>JAWPHD010004583.1:0-183735 GCA_037043455.1 Cyrtodaria siliqua | reverse complement strand
TTTACAGTTCGCCACTATGCTTTCCTCTTTAATTTTGCGATGATCGGACAGGCTGTGGACCCTATGATGCCGTCTACCTAGGAGGGTGACGTTTGATGTTGGCTACAGTCTTGTCTTGTCGTGCCCTCAATGGTTTATTCTCTTGTTGTTCTGGCTTTTGCCAAGTCATTGAGTACCTTCTTCGAGGCTTTCTAGGCTATTGTTTATTGTATGTATATATACACGAGCATCTTTGTGTTTTACTTATATTGCCTATTAATGCTGCCTTGTTGGTTAGAGAATAGTTCATGGCGGTGATTTCTTTGTTTACACTGTCCCGTTTTATTGGGAGGACAGTAGGGTAAGTGTTAGGTTTGGTGGACCCTAGAACCTGGTTTAAACCCCAGCCACTGACCGTTCCAAGGCGGTAGCCCTATTTTGTCAACCCTTTTTGTGTTTGTGACGTCATATGCCGTTATTCTTTGTTAACATTGCCGTTCGTGTTTGTCCTTGTGCGTGTATTTGGGTTTACTGTGTTCTGTGAAAGCTCCATTTCAAGTTCGACTTGTATAGTTGTCTACCACAAACGGTACTCTAACTTCCATTTATTGGAAGTTAGAGCATGGCGTTTTAACTCTGCCATGTTACTTATCTTATATTAAACGATTTAATGCTTTGCATTCATCAAAGGATATTGCACCTGCCAAACTACAAACTACCTTATTTCATTTTAAATGTCCTTTTTGATGAGGATACGAAATATACGAGAGAAATTATGTGATATGGTCTCTTTCGGTTATTGTTAACAATCGATTTAGAAATATAAAACAAATATATGTACGGAACATGTGTGTGCTTGGTCACTCTTACACTATTGTCATCCCAATAATCCACCCCACCCGCGCAATGTTTCTATGATCATGCAAGCTTTACTTTTCACTTGATTTCTATTAGAATAGCTGTCAACGATGTTTATTCAATGGGATTATATATGTATAAACCCATATGAACACCACATAGCCCCACATAGCCAGTAGAGAGATTCAGACTTAGTGTGTGTCTTGTTTTCATTAATAATTGTACAGTTGAAGCCTTTGTATTCATTCTTAACACATCGTCTATAAGTTCCTAAAACTCTTCTAATTTCAAATCTTCATTTCTGCTAGCAGATTTTATAATATCATTATAATCTCCTTCTACCTACGCATATCAAATGTTCCTTTGAACGAAACGATATGAAAGAGAAATAAATCATTTTATACGAGTTTATCTAAAACATATTACAACGACATATAACAACCGTGACCGTTTATTGTATTTTCCGTTTCAAAAATTGATATATCTTTTAATATGTGCAACAGTTACTAAGAAATATAAAAAGCTCGGACAGGGAATGTAGCATTCAAGGAGGACAGAAAACCACAAAACACAGACACAAACACACAAACAGACAAACAAGAAGTCAAAAGTAATAATAAATGCAAACGACATCACAGACACAAAAGGGTTGACAATAGGGCTACCGCCTTGGAACGGTCGATCGCAAAGTAGGCCACTGGGGGGTTTAAACCGGTTCTAGGATGCACCAAACCTCATTCTTACCCTACTGTCGTCCCATTAAGTAAAACACAAATATGCTCGTGTAAAAATAATACTAAAAAACAATAGCCTAGAAAGCCACAATGAAGGTACTCAATGACTTGGTAGAAGCCAGACCAACAAGAGAATAAACCATTAAGGGCACGACAAGAAAGATCATAGACAAACATCAAACGCCACCGTCCCAATGGGCTTTAGGTAGGCATCATCATAGGGTCTATAGCCTGTCCGGTCATCGTACAATTAAAAAGGAAAGCATAGTGGCGAACTGTAAAAGGGTCCACCACCAAGCATGCAGTACGTTGCAAAATAATAGAGTCATAACCTCTTCTGATAAACTTTTTAACAAGTATAACAAAGATAGTATGAAAGTGATCATGACAAAAAATCTTACGAAGTTTATAAATCACATCACCATAGAAGTCAGGTCTGATAGTCTTGCTTTTGTGATTTGAATTATTCAAATGAAACAAACAGTTGTAATATAATCTTTGCAGAACCGCATGTTATTTGAAATATTTGATTTATATTAATAATATCCGCGCAGCATAATATCTTCTATTGCGCGTAAATGATCATGTTATGTAATAATACATTGTGTAGCTGTATATTATTGCCTTTAATAAATAAGTTGAATATAATAATGTGCTACGAGGCTCTGCCGTGTATCGCTTATTTACCCAATTATTTTAGTAAGTCAAAAATTGCAAATGTAAATATAAAAATCGAATAGGCAAAGTAGCATTCAAGGACGACAGTAAACCACAAACACACACAGCAACAAAAAACAACTTTAAAGATTAATAAAAGGCCAAATAAGACATCACAAACACAAAATGGTTGACAATAGCGCTACTGCCTTGGAATGGTCAGTGGCAAAAAAGGCCGCTGGGGGTTTAAACCAGGTTCCAGGGTGCACCAAACCTCACACATACCCTACTGTCATTTAAATAAAACGGGACAGTGTAAATAAAAAATCACCGCCTTGAACTATTCTCTAATCATGAAGTCACGCATAAAATATTCTATTTATCCAATAACATCCATGCCAATTACACTCCTGGCGAATCTGTACACAACGAGCACTGGTTAGTGCATTAAATCACACAAGCGTATATTCGTAGCGCTGTCTTTCGTACTACAGCTATTGATGTAGATCCTGACTTTTAGTACGGTGATCCCATTTACTTCATACCGTATAGCTTAGTTGAATTGTGTTTGGCACTTGTATATTGATATGACTTTCGCATCACCCGTACAGCTTTGGTAATTGTTTTTCGCAAATGTGATACTTTGATTTTATACATACTTTTCTAAAAATGATGACAATAAAATGGAATAACTAGAGGCATAACACAATTTTATGATTCCAAGTGTAATTGTCGGAGTTTCATGATACGCCACAAACAATAAAAACTGTCAAGGTTTGTTTATAAATTTCATTGATCCAACCTTTCGTACTATGCACTGTTCTCGCTATGTGCAGATTCTCCAGGAGTGCTTTAAGTTCCACTATAATATTGTCAATTTACCTACAGCGCCATTTCGTACGTGAAATCATAGCTTTGCGTGTTGTTTAAATGAAGTCAGATATGGTCATACTACACCAATTCTTTTCCATAGACGTACATTGTAGCTCTAAGCACTTAACTGAGTTAACTAATATAAGAAGCTATATTTTTGCTTACTTGATTTGAAAGACCTATCTTAGTTTTATCAAAAAACTTACACAAACCATACGTTTAGTACGTTTTGAAAAAGCTGTTTGGGTCGGATGGTGCTGACCCACCTACTTGCTTTTTTTGATTATGCAACACATTATGAATGCATTGTACAAATGTAGGATTTAACCTGTATAAGTACTCTTCAAAAGTCGAATTTTAATTTTTTAATATAATTTTTAGGTTTGTTTACCTTGTCAACCAATCAAAATTAAGAGATTGTGTGTAATAGCTCCGAATTTACCCTTGAACATTTTCCCTGCCCGCTGATTGGTTGGAATTGGTGCAGTCTGATCATATGCAATGCAGCTAATTCGTTGGCACTATAACTAATAGGACACCTTACACCAATTTCAAAACCGTTTACATGCATTTTATAAATACTTTAATAAGATTACACATATTATAAACAGTAAGTTCTGCCTGAACAAACCGCTCTCTAACTTCCAATTACTTGGAATTTAGAGCATGGTTGAGATGCGCCCCTTACTTATTATTTAGTTATTCTGAATTACAGGTTTTACTGCATTAATCGAAGCAAATTTCACCAACCATACTATATATATATTTCAACACCGAGTCGGTCCTCATTTGTATAGATATAGCGCTCGTATATTATAATACAAAGGCATATATTTTATACCGCTGCCTGACGCCAAGTTATGATAACATTTTACTAGTATAAATATAAGACATACATAAGTTTAATACTCATCAGAAGCACAGTCGGATAGACAATGCCACACACGAGTAATCTTTATGTTATCCATATACTGCGATGGGTTAACATGTTACATTTGTTGCCAAGAGTCGTGTTCATGTAAATGCTGTTTTATTAAAAGCATCTGTTAAAAACAAAAGTCAGTTATATACTTTTTATATATGCAATTGTTTGTGTTTTTGTAATAACTTACTGTAATGTTCTAGAATCGACAAAAACTGCTTATAAGACAGCACTTTTTTAAATCGACGATTGAACGCATAATTTCATTGAAGTCGGTGGAAGTGGACGCGTTGGAATGAAAACGATTCGCGGAATGGATCTAAATCTATTTATTACATTTTGTATTATTGTTTACCATGTTCAAGACTCTTTGTTTTTAACTATAAAGGATAAACATTATGATGACGAAACAGTTGGGACGACAGATTACAAATATAATACAATTATTTCAATGGAGTTGTCTATTCCACTGGATAAGGAGTACGTTGACACAGACAACACTAAAAGAAAACTCACGATCCGTGATTCTGATGAACCCGAGACAACTGATGATGTATATAAAACAGTTCTAATTAGAGGTTATACATGTGCCGAGTTTTGGCTTGAGTCTAATTTGACAGAAGGTGACCGTGCTCGGAACAAGAGAGGAACAGATCAAGGAACAGATCACGTAACCGACAACGTGCCAGGCGCAACAGAACACGTAACCGACAACATGTCAGGAGTAACAGAACACCTAACCGACAACATGCCAGGCGTAACCGAACATGTAACCGACAACATGCCAGGCGCAACAGAACACGTAACCGACAACATGCCAGGCGCAACAGAACACGTAACCGACAACATGCCAGGCGCAACAGAACACGTAACCGAAAATATTCCAGGCGTAACAAAACAAGTAACTGACAATATGTCAGGCGCAACAGAACACGTAAGTGACAACATAGCAAGAGCATCAGAACACAATAATGTGTCAGGCACACTAGAACTGGTAACAGACAATATACTAGGCGCAAGTTATTATTTAGACCTGATATCTGGCAAATTGCTTGTTGACTTTACAGTCCAGCTGCTGAAATATTGTTCTTCTATAGAGATGAATTTCATTACTGTAAGTGTGGTTGCGGGGAACACCACTTATTTAAATCCGGCTTCTCAAAAGTGCTGCCTGTCTTGTGATGATACAATTGAATGTCACAAGAAGAACACCTGATGTCCACACATTCAAGGGAAACAAGAACACGAATCCGATATCACACGTAATAACGTTACATGCCATCCCGCAATTATGTTCGTAAAGTTACAAAGAGAGTCACTTCGGTATGAAGATAAGAAGGAATACACTTTTATATCGTCTTGTCCGACAGGAACCCTACCGGAACTAAAGGAACTATGTGAGCGTCCGTACACAGGGGACGGTTTGTCCATGATAGACTTGATACCTGTAACTAAAACGTTGAATGTGACCAACTACGCGAACAGACACTGCGCGACTTGTAACCTGGCTTCCGACACATTGTTATGGGGTACATTTTTGCGGTAAGTTTGATTTGTGTTTTACGTCATGTTTAGTACGTGTTAGATCATATGGTATTGTGGTGGAGGTAGAAAACTCCACGTTTCCTGTGTTGTGGTAGAGGCAGAAAACACTAGGCGGTTCCTTCCCGAGCAAGTGCGTTTATACTAAATGTAACGATGTAATTTTGCAGATTATTACCTCTTTCTTTTTGAAAATGTATTTCAATACACACAACGTGTCACAATTTAGAATGTTTAGGTGAGCTCTTAGATATTCTATTCAGATTAGTATGTTACAGAAACTACGTTGCATTTCAGTGTGCCTATACGTCGAATATGAACCGAGATTTTTTTTTTTAATTTCTATATGTTTTTATACCTGATATGATTGAATAAAATGAAAACGGACGCCCCTGAATCTGTTTGCAATTTTCGCGCAGCCATCCTCTAACGTTCGCAAAGCCAAACATTCCATTTTTCTAGGGTAGGGTGAATTAAAACAACAGCTGACCAATAGTGGTGTAAATGATAAAATACAAACGCAGTATACTATTTACCTACATTGTATTTCAAATTGCTAGATATGTTTACCATTACAAAATAAAAGATATATATGATCGATTGCTGGAGTTGTTGAACATTAAACAACAACTCCGCCCTGCATAACCTACGTTTTACTTGGTACATCCGAACAGTAGAAACAGACATGCGCAGACGACAAATTCTAAAAATAAAGCCACCATGTTGTTTTATTTTTTACAATGTAAAAAAAGGGTCAAATAAATAGTTTAGGCTTTGTGATGCATAACGGATGGCTATGGCAATATTGTAAACAGATCAAGGAGCGTATATTTCATTCCATCTAACCATATCAGGTTAAAAAACATATAGCAAGTAATAAAAAAAAAGTCGATTAATATTTGACGTAAAGGCACTCTGAAATGCACAGTAAGTAAAAAATAGTATGATAATGGACCTTTGGAAACGGCCGAGCACGACACATACGAAATATTGCAGTCTCGGTTTGATTGAGACTGTTCATGAGCGGTAGTGACATAGGTTAGCTACCGCTCACGCCCTCTAGCCCCGGGTTGATATATTTGTGTTTTACGTATATTGCCTATTGATGCTGCCTATCTGGTTAGAGATTAGATCATCGCGGGAATTTCTTTATTTACACTGTCCTGTTTTAATGGGATGACAGTAGGGTAAGTGTGAGGTTTGGTGCACCCTAGAATTCAAAAAGGTTCTTCAAAGTTCAAAACGATTTTAGGAGGTTGTGTTGATGTTGAATATTACAATAGTCCTGGTGATTTGATGGATGATCTAGAGTTAGTATGCGGAAGTATCGAATCAGGAAATAATAGCCCACGGCTGATAAATAAAAGTATTAGCATAATCGATGAATTATTAAAAATAGGCAAAATATCATCCAAAGAACATGAGCAACTATTTTCTAAATATCTTAATTAAATTATTTTCTAACTGTAATTATACATGAAAACCAAAGAAGAATTACTTGATCACTTGACGCGACTTGTGGCTGCATACAGACGCAGTTATAAATTGTGCGGTATTATAAACACAACATTACAGATTACCAGTGGAATAATTGGTTGTACTGCTGTATTGGCATTGGTTCTGGCAATTCCTGTTTTCGTGACTGCAGTTGGTGCAGTTCCTCCAGTAGTTGCTGTTTTTGCAAGCAAAACAAGAATAGCAGAAAAAAAGACTTTGTTAAAAACACAGCATAGGAGTTTCAAACAACTTCTATCATATGTCCTAACAACAACAGGACTAGAAAATGATGAGGAGATAATTAGGATTGTCTTTAATAAAATATTAGAGATTCAAAAGAATGATAACTTCACGGAACCTCTGGGAATGTATATGAAAAGGTTCAAGCTTAATGGAAATTAAGCTAGTAGAGGTGCCCCGCAGGAGCAAACGGCCATGGCATCCAGTCGTAATTCGATTTGTTTCCATATCCTATCGTACTTTTCTCTGGTAGATTTTGTTTTAATCGGTTTTGTTTCTTTTTCTATTTTTAATATTTTAAATATTTTCTGAAAAATGTATTTAAATTTGATTGATCTTTTCCGACCTTCCGGCTTATCCAAAATCTTTACAATTTTGTAAAACAAATCTTCAAATCTTTGACTATTTGCAGAAGCAAATCATATTCTACCAAGTATTTATCTAAATGATACTTTCTGTGGTAAATAGTTTTCTTTCGGCTGTAATTGTAACCTGCAATAAGATTGTAGCCATTGTGAGTGCCACAATTAAGGCAAACACGCTCGTTATCGAAAACTTCACAAGTATTGTTACAATTTATACATGCGTAAGTACACTTGTAACACAGCTTGGCTCTGGTACAATATTTACAAAGCTTCTTTTTATTAGTTGCGTAAAATAAGATGCAATCTATGCACGTTCCAGGGGGATCAATAATATCTAAAACTCTTTCACAATATTTGCAATTCATTATATTATAATATAGAATTATATATTTAAAATATAGGCTTAAAGAAATATTATCTTATGTAATTATATAAATGGAACGTATAGAAAGGAAAATCAACAACTTTAAAATAAACCAAAAGGAACATTATAAATTAGATGCTCAGCTTTTAATTTTTTCAAACTTTCAAGATTTGACAGAAAGTATCATAACAATGGAAAAACGACTAAAACTGTCATGGAAAATACTACGTTCTTTGTGCAAAAAACAAATTTCAGAGGCAACCAATTACCATCCAATTTTATACAACGATTCTTTTATTGTCCATTATGGTATTTACTTGACAGAGGAGTTAATATTGTTGTTTATGCTGGTTAAATAAATAAAATAATATAATCTTTAATATATGAGTATTTACAGTTATGCAGAAGAAGAAAGAAAACATTTTGAAAGGGAACAGAAGGTTTATGAAAAAGTAGCTGCTTACGAGCAGGCTCGTTTAACCAAGACAAATGAACTTATCAAAGAGGTTGAGACAGTTCACATGCAACGATTGTCAGATGATATTGCAGCTTTTAAAAAAGATTGGGCAATAAAAACTGAGATTGAGTGCAATGATGCTGTAAAGCTTCTTACAGATCTGGCAGAAAAGGAAATTAAGATTTTTAATGAAACACAATTAAAAGTAATGTCTGAAAATGTTGAGTTGTTCAGAGATAATCTAATCAGTAATCTAGAAAAACCTCATGTGATTAATACTGATATCGGATGTTATGAAGACTTTGAAACGTTTGTTGAAAGTTTAAAAGAAATGATTGATGTAGAAGTTTTTGATAAAGACGAGTTTATAAACTATTGCAAATACAGGATAAAAATAAAATCACTGGCAGCTGGAGGTGATCTTAAAACTGTTGATTTTGATAGATACTGCAAATATCATGTAAAAACAAGTCAGATGATAGATAATAGAGTCCTCGAGGAAAAATGCTTTCGGAGATACTTAGACATTCTTCTGGATAATGAAATAGATGCTCTCTTGGATGAGGTTACTAACGAAGACACCAATGAACATGAGGTTACCGATGAGGATATCGATGAGGACGTCGATGAGGACACCGATGAGGACGCCGATGAGGACGCCGATGAGGACTCCGATGAGGATATCGATGAGGACGCCGGGGAGGGTGAAACTATTAAATAAAAGAATGTTATTCAATTAATTAATTAATTAATAGGGGCTTAAAGAAATAATATCATGTAATATTATATAATGAGTATCCGAGAAATTGAAACATCCCCAAAACAGTAAAGCAAGGTTTTTAAAGTAAATATTGTCAGTAATGATCCGCTCAGACAACTACAAAAAGCACAATCAAGTGTTGTGAACTGTCATAAAAAGGAACTAAGAAATACGGTGGATTTAAATTAAGCATTGATGTAAAACTTACTTTTAAAAAACGAGTACCGGGTGATAAAGGAGGTTTTGATTTTGTGTACAAAACAGCTTACTTTGCCTCGATGGCTATAATAATATTAAACAAAAATCAAATATTAGACAAAGCACAGGAAGAAATTATAAATATAATTGGAAATTGAATTCAGTTGGGAAGTGGTTGGGTAACTAAATCACAAGATGTACATTACATAAATCGAATAAAGTATAAGCCTTTACGGGGTAGCTCTTATTTGGATTTACCAAAAGAACTCGCTAATTCTAGAAAAGGATTGATTAATATAAAAAATGAAAAAGATAACGAATGCTTCAGATGGTGCCATTTGGCTTAAGAATTTCCTGCCAATAATAAACCACAAAGAATAACAAAGTACAAAAAGCATATTGGAGATCTAAATCATAAAGGAATTACATTTCCTGTTACTATCAAACAAATCCCAAAAATAGAAAAATAAAACAACATTTGTTTTAACATATTTGGATATGAAGATAATCAAGTATATCCTTTGTACATATCAAAAAGTAAAGCAGAAAAAACATGTGATATGCTTTTAATCAACAAAGAAGAAAAAAATCATTACGTGTGGATAAAAGATTTTAACAGTTTGATGTATAATCAAACAGCACGCACGGAAAGAAAATGGTTTTGTAAAACATGCTTGCAGTGCTTTGCATTAGAAAGAGAAGAGTTCTGGAAAAACATAAACCTGTTTATCTTTCACTAAATGGCAAGCAAGCAGTAGAGATGCCAAACAAAGATGAAAAAGTTAAGTTTAAAAACTACGACAAACAGCTAATGGTTCCGTTTGTTATATATGCTGATTTTGAAGCAGTAACTGAAAGTATTTCTTCAGCATATAAACAATCCTAAAAAATCACATACGGAAGCATATCAAAAGCATACTGATTGCAGTTATGGGTATAAGGTTGTTTGTTGTTATGATGATCAATATTCAAAATCAGTTGTGACATACAGAGGACCAAATGCTGTTTACAAGTTTTTTGAAGAAATGATAGAAGAAGAAAAGTGGTGCAAGAAAACTATGAATGCAACATTTTAAAAGGATCTCGTAATGTCACAGGAAGAAGAAGCTGGATTCCAAAAATCTAAATCATGTCATATCTGTGATAATGGTTTTGCAATAACTCTCAAAAAAGGTGACGCGGGTTATACAGTGGCATACAAAAACTCCATCGGAAAAGTTAGAGACCATTGCCATACAACTGGAAAATATAGAGGAAGCGCTAATGACATATGTAATATTAATTTCAGGTTGACTAGAAAAATACCTGTTGCGTTTCATAACTTGAGAGGATATGACTCTCACTTCATAATGCAGCACATCGGGAAGTTTAAACGAAACATAAATGTTATACCAACTAACATGGAGAAGTACATGGCTTTTATGTTAGGACAAAGTTTGGTGTTTATTGACTGTTTTCAGTTTATGTCTCAATCATTAGAAAATTTAGTAAAAAACATCCCTTCGTTTCAATACACCTCTCAGGAATACTCTGGCGACAAGCTAGAATTAATAAAACGAAAAGGCGTTTATCCTTATGATTACATGAACAGTTTTGAACGCTTCAAGTATACTAAGTTAAACGGCAAAGATAGCTTTTATTCTCAATTAAATGATGAGCATATTTCAGATGCAGATTATGAACACGCTAAACAAAATATGGAAAACATTTGAGATTAAAAATATGGGATAATATCATGATTTGTATCTTAAGACAGATGCGATGTTGCTGACAGATGTTTATGAAAACTTTAGAAAAAATGTGTATTGAGTATTGCAAATTAGATCCTTGTCATTACTTCAGTAGTCCTGGTTTAGCCTGGGATGCATGCCTCAAGATGACTGGTATCCAACTTGATTTAATGACTGATATTGATCAATATTTGTTTGCGGAAAAAGGATTAAGAGGCGGTACGAGTTATATCGCAAACAGATATATGTACAGGCTAACAATAAATATATGAAAAACTACGACAAGAAAAAAGAAAACAAGTACATAATATATCTTGATGCTAATAACATGTACGGGTGGGCAATGTGCCAACCGTTACCTACTGGCAACTTCAAGTGGGTTGATAAGTTTGAAAAAGAAAAATTAAATTACATTGTTGAGTGCGATATTGAGTATCCTGAGAAACTGCATGACTCGCATAATGATTATCATTTCGCCCCGGAAAGTTTAAACATAAAAGATGAGTGGTTGTCAGAATATTGTAAAAATTTAAAACAAAAGTTTAATTTAGGACATTGTAATGTTAATAAACTTGTTACGACGTTGAAAAATAAAGAAAAGTATGTCGTGCATTTTAGAAACTTAGAATTGTATAAAAAGCTTGGATTGAAGGTAACAAAAATACACCGAATACTACAGTTCGACGAATCAAAGTGGTTGAAAACATACATAGACTTTATTACTGCCAAGAGAACAGCTGGTAAAAATGCTTTTGAAAAGGATTTCTTCAAACTGATGAACAATTCAGTTTTTGGTAAAACTATGGAAAATTTGAGAAAAAGAATTAATGTTAAATTGACTCACGACGAGGAAGTTCTCTTAAAATATGCAACAAGACCTTCATTTATTTCTTGTAAAATGTTTAATGAAAATTTATTTGCCATAAACAGAATAAAATAACGATTAGTTTAAATCGTCCTTGTTATGTTGGCATGTGTATTTTAGACTTGTCAAAATATTTGATGTATGATTTCCATTACAACTATATCAAACACAAATATGATAGAAAAGCTAAGTTATTATTTACTGATACCGATTCCTTGGGTTATGAAATAGAAACAAAAGATGTGTATGCGGACTTTTACAAGGATAAAGAACTGTTTGATAATTGTGATTATGATCCAAACAGTCAGTTTTATTTTAATGATGTTAAAAAGGTTATTGGCAAGATGAACGATGAAACTTGTGGAATACCCATTGTTGAATTTGTTGGGTTGCGGAGTAAACTATATTCGTATGTGCTAGATAATGAAATTAGTACTAAGAAATGTAAGGGCGTTAAAAGGTGTGTTGTTAAAAAAAAGATAGCACATGACGATTACAAAAATATTTTGTTTACGGCAACAGAAACTCACCATGAGATGAAAGTTATTAGATCACAAAAGCAAAACATAAGCAGCTCTGCAATAAATAAAAAAAGTTGATCAGCTTATGATGATAAACGGTTCATACTAGATAACGGACAAGATACGTTAGCATACAGTTAATTGTAATAGTTGAGTAGCATTCAAGGGTTTAAAAATAATTATATATAGTATTATATAATGGAACAAGAAAGATTTGAAAAGGTTTGCAGAAAACTTAACCATTTAAAAGATAAATAGAGAAGAGATTTGATGAGAGGTGAGTAACTCCAAGTAGAATATGAGGTAGTCCGTGATGATTTTATGGACACCAAAAAAAGGCGATTGCTGGTTGAAATTGATAATTATGAACGTGAGCTGGCCGGAAACGGAAAAGAGCTTCTTGAACTGAAATACAAAATAGCAAAGTGCAGGAAAATAAAATACTCCATGGTAAAAAATGATATGCAGAGCGATGATGAAGACTACTGTCCGGTTCCATCTGACTTTGCTTACCGAGTTGCAAATGTTATTGAAAAACTTCGCCGAAAGTAGACATAAAATAAAATTGCGCTCTCCTAAATAATATCTTGAACTGTGCAGAGCGATGATGAAGACTACTGCCCGGTTCCGTCTGACTTTGCTTAACGAGTTGCAAATATTATGTTAATGAGTTGCAAATGTTATGTTATTAAAATATCAAACCGGATTGATTAGTAGTATAGAAACGAGGGGTATCAGGCAATTTCCCCCGCGGGGTGCTTGAGAAAACTGCTGAAATATGTTGGTGTTGATTTAGGCGGACTTACATTTAGGTCTTAGTGGTGTCAATGAGAGTTACGCCTGAGTCCCCCCTGGCATATTTCATTAGTTTTTCTGGTTCCCCGCGAGAGGGAAACTGGCCTGGTACCCCTCGTATCTATACTACTTGTATGTTAATCTGAGTTTTGATGCCATGAAAGTCTGTATTTTTTTCGGCAAACGTTTTCTAACTGATATAAATGTGTTTTTTTGTTTATCATACGCATTTTTACAAGTCACGTTTACATTTAACCGATGATCGATTATAGGCATTATGATGATCTTAATCGGATGCCTAACAAACCGATGATGGGTTTAAAACAATCGAATAACCTGTACTTCACTAGCGTTAACATTAAATATTTCAAAAGCGTCTTTTGCAAAAGCATTTGTGGTGATGTTTGTGGTGCTAGTAAAATATAATGCCGAAATAATTTTAATTGGTATATTTTATAATTCGGAACATCGAAAGCTGCAATAATTCAAAGTACTAAAGTACTTAACAAAATCCTTACGTGTTGTTAAAAATTATATCTAATGCATCATTGTACAACGTCAACCAATCTTTCCCAGAGCATGCGCATATCATTACAAACTAGCTAAACGTTGGTATGGGTGTATTATAAGTGTTGTTTCCTACACGATAACGTTTTAAAAAAAGGAAACTAAAACCATAAAACCTTGGGCTTTTCTTAACAATGTTAATAGGCATTACGTAGTTCACTTTGTAAGGTGCGACATCGTTAATAATCTGACAATTGCATTCGAGTATCTACGTTCATGCACCTTCGCAACATCTAGATTGATTCCGAACTTATCTGAAATGAGGGACTTTTATTTCAATTCTTTTATTTCAATAGTCATCCCAGAACACGTGCATGTGAATCTTTGTCCTTTTCTTACGTAAAACGACAGATGAGTGCAATATCCTCAATTATACAGTTTGATATTTTAAGGAAATAGATATTTAAAAGTTTTTTACAGCGAAAATGTCAAACTGCATTCAACTCCAAATTATGTGTAATTTATAGAAATTGTAATAAAAAATGATTAGAACCTAGATCTATAAACTTGTTTTGAAAGAAATGTCATAGTACCTTGTCATATACAAGTTTTAACAAAAGTTGAGCATTATAACATACTTTTTTTATCTTGAATTTATTTATTTTTCTAAAGAAAAACGTGGGGTACTGTCCATATATGTTTGCTTTTTAAGTAAAAAGACGAATGAGGATGACTGACGTGGCGCAGTCGGTAGCACTGCGGATTTGTAATCGGAGGTCCCGGGGTCAATCCTCCGTGGTGCCATTGAGTTTCGTCTGTGTGTTCTTGAGCAGGAAACTTTCCCTTAGCCTGGTCCGTCGGATGGGGACGTAAACCGGGCGGTCCTGTGTATCGGTCTATCCTCCGAGCACGTTAAAGAACCTTAGGAATCTATTCGATAATAAGAGTAGGGCAAGGTTCCCGGATTCCCATTTATCCTTCCCCTCTCTCTGGGGCGGCTGTAAATAACCTATATTGTGTTGATGAGCCGTTAAACAACATTCAATTCAATTCAATTGTTATGTGTATGTTTTCAAAGATATATATATACATATATATAGGTAATCGAAAATTAATCTTTGTTTTTCAATAAATGTAATGTTATGAATAAAATGGTGAACATGTTCAGTGACTCTATTTTTTCTCTTTTTAGTGACATTTTTGAGTTAGAAATATATATCATCTTCAAAGACGTCTAGTGGAAAACAAGTGTGATGACCTACCTTTTTTTGATAATTTTATATATAGTTGTTCTTTGTTTCGGTGTGTTTCTAAATGATACCAAAGAAACTTTAAGTATCAATGCAGTACAAATCTCAGTACTACGTCCTTTCCAAGCCAACCCCACAATTGAAAAACGAAAAAATCGTATTTTTAAATCAAAAGGATAAATTTTACTCTGAGCTACACATATATATTTTGTTGACCTCAAAAATGACCACAAATGACGTAAAAAGTATGAAGAAAAAAAAAAGCTTAACGTTTGATATGTTACCGTCTTAAATCCTACATGATATCCATATCTACTAGAATGTAAAACACGAAACAATCCTGTTGTCAAAAATATCTACGATTTAAGTTTTTTTTCTCTTAAACTTGAAAATTTCAAAACTTGCCAAGCCAACATCCTTAAATTTATTACTGAAGCTGGATAAATCCCCATTTAGGCTGTGCCTTTTTCATATTAATACTAATAATAATAATGACACTGCTACTAATAATAATAATCATTACACTCAATATTAATCCTTACAGGCAAAATATCTATCTAAATGGTACATCCCATTATTATCAAAACAGTAATTTTTAAAGTGACGCACTGTGTGTACAAACTGACTATAGGTTTCTTGAATGAAAAAATAACAGAGGAAATCAAAAATGCTAGTGATTTTCATTCATATATACCACGAGATATTTAACCTTCACATAACCCACGAGGTATGCTTACAAATTGTTCAGTCACAGATCGGAAAAGAAAATTTATATTTGACCGGTCAGTGCACATGGCTATATTTAAGGCCAAGCTAAATACATGTTGTGCATCGACAGAAAAAATGATACATCTGAATTATTATAATAGTTTGTGCGGAATCAGGATTACACACTTATAATAATTTGAAAAGGAAATGTTTTAACTTAACTCTTTGAAGAAAAATGGATACACAGCATGACATACATAGTAAGTATATATTCTTAAGTTAAAAGTAAAAAAGTAGAAAAAAAAAGACTTTTGAATATTTACACTTTTATCACGTTTGTCATTTGCTAAATATATGTAATTTCCTAGGTTTTTCAACACGCCAGTCTGTTGTGATTTTAACAATAACTTAAACTTGTTTATATTGGGCATGCTGCAATAATATCTCGGTAAACGCTTTTTTTCTTATTTCCCGATAATAGGGGCACACTAATAAAATGTGGTACTCGTTTTCAATGGATTTCATATTACAAAAATTACATATACGCTTCTTTCGTTCTAATCCCCTGAAACGCCCCTCTTCAATAGCTAGCTTATGAGCAGAGCATCTAAATCTAGACAATGGTATTCTGTGTTTCTCAATCTGAATACATTGCATATATTTTTCAATAGAATACTCGCTTTTAATTAAATTATATGTGTCTAATTCTGGCGAACTTTGTAAATTGGCATACCAGTTTTGTATATGTTGATCATGTAACCTTCCAATAACACTCGTCAACTGTAAATTAGTGATGCCATAATTATTCCATAAGTATGAAAAATCCAAGTCATCAAGTAGAACTTTTATTTCGTGTGCCCACGAATAAACATTGTTTCGTGTGCCCACGAATAAACATCATTTACTTGACTGTGTGCATTAAATATTTTGAAAATCAATGAATTAGGTGATTTAAGAATCTTAAAACAGTATTTAAGCATCCTTTCTTTTCGAATTATAGTAAATGGTACCCTTACAATTTCACCATATACTGTAGCATTTGGTGTCTGAGATTTAACTCTTAGAACTTGTTTGAAAAATTTAAGATGAACTCTTTCGATATCAGGTGCCTTAATTTCACCCCAGACTTCAGAACCGTAATTTAAAATAGGAGATATCATAGCATCAAACAAGTTTAGTTTCTCCGTAACATTTATGGAAACTTTACTAAAAAGAGAATTTAACGAAAATAGTGCTTTATTTGATTGTTCTGCTAGATGTTTCTGACATTGAAAAAATAGCCCATTTGATGCAAGAGTTATACCTAGATATGTGAAACTTTCAACTTGTTTTAATTTATGATTCTTATAATACATATCAATATTGATCACATTATTACCATGTTTAAATGTCATGTATACAGTTTTATCAATATTAACAGTAATATTCCATTTATCACAAGACATTCTTAGCTTATTTAGCCAAAGTTGTAAACCATCAGCAGTTCTTCACAATAGTACAGTATCATCAGCAAATAGTAATAAAAATACTCGTAGTTCTTCCAATGATATCATATTTGCATTTGTATCATACAGTGAGGCTGACATGTCATTGATAAACATAATAAAGAGCAGGGGAGATCAAACCTCGCCTTGCTTTACACCCATATAACTATCAAAGCTATCACTTAAAGATCCATTCACTTTAACACATGCTTTTACAGAGCTATACATATATTCTAACATTTTAACACATTTTGAGGAAACGCCCATTTTTAACATCTTGAACCATATAGCGTTCCGATATAAAAGGTCGAATGCCTTCTTGAAATCAACAAATGCACAATTTACTTTTTTTTTTTAATAATGTTATTAACGATAAAATGTAATATAGAAATGCAGTTGTAAGTACTTTTATGTTTCATTAACCAAATTGAAATTCTGTTAAAATATTGTTTTCATCAGTCCATTTTCTCAACCGGTTATCCAGCTAATGCAAGAAGATTTTGAAAAATATACTGTAGTTTGGAACCGGTGCTAAAATACAAATATAGACAGGAAAAGTAGCATTCAAGGACGATTGTCAACCACAAACACACACCGAAACAAAGAACAACTATATATAAAAATGAATAAAGGGCAAAATAAGACATCACAAATACAAAATGGTTGCCAATATGGCTTCCACCTAGGAAGGGTGAGTGGCAAAAAAGGCCGTGGGGATTTTAACAAGGTTATATGGTGCACCAAACCTCACACTTACCCTACTGTCAACCCAATAAAACGGGACAGTGTAAATAAAGAAATCCCCGCCATGAACCATTCTCTAACCAAAAAGGCAGCATTATTATGCAATATAAGTAAAGCCGACGAGGCAGGCTGCCAGCCAGCCAGCCAGCCAGCCAGTCAGCCAAACAGCCAGACAGACATATATATAAATGTACCTATATATGTGCCTGTGTAATTGTGTATGTAACTTTTTATATATCAGATGTATCGGGCTCAGTAGCTCACTTCCAAGCAAACTCCCTGAGATGTTGCATGCTGTTCGACAACGAAGTAATTGTTATATAGCATTCACACCTCCGCAAGATGTTGACATCAACTCTACAATATGTACACGTATTATTAAAGCCTGTAACGCTACAGGTCTTTGGCTGGTGTATGACAAGTCGGTGGAAACGTTCTGTCATCAAGTTAAAATGTATTACATCACTAACTGGAAAAGTTATGCTATATGTTTTATATACTTGTTTGTCCAGTCCAATATTTTTGTTGATTCAACATCAACTGTGCGTGCGATTTTATCCAAACAGATGTGAACAACATTACATTTCTTCTATCACGGTTATTGAACAATACAAAAATACTCATAGACCATTTGAATCAGAGCATAAATATTTATATATCTTAAAGACGTCAACGTGTCAGGTATATGACAGGTATAGATTCATTAAACTGGAAATGTATATGCCATGATTAGTGTCACAGGTACATATTAAAACAAAGTTGTCAATCTTTTATTTCACGAGTGTGATAAAGCTGTATTGCCCGGCAACTAAATCCTGCTTGATATGACTAACTGGGTCTATGTCGTATCGTATATTCAAAATCAACGTATTTATATGGAGGAATGTGATAAATGCATATATTTTATATCATACATCGATCCTCCAGTATGTTTGTGACATGACTTATCATTATTTTCAACTACAACAAAATAGTTGCTGACCTTGATATAGTAAATAACACTGTTAAGGAATGTGAATATAACACATCAACATGTTGCTATGCTCCAGCAGGTCATGTCATTACTGGTAATTGTGATATTGTTGATAAACGTATTCGGCATCTGTTTTCGAAAGGTCCTAAGTATAGATAACCTTCAACTATCGATTTTAATGCCTGTCGAGGGCAAATCCATTGAAGATTTTAGTATAAAATAGTGTCGTAGAGAACATGCGGACCCAAACTCTCTTTCTAATTGGAAAAATTCAATTTTTTAAAATTATAGATACATGTATTACCTTTCATAATGCTAACCCCTTTTTACTTCCCCCGAGACCTAGTTTTCCTTTTGTAATTTAAAATCGGGAATTCAAGAATTTCATAATAAATTTGTTTTAGTTCCTTTTGATAAATCAGCTTATAATGTAATTATTGTTTGACGCTTACATTACGTCAATGTTTTATCTCTGGAACTCGGTAGCACTCATTCGTATACTCCAGTTCAAGCTACTGAGAATGATGTAGTTTTCACACATATCACTCGGTGCACTTCTTTCAAGGTTGGTGTAGACGAATAGCAGAACAAACTGCCAACTATGTACTGGATTCCTAAGTTGCATACAAATCCGTAAAAGGCCCACTTTATTTCGAATTCTAGTGCCTGCACCACCGCAAACATCTCCAAACTTTTACCTTCCTGTCTTACGGCCGTTAGAGATCACGTTAAACAATATTGTGCTAAAAGTTTTGAAAACTCTGGGATTAATTTGTTTTGGTCTATCAAAAATGCAGGAGACGTTCTTGATACAATTTGCAAAAAACATCAAGTTTCATCTATAAGCACTTATGACTTCTCTTGTTGGTATCCCTATGGGTACGAAATGTGCACACCTTGTTGCAGATTTGTTTTTATATTGCTATGAAAGAAAGTTCATGTTGAGTCTTTCACCAGATAGCCAGGCAGATGTTAATGAAGTCTTTAATGACACCTCTCTGTATCTGGATGTCATATTGAACATTAACAACCATTTCTTTTCAACTATGGTTTCTAATATATACCCTAAAGAACTTCAACTTAACAAAGCTAATATGTTCGATACTAACGCTTTTTTTCCGGTTTACATCTCTCTATCGAAAATGGTGAAATAATTTGCAAAATATATGACAAGACATATGGTTTTAATTTTTATATTGTTAATTATCCCCATTTAGATGAGGATGATCCCCGACCCAATTCTTATGGGGTCTATGTGTCTCAACTTATTCGTTTTGTTAGAGCTTGTACTCGAGTTGAGGAATTTAATATTCGTAATCTTTGTATAACTAAAAACTACTCCATCAGGGCTACCGTTACCACAAACTTTGTAAAACCTTTGCAAAATTTTATTTTCGTTACCCTGATCTTCTTTCCAAATAGAAAATTAATTTAAGAACTCTTCTGCGACAAGGACTATCACAACCTAACCTCTTTAGTGACGTGATTTACAAACGTCGTAAGGTCCTTGGTCATGATCTCTTTCATACTGTCTTGTTACACTTGTTAAAAGGTTTATCAAAAGAGGTTGTGACCCCATAATTTTGCAACGCACTGCATGTTTGCTGGTGGACCCATTTACAATTCGCCGGACAGACTGTGGACCCAATTATGACGTCTACCTAAAGCCCAAAAGGACGGTGACGTTTGATGTTTGCCGTCTTGTCTTGTCTTGCCCTCATTGGTTTATTATCTTATTGCTCTGGCTTCTGCCAAGTCATTGAGTACCTTCTTGTGGCTTTCTAGGCTATTGTTTGTTTTATATTTATATATACACGAGCATCTTTGTGTTTTACTTATATTGCCTTTTAATGCTGAATTGTTGGTTAGAGAATAGTTCATGGCGGGGATTTCTTTATTTACACTGTCCCGTTTTATTGGGACGATGTTTTGTTTAAACCCTCAGCGGCCTTTTGCCAATGTCCGTTCCAAGGCGGTAGCACTATTATCAACCCTTTTATGTTTGTGATTTCTTATTTGGCATTTTATTCATCTTTAAAGTTGTTCTTTGCTTCTGTGTGCGTTTGTGGTTGACTGCCGTCGTTGAATGCTACATTTCCTGTTCGATTTTTATATCTATATAATCTCTCGCGTTGTCTTTCGAAGCATTGCGTTGCACTGACAGGGAGTGAGTTTGCTGGGACATTGGTTTACATGAACTGAGGAGATAAGTGTAGAAGTCAGAAGGTATACATATCATTGAGGTTCCATCCCGTGTGGTCGGGGAATCATTGAGTTTCCCAGATAAATTGAATAAAAACGGTTTGGACATTGGTGTGTAGAGCGGTCAGACGAAGTACAGTCAGACAAATGCCAGTAAAAGAGAAAGTTTAAAACTAGCGTAGGCTGCAGCTTCTTGTACGAGACAGAAAAGCTGTGATAGCAACTTTAAAACGACAGCTAAAAGACATTGTCACCTTAATATCGACCTGCCAAAAAAACGGTTCAATAGTAATAGGTTTCAACAGTCGTCAGACAGTAGGTTCAACAAAACTCTTGACAGTCAGACGAAAGCCAGTACGAGAAAAAGTTTAAAACTAGTGTAGCCTACAGCTTCTTGTAAGAGACAGGCAAGCAAGCTGTGACAGCAACTTCAAAACGCTAGCTAACATACATTGTCACCTTAATATCTACCTTTAAAAAACAGTTCAATAGCAATAGGTTTCAACATTCTCCAGACAGTAGGTTCAACCAAACTCTTGACAGAGTTTGTTTTGTTTACATTATATGCAACTTTACCACACAACCTTATCAAAGACAAGCTTATTGCTCTCATTCAAAAAAGAAATTGCTAGGGAAAATACTATATGTTTGGCCTGTAACAATATTAAAGCGTGTTTTACTACCAGCAGTTTGGACAATTACACTATCTGGACTTGCCATGAAGTTTGTGAATCACTTTTGTTTCTATAGATAATATTTTCGTCAGTTATGGAACTTCCGTTTATAGACAAATTGTTAGTATCCCTATGGGTAGAAACTGTGAACCACGTGTCGCAGATTTGTTTTTATGTTGCTATGAAAGAGACTTTTTGTTGAATCTTTCACCAGATACCCAGCATATGTTATTGAAGCCTTTGATGACACCGTGGTATCTGGATGACATATTGAGCATTGAAAACCCTTTATTTTCTACTATGGTTAATAATGTATATCCTAAAGAACTTAAACTTAACAAAGCTAATAGTTCTGATACTAAGGCTTCTTTTCTCGGTTTATATCTGTCTACTGAACATGGTGAATAATTAGAAAAATCTATGGCAAGAGAGATGATTTTAATATTGTTAATTATCCCATTTTAGATGGTGATGTTCCCCGAGCAACTCTATGTGTCTCATTTTATTCGTTTTTCTAGAGCTTGTTGTCGATTTTGGGACTTTAATATTCGTAAATTTTGTATAACTAAAAGTCTAGGGCTACTGTTACTATAAACTTCGTAAAATCTTTGCAAAAGTGTAGTTTCGTAACCCTGAACTTCTTTCCAAATATGACGGTAATTTAAGAACTCTTCTGTGACAAGGTAGATTTAAAAAGTGGCTTTTTAGTTATACAGCGATTACAAATATTAACGTCCTTAACTCGAGTACATTAAGTGGTCCGAATATTAACTTTCATATCCCATCCAACCCCTGTTTCAAGAAGCGAAAGCGGGGTTTGCTGGCGTATGAAATAAAACCTTAATTTTGTCTTAAAAAGTTTGCATATTGTAAAATTAAAAAATTTAGTAGGTGATTTGAAACAGGTTATAGCGTTTTTTTCAGTAAAATGTGTTTTTAAACGTGTTTTATTGTAGAAATAGCCGTTATAAAATCCTTTTAATATAAGCTTCCTCATCGCTTAATGGAATTAAGGCGGGACCACGTAATGACAAGCTCTGGAAAAAAGGAATAGACCCAATAAGCAGTTGCTTGCTATTCAAATTCATAAAAAAAAAAGAACGCCGCGACTTTAAAAAACAAAAAAAGCAAAATTGGCGTTTGTCCATTTAAATGTATCCTGGTGCGTAACCTAGTATAGCACACATTGCTGATTCTGATGTGTACCGTCCTCTCAAAACGTTTTTAGTCATCACTTATTCAGGCAAGCTCCTTTCATGTCCAGCCGATTATGGGTGGTTGCATCGAAGACTGTATTAAGAAAAAATAGTCTGAAAGGTCGATATATATTGACCGAAATATAAATAACATGTATTTTTCAATTTGATTTTGTAATTGCTTTTTTCTACACAAACCCGTGTGAGCCTACTAAAACCCAGGTTGTTATGCAACTTTGAGATCAGCTCTCAACATTTTATTGGGCTTAGTATTCAGACTATATATTTAGATGCCCTACTCGTTATCGTTGTACAGGTCTATTAAGATAAAGAATGTTCAGAAAATGTCTGACGTGATCAGAATCATTGTCAATATGAGGTCGGAGAACATGCTGAGTATAGCTTTGAATTATGGAAGCAGTGTTATATATGTACAAGGGTTCTATTCGAATACAAATGTTGTCTGCTTCCTCGTCAATCCGCTTAAGTGAAGAAATGGATAGAGAGATGAGACAAGAAAGCATCGAGTGCTTTCCAGACTGTTTAAAAATAGTATGTAAATCAGCGAATGACATAGTAATTGTGATTTCCGTTTGATGTTTCAATTACGTCTACAACCATTAGACCTAGATTTGCGCTTTCGAATGGAAAATAAAGCAAACATGTCACTATAAGGCTCTTTTGAAATATTTCCTTGTTGATAAATATGTTCATGAAGGCCCAGTTGAAATGGTGTTTGCAAGTTTTTCATCCACTTTAGATCCGCTATATGTCTAGCTTTTATTTAAAAGTTGTTGGTTTCATCATTGTCATAAATTATATATTCAAGAGGTTGAACAGTGACTTTACTAATACTATGACCTGACTGACGAAAGTAAAGGTACAGGTAATTCCTGAACTTTTTGGGATTGCCTGCGTTATATTTATGCTCACGGAATCGAACTTTTAAGGAACGACATGTTTGTACAACATATTATATACCACAACGTGGTGCATTCCATGTCAAAATATAAATAACGAGAGGAGTACGTCAATCAACATTTGAATCTAGACATAATTATATCAAATGTTCTATCATTAACAATTGATTTACTTTTGGACTTGCAAGATAAATAAATGCAGCAAATACACCTCTTAGCACTGCTCTTACTTATAGAGGGAAACACTCTGCGTCTAGAATGAATTACACGATGTTTGAATGGAGATGTTACGTGATATTTTCTCAAAACAGGTGATACAAGAGGTGTTAATGCAACTTTTGAGCCGTTATTAAAAATCCTGGTAAAATTATTAGATGGAACATGGAATGAGGTTGCCGAATGAAGAGTTACATGTGTAAGGCGTACAAATTGCTTAGCTCTAAGAGTTGTAGAGTTATTATGTGGAATCTGTATAGATGACGCAGAGTGTACCCGAAGAGGAGAAAGATTTATTTAAATATTTTCAAGTCAGTCATATGACCCATTCCATCAAATGAAGTCAGACAAGTCATTAAGGAATGATGCAACTAGTACGTACCGGATATAGGTTTTCACATTGACAAACACATACGTTACTCTGAAAAAGGTTTGATACATTGCCATCTATCTTTATACACAATTTAGATTGTTGATACATATTTTTAATAACAGTAACAAGTTTACCATCGGCCGAGTTTCGAAGTAATTTGATCCACAATGCATTTCTGTTAACAGAGTCGAAGGCTTTTTTGTAATCTATAAAGGCACAATAAAGCTGTTTTTTCTTACATACATATAAGTCAATAATGCATTTTAAATTAAACACATGAGCAGCTGTACTGTAAGGCTTCCTAAATATAGCTTGTGATGTCAGATGATTCAAGATACTCATTTAATCGATAATTTAAAATAGCAGTGAAGAGATTACCCGTGCAGCTCCAACTAGTTATACCTCTATAGTTATCATGGTCAGTCTTATCCCCTATACTTTTAAAAACATTTGGAAAATAAAACCCTTAGACCTACTTTCAGGTATAATTCAAGTGCTAAAACTGTCTTAAATAACTTTGTGTACAACTCTAGTAATTGATGTTTAGTTACCTTAAGCAATTCATTTAATATCATGTCCCTAATACAAGTTTTATTATATTTTAATAAACCAATCTCCCTTAATACATCGTTATTATCAATCGGTCAATTTAATTCAGTATTGCAATGAGGTATAGCCTCAGGCAAAATATCATTATAGTTATAGTTCTAACACGCCAATTGTATTGTTTTGCTTTATGAGATGCATTACGAAGAGTATTACCCTCTTGATTGAACCATGGCCATAAAGAAATATAAAAATATCGGACAGGGAAAGCAGCATTCAAGGAGGACAGTCAACCACAAAACACAAAAACAAACACGCAAACAGACAAACGAGGAGGCAAAAGTAATAAAAAATGCAAACGAAATCACAAACACAAAAGGGTTGACAATAGGGCTACCGCCTTGGAACGGTCAGTGGCAACAAAGGCCACTGGGGGTTTAAACCGGTTCTAGGGTTCACCAAACCTCACACTTATCCTACTGTCATCCCATTAAAACAGGACCGTGTAAATAAAGAAATGCCCGCCATGATCTAATCGCATAATTATCCATGCTCACTTTCATACTATCTTTGTTAATCTTGTTAAAAGGTTTATCAGAAGAAGTTATGACCCTATCATTTTGCAACGCACTGCATGCTTGGTGCTGGATCTATTTACAGTTCGCCACTCTGATATCCTCTATAATTGTGCGATGGCCGGACAGACCGTGGACCCTATGATGACGTTAAAGCCCAAAAGGACCGTGAGGTTTGATATCTGCAGTCTTGTCGTGTCGTGCCCTCAATGTTTATTCTCTTGTTGTTCTGGCTTCTGCCAAGTTATTGAGTACCTTCTTTGTGGCTTTCTAGGTTATTGTGTTTGTGTAGTTATATATACACGAGCATCTTTGTGTTTACTTATATTGCCTATTAATTCTGCCTTGTTGGTTAGAGAATAGTTCATGGCGGGGATTTCTTTATTTACACTGTCCCGTTTTATTGTGTTGACAGTAGGGTAAGTGTGAGGTTTGGTGCACCCTATAACCTGGTTTAAATCCCCACGGCCTTTTTTGCCACTGACTCGTCTAAGGCAACCATTTTGTGTTTGTGATGTCTTATTTGGCCTTTATTCATCTTTAAATTTGTTCTTTGTTTATGTGTTTGTTTGTGGTTTACGGTCGTCCTTGAATGCTGCTTTTCCTGCTTTTGATTGTTTAAATATATATTTATTATATGGTTTCTTTCTATTAGGTTTTATATAAATTATATTATCGGGTGATAAGCAATGAATTGCAATCATTTACAACATTATTTATAAAACTGATATCAATGTTACGTCCCAGTGAATTGTCTAAGCGTGTGCATTTATCCATCACTTTTTGCATGTCTATATGACACAGCTATACGGAAGCCCTATCCTCTGGCGTGTTAGTGACGTGGCTATAAGGATAATCGATCCTCAGGCCTGTTTGTGACGTGGCTTTAAGGAAGGTCGATCATCCGGCGTGTTTGTGACATGGCTATAAGGAAGATCGATCCTCCGGTCTGTTTGTGACGTGGCTATATGGAAGATCGATCCTCCGATCTGTTTGTGACGTGGCTATAAGGAAGATCGATTATACGGCGTGTTTGTGACATGGCTATGAGGAAGATAGATCCTCCGGCGTGCTTGTGACATGGCTATAAAAAAGATCGATCCTCCGGCGTATTTGTGACGAGGCTATAAGGAAAAACGATCCTCTGGCGTGTTTGTGACATGGCTATACGAGAAAATCAATCCTCCGGATGTTTAGGACATGGCTATAAGGTGGATCGATTCTCCAAGGTGATTGTAACTTAGTTATAAGGAAGATCGATCCTCTGGCGTTTTTGTGACACAGCTATACGGATACAAGGTGGATCGATCCTCCAAGGTGTTTGTGACTTTGCTATACGGAATATCGATCCTCCGAGGTGTTTGTGACTTGGCTATACGAAATATCGACCCTACGAGGTGTTTGTGACTTGGCCATACGAAATATCGATCCTCCGAGGTGTTTGTGACTTGGCAATACGGAATATCGATCCTTCGAGGTGTTTGTGACTTGGCTATACGAAATATCGATCCTCCGAGGTGTTTGTGACTTGGCTATACGAAATATCGATCATCCGAAGTGATTGTGACTGGGCTATACGAAATATCGATCCTCCGAGGTGTTTGAGACTTGGCTATATGGAATATCGATCCTCCGAGGTGTTTGTGACTTGGCTATACGGATACAAGGTGGATCGATCATCCGAGGTGTTTGTGACTTGGCAATATGGAATATCGATCCTCCGAGGTGTTTATGACATGACTATACGGATACAATGTTGATCGATCCTCCGTGGTGTTTGTGACTTGGCTATACGGAATATCGATCCTCCGAGGTGTTTGTGACTTTGCTATACGAAATATCGATCCTCCGAGGTGTTTGTGACTTGGCTTTACGGAATATCGATCCTACGGGGTGTTTGTGACTTGGCCATACGGAATATCGATCCTCCAAGGTGTTTGTGACTTGTCTATACGGAATATCGATCGTCCGAGGTGTTTGTGATTTGACTATACGGAATATCGATCCTCCGAAGTGTTTGTGACATTGGCTATACGGAATATCGATACTCCGAGGTGTTTGTGACTTGGCTATACGGAATATCGATCCTACGGGGTGTTTGTGACTTGGTCATACGGAATATCGATCCTCCAAGGTGTTTGTGACTTGTCTATACGGAATATCGATCCTCCGATGTGTTTGTGATTTGACTATACGGAATATCGATCCTCCGAAGTGTTTGTGACATTTGCTATACGGAATATCGATCCTCCGAGGTGTTTGTGATTTGACTATACGGAATATCGATCCTCCGAAGTGTTTGTGACATTGGCTATACAGAATATCGATCCTCCGGGGTGTTTGTGACTTGGCTATACGGAATATCGATCCTCCGGGGTGTTTGTGATTTGGCTAGACGGATACAATGTGGATCGATCCACCGAGGTGTTTTTGACTTGACTATACGACATATCGATCCTCCGAGGTGTTTGTGACTTGGCAATACGGACTATCGATCATCCGAGGTGTTTGTGACTTGGCTATACGGAATATCAATCCTCCGGGGTGTTTGTGACTTGGCTATACGGAATATCGATCCTCCGAGGTGTTCATGACATGGCTATACAGAATATCGATCATCGGAGGTGTTTGTGACATGGCTATACGACATATCGATCCTTCGAGGGGTGTGTGACTTGACTATAACAGGAGCGATTCTCTGTAGTGTTTGTGACATAGTTCAGACTCACAGTTATTGATAAGGAAGGTTAATTCTTCCTAAAGATCTTGTAAATATATATTTCATAGTTAAATCATATGTGTGCGTGTACAAGAGAAAATAAATTGAAGACTTTCTCCGACATAAATGCCTTTGTTGTTTGACATACCTAGTGGATAAGGCTTTCGCTTTATGGCTACATACATCTGCCCGCGTGGGTTCGCTACCTAGTGGAGGCAAGTGTGAGGGAAACTTCCTCTTACATCTCATTTTACGCTGCGGTTTCGGTCCATATATAACCGATTATGCTGCAGGTGTGTGGGGCTATAAACAATACGATGATCTGGACAGGCTGCAACACAAAGCCATTCGAACATTTCTCGGTGTGGGAAGGCAAACGTCATTGGCGGCTCTAGATGGAGATACAGGGTGGGACAGTCCACGGTTAAGACGACACTGCGACATAGTTCGTTTATGGCACAGACTGGCAAGGTTACCGCCAAATCGAATAGCCCATCGGGTGTTATCGTGGGACCTTAATAACACTGTACATTTAAGAGACACTTGGTGTTCAGATTTGAAAGTCATACTAGATGAATGCAACATTGTCAACTTTTTTGAAATTGACATCGTTAAAAATGTGTCTCTTCGTTATTTATTAAATATTGTCAAAACAAAGTTGAAACAAAAACTCACTACGAATTGGCAAGCGAATTGGCAAGCTGATGTGATAAACTCACAAAAACTAAGGACTTATAAACAGTTTTAAACCGACTATACACGAGAACACTATTTAGACAGGCAGTTATCGTTTAAACAGCGATCAGCCATTGCTCGTTTCAGATGTGGTGTTTTCCCCCTCGCTGTTGAGCTCGGTCGATACAGACGCCCCCAAGTACCAATTGAGAACAGGCTATGTAAAACGTGTGATGAAGGGAAAGTTGAAGATGAAACGCACTTCCTGGTAACGTGTAAATATTACCACGAGCTTCGAAATAAACATTTTTGCGATAATGGTGGAACTTGTAGTGACACTGATGTATTCAACAATATAATGAAAAATGTAGATTGTAAAATATTAGCAAACTTTTTGATTGAAGCATTTGATGAACGTATTGAACTACTTAAACGCTAAGACAGAACAATAACTGTGTGTGTTAAATGTGATTAAAGGCGTATTTATGCATGATACACTCTTAACTGTCATTTAACTGTATATAAAGTAGAATCATTATTCCATGCTGTGAAATCATTATATAGGAACTGATTATAACTATACAAGGAACAGTTATACAATAACAGAGTTTCAATCAACTGAGTAATACGTTGGTTAAACCGAACGTTTGTAACAGTTAATATTGCCAGGAAGATGGCAATGAAATAAACACTCATTGAGCATAGTTTGTTAAAATGATAGTGCTTTGTAAGCCTCTGCCGGCTGGCTGTTTAACTAATATTGCTTTAATGTTGTATTACATGTAGACTGTTGTAAACAGGTTGCACTTTAATAAATAAAATATATATATATATAACCTAATATGTAATAGATAGAGTCTGGTCTCGGCGAGTTCGTTCATCTAAATAACCAACGAGCTCTTATCTGTTTTGATTTTGTCTAAGAGCCCTTGTCAGAATAACTGCTGTTCTCTTACTTCCATATATTGGAATAAGAGCGTGGTATAGCTCCGCTCCCTTAGTTATTCTGAATTAAACGATGTTATGCTTACATGCTTTCATCAAAGAAAATGTAGCTAACCATATTACAAATTGTGTTAACGGGACGTTAAACCTCTTTTCATTTCTTTCAGATATCAGAATATATTCTGTGCAATGTGTAATGGTGAGAAGATTGTTGAGCACCCGCTTAAGCCATGTGTTGTTTCTGGTTTTTTCTATTGGCCATATTCTACTCGTCTCACATACCAGCTGCCAAACACAGCCGAGGTCAAAACTCTTCTATGTAGGACGGGACAGCAATATGAACCACTGACGGTTTGAACTTTATACTTTTCCATACTTATTTCATATCAGCCTTCGGATATCAACCCTGAAGGCTGCTAAGGCTTTTTACACTTTTTCACAAATATCTTCAAAGGCTTAAGGGACAGGGCCTTTTATTACATTTTGTTACAAAAAGGGTCGTACCGCGTAAAAATAGAAGAAATATATTTTTAAGACCTGACTCTTTTTTTAATTATTTTTTTAGTAAACTTCTTAAAAAGTTCTTAAACGTACATAAAATAGAAAAAAAAGTCTTGGAGGTTAGCCCCTTTTTATTTTTAAGTTTTAGTAAATGTCTTAAAAGGCTCTAAAAGCATCAAAATAAAAGTAAACACCTTTACAAAAAGTAAAAGTCTTAAAATGTTTTTGGATTGACCCCTATTTTGTTTATTTTAGTACGGCTTCAAAGTTTCTAAACCCATAAGAAACAGAAATAGCTAGTCCCTCTTTGAAAAGTATATGATAAATAGAATAAAGAAGGGATACATACACTGAATCATCTGTCGACCTATAGCTCTCCGGCTGATAGCTTGTGATATAAAAAGGCAAATTCATTATTCTGTATTATTCTTGATAGTTAACGTTACAGAATGTTATGTAATATAAGGAATACGGACCTTTAGTTCGGTCCATATACGATGTTATTGTTATTATATAATTGTATATTACCTGATCTTCGACTTTTTAATATTTGCTGCATCTATACTGGCATTACTTGATTTGATAAAATAGAATATGAATACAATATATTATTGTAGCATGGTCACTGGAATTCCTTTAGTATCTGCACGTGTGTAAATATTTTAATTGAAAATAGCACCTGTCAGAATAAATGGAGTACTCTAACTACGAGTTATTGGAAGTTACAGTATGGCTGACTGCTGGGATCGACAGGCTACAAAACAGAGTATGATATCATATCGTTGTTTATATTAAACGCCTAGATGGGACCATACTCTATATATTATTTAATGTGTTTTTGTTTTCCGTTTGTTTTTACAGACGGCCACATTGTAAATAAGTACTTTCAAAAAATAAAGAAGTTATTATTATTATTATTATTATTATTATTATTATTATTATCAAATGCAGGTATTAAATCACAGCTTACTTTATACATTTATTCATACACACATGTGCGTACACCATTACTATGTCTTTAAAATAGGAGTTTTATTATTAGAATCAGCAACAATAAAAGTAATAGTACTAGTAGTAGGAAATGCGTAATTGCGCCTGCTGTTGAAGTATGCGATAAGTTAAAGGCACATTTATCAAACGTTTTTGCTGCTTTCTCTGCGTTGACTGCTTGAGCATCTTCTCAATATTGACTTTTAAATTTGTTTTTGTAATTAACTATGATAACTATTGAATGATTATCCTTTGTAGAACAAATGCAAGTCGATTGAATGCACGTCGCCCCTTCAACTGAGTCCCTTCAAAAACACCTGCACAGAAGGCATTATATATACCGACAGTGGCGAGCTGACGTTGGCAGTGAGGGTCATTCACACATCTTCGTACTCCCTGATAAATGCGCAGTCATTCACAGAGTCTGTACGTCAACACTTCCTGAAAAACACCACAGATGTTGATCTCTCTTCGTCTTCGTACTGTCTTCAATTTTATTTCAAAACTCATATACCTTACAATAAAAGACTATCTATGCGATTATCGACGAAAACTGTAAACGTTACTGAAACCATTTTCACAGTTGCGGGCCACTTTAAAGGAATTCCAAGTTTGATACTAAAAACAATACTTAGCAAAGTAACATTTAATTCAACTACTACACTACTTGATGGGTCAATACTCAATATTCAAGCGATTCCTGGAGAAGTGGATACCTTAACGGTACTTCCAAAATGCCATCGGCACATTGATGTGTTTGTTTCAGATACCCTGTTCAGTTTGTCCAACACTTCTCTGTACTGTTTCAAAGACATTTACGATCAAACAACCACCATACTGGATACGATGTTTTTAAATCAGTTGTGTCAACTTTGTTCTACGTGTGACTGTTCATATATGTATGACAACGCATTTATTGAATGCCCCTCGTTTCTATACGATCTAAATGATACCCCTCTAAGGCGGTTTCCCGAGGGTCTTTTACATGTCAATAAACATGTACATTTCAACTTCAGCTCTTTCAAAAGTGTAAATGAAATGTATGTACATATTTGCGTGAGGGATGTTATCGCTTTGCTCTCGTCACACGCATGTCGTATCAAGATGACGCCATCTTGGTATGCGAATGTCTTCGGCGGGTTCTTGTTTTTTATTCAGACATTTGTATAAATAGTCCTAGATTTTGGTATGCGTATGTATTCATATCGGCATTTACAGTTCGCCACTATGCTTTCCTCTGTGATTGTGCGATCACCGAACCGATTGTGGATTCAAAGATGACGTTTACGTAAATCCTCCAAGGACGGTAAAGTTTCATGTTTGCCGTAAATCTTGCCTTGTCGTACCTTAAATGGTTTGTTCCCTTGTTGAATTGGCTTTTGCCAAGTTATTGAGTATTTGTTTTGTGGCTTTCTAGGCTTTTGTTTTTAGATTCAAAAATACATGATCATCTGTATGTTATACTTAAATTGCCTATTAATGCTGCCTTGTTTGTCAGAGTATATAAACTGGCGGGATATCTTTATTTACACTGTCCCGTTTATTGGGATGACAGGATAAGAATGAGATTTGATGCACCCTAGAACCTCTTTTAAACAGCCAGCGACATTTATCCCCCTGAACGTTCCAAGGCGCGGTAGCCCTGTTGTCAACTCGTTTGTGTTTGTGATGTCACATGCCTTGTTTATTAACAGTGTAATTTCTGTTTGTTGTAATGCGTGTTGTTGGTTTACTGTTCTATGAAAGCTACATTTTCGGTTGGATCTTATACTACTTTTGGTCTTGCTTCTTATCCAGACAAGTATATAAAACCTCCTATGTGGACCTACCAAAGGAGTTCAAGTAATCATTCATTAAGTTATTAACATATTTAATACCAGACATCAACTTCTACATATCCTTGTTTAATTCTATTATTGCTCACAGTTAGGTACATGTAACAAATATATCACAGAACTTGAAGACAAAAAGAAGCGTTTTATGTATCTCAACAATCAGCACATTAACCTGATTAGATTAGATAGTTTGAACGACATTTTGCTACGTATACTGTGGGGGATACTAAGAAAGATTACTTATAATTTTACCACAATAAACCGTTCATCTTACAGCGTTAGATATTAATATTTTTTGTCTAACTGTTCTCAATTCTTCTTATTGTTTTTATTGAAATATCTGCGCCTAGGACTTATGCGCCTATTTCACTAAGATGTGATACACATTTTTATTTTAGGCAAGAAATACGATGTTCCTATTAAATAACACAAGTTCGAGGAATCTTGATTATGTGAAAAAATAAAAGGTACATATGAGGGTTTATAATGATAATGTTGACATGTAATTGTGTCATCTAAGGCCATTCATTTGAAATTAATAACATATAAAAGTGTCCGGATAAGGTAAATAAAGTATTGATATTTACGATAAACGTCATATGGTGTTTATTATTGTGCTTCTGTCATTCATTGTTGTTTACATAACATGTTTATCTTACAGCTTCTGTGATGTTGTATGACGTTCTTGACAGTATACATAGGGTCGTGTGACATTGAGAGTTGTTTAGAGTATTCAGTATTTGGTTTATTATTTACTTCAGAGTTCAGTATAAATATTAAAAGAAACATTGTGAATATATTGGATGCTATTTATTGTGAGAGGATAAACATGTATTGTGCTCATCTATGCTAAAAGTGAAATTGGATTATTTGAACTATGGTGAATAAATAATACAGAAAATAATTAAAATTGGATTAAAAGAACACTTGACATTTTTTATTAAAGGGACACTTGCCAATAATATTTGGACTTTAATCTAATTTCTAATTTAAAAAATAATACTGGATCTAATTTATTTGTATTCTGTGAGTGACTATTTTTCATTGTACTATTTGAATAAATGTGTTGATTACATTTTAAAAATGTGTTGCTGTTACTTTTGCACTTCCTTTCCTGTTACAATTTACCCGTAGCAATAGTCTTTTGTTATATTTAAAAAACAATAATAATGTGACGTCATTGAAAAATATAAAGACTATCGTCAGTTTTTGATATATGTAACCGAATGGCTCTAACCAAGGAGCTATCTAGGACATACGGTTTGGAATCGATCATTCTCTATTTCCCTGTTCCCGTATTAATAAAGCTGCTTACTATATGTCTCAACTTCAACTTACTTCCCTGTCCGATATTTTTATCTTTCGTAAGACTGGCAAATTTCACTTAGGTAAGACGTATTAAATGTGGCGTGCTTTTCCCTGTTCAAATATATCATCAACTGTCCTTTAAAAAAATGACATTCAAGATATGTTTACTAAACGTTCGAAGTCTTGGGAATAAACTAAAACGAAAAAAGTGTTTGAATGGATGAAATCTCAATCTTATTCGATTTGCCTTCTGCAGGAGACACACTTTACTGAGAGAAATGTTAATACATGGAAATATGAATGGGGAAACGATATGTACTTAAGCGGAAATAGTAGTAATAGTGAAGGTGTCGGTATTTTTTTAAACCAAAGTCAGAATGTTGAATTTATTTCCTATTCAGATATAGTAGTAGGTCGATTACAGGCTTTACATTTAAACATTAGTGAAAAAAACATTGTTATAATAAACATCTGTACAAATATAGACGACCCCACTGTAATAGAAAAACTAGATAACTTTATTTTGAATAATGATGAAAATTACGTTATAATAGGAGGAGATTTTAATACAGTTCTCGAACATGAATTAGATAAGAAAAATGGTCGAATTAGCGATCACAATAAATGTAGATTAAAGTTGCAAAGACTAATGGATACACATAGTTTATCGGATATTTGGAGATTACACAATCCTACAAAACGCCAATATACATGGCATTCAAATAACAGACCACCAATATTTTGCCGTCTTGATTATTTTCTAATTTCAGACAGTCTTGTTAAAAATGTTTCGCTAAGCCAAATAAAGACAGGTTTTAAAACAGATCACTCAATTGTTACAATTTCTTTAGATTTAGCAAGCAATCCAAAAGGTCCTGGATATTTCAAATTAAATAATAGCATATTATTACAAACAGAATACCAAGAAAGCATCCGTAAAGCATTACGCGAAATAGCTGGCTTAAATAATAATGCAAATCCAAGTACTCTCAGGGAAATCTTAAAAGGAACAATTAGAAATGAAACTTTAAAGTATACATCCACAAAAAAGAAAAAAGACTTATTAACTGAAAAAAAAATGGCATCGGATATAAAAGACATAGAGTCAAAAATTGAAAAGACGTCGAATGAAACGGAGTTACACACATTAATAGTGGAATATGAGGCGTATAAAAATGAACTAGAGAATAGATTAAACGGCTTTATTTTGCATTCAAAATCAGAAAAGGTTGAAAATGATGAAAGAAATACTAGATATTTTTCAAATTTAGAAAAGAAAAAGGCTGAAAGCAAAACAATAAATAGGTTAAAAGTTAAAGAAAACATTGTTTCAAACACAAAATATATTTTAAAAGCTCTCAACGAATATTATTCAAAATTATACACAGAAACAAAACAAATATCATCGGATAAAGATTTCTATAATGATTCTATTCCAAAGCTTAACGAAACAGAAAAACAAAAATGTGATGGAGTTTTAACGGAGTTTGAATGTGCTGCGGCTTTAAAGGAAATGAAAAACGAAAAAAGTCCTGGTTCTGACGGATTAACCACTGAATTTTATAAAATATTTTGGGACGACATCAAATGCTTTCTCATTAATTCACTTAACTATTCTTTTAGATGTGGACATCTAAATGAACTTCAAAAACAAAGCTATATAACACTGATTCCAAAATCTGGAAAAGATACAACATTTTTAGAAAACTGGCGCCCAATTAGTCTACTTAATACAGATTATAAAAGCTATTGCAAATAGGGTAAAACGCGTCATATTAAAAATAATAGATAGCTCTCAAACTGGTTTCTTAAAAAGAAGATATATTGGAGAAAACATACGTCTTTTATTTGAAGTTTTAGATCATGTTGAAATACACAATGTTCCAGGTCTGCTATTATTTTCCGATTTCGAGAAAGCATTTGATAGCATAAATCATTAATTAATACCTTAAGACATTTTAATTTTGGAGATAATTTTATTAAATGGATAGAGCTATTTTACAACGACGCTAAAAGTAGTGTCATTAATAATGGTCACATAACATATTTTTTCTCGATTAATTGAGGGGTTCGACAGGGATGCCCACTATCACCGTATCTGTTTATTATATGCATAGAATTGCTCTCATTTGAAATAAAAAACAATAAGGATATAAAAGGCATTTCTGTAGCAGACATTGAGATTAAAAACACATTATTTGCGGATGAGGCAACTTTCTTAACTGATGGATCAACACAGTCATTTGAGAAACTAATTCATACTTTGGATTCTTTTGGAAATATATCTGGTTTGAGACTCAACACCTCAAAATGCAATGTTTTAAGAGTAGGTACAATGAAAAACAGTCAAATACAATTTTTAGAAAATCGAAAGTTTACATGGTCATCTGAAAAAGCAAAAGCTCTTGGAATGGTTTTCAATACAAACAAGATTGATGTTTTTAAACTTAATCTGGAACCTAAACTAGAACAGTTCAAAAATTGTTTAAAAAGTTGGCAGCATATAAAACTAACCCTACTTGGAAAAATTACTGTTTAAAAAACATTTGCTCTTCCAAAGTTAATATATCCACTAACCGTCCTACCCGATCCACCAAACGAAACAATTAAAGAAATAAACGATATTATGTTCAAATTTCTATGGGACAATAAACGAAGCAAAATTAAAAAAAGCCCCACTTATACAAGATTACGAGAATGGGGGTATTAAAATGATTGATATACAGAAATTTATATACTCTCTTAAAGCCAGCTGGATAAAAAGGTTAATGGACAATACAGCCGGTCAATGGAAACAAATATATTTATATGAATTAGAAAAATATGGAGGAAATACAATTTTTGAATGCAACATTGATGAAAACGATATCAAAATAATGTTCGAAATTTTTTTTTTTTTACAAAATATACCTAGTGCATGGGAATAAATAAATAAACACGCTGAAGTTAAAACAGTAAGCAAAAGTATAATATGGAATAACACGAACATAAAAGTAAACGGCAAACCAATATATCATAGAGACTGGCTTTATAAGGGTATAAAATATTTTGAACACATATATGATTATAGACGCAAACAATTTTATAATTTTGAATTTTTTGCTTACCTATATGACATACCACAGAAAGATTTTCTCAAGTATACATCATTAATATCATGTATTCCCCACAATTTCAAAAATAAAATAAAAAACGAACAAATCAATGCACAAAACGTTACACCAAATCTTTTAGAAAAACTTCAAAATCCAATTATACAAACACATTTTTGTACAATCATCAATTACGAAACGAGATTAACAATGATATTATACAACAACGCAGTTGGGAACAAGAGTTTCAAAACGCTAATCTAGAGTGGATTATTTAATACACTATACCAATATTTTCAACTATTTCAACAAAATTGCGCAATTTCCAATATAAATATCTTATGAGGATTGTAGCAACCAATACAAAATTACTGAAATTTAAAATTGCTAATTCTAATCTTTGCGATTTCTGTGCAGTGCAAACAGAAACAGTAAATCATTTATTTTGGGAATGTATGCATATACAATCTTTCTGGTCAGATTTGCATAGGTTCCTAATTACACATGACATACATATTAACTTGAGTTGCAAAATATAACCTTTGGTATAGTTAATACGCAAACACATGTAAATGTATTGAATTTCATAATTATAAATGCAAAAATACTTCATTTACATAAACAAATGTAGGAAAACCATTCCAAGTTGTTTAGGTTACAAAACATATTTATTTAAAAGTATAGAAATAGAAAAAAGAAATTGCTCTTAAAAATGACAAAATAGACAAACATAACAGCAAATGGAGATCCTTTCTCCTAAATTAATTTTCATATCTTGTTTTTGAAAGGGAAAACGCACGTCCATAGTTACTCTTTAAAAAAAAAAAAGTTAAACATCACCTTGGCTGGTATTCGTTGTTGTTTTTTTTTTTTTTTTTTTAATATTATAAATTTATTTATTTTTTCATTCTTTTTCCTAATTACACTTAGTAAATCTTTTTTTTTTCTATACTACATTTCTCTCCATAGGTTTTTTTCCTTTGTGGTATTATATAGTATTCAATGAGTTGACATTGTAATTCCCAAGTAAGGAAATTGATTGTTCTTGAAAACATTTTAAATTTAATATATTTAGTCATTGAATTCTGTATAATATTTCAGGAAAATACTTTTTCTTTTTTTTATTTAAGAACCAACAACTTTATTCACAACAAATTGTATTAATGGAACATTGTATAGATATTTTTGTTGCATATATATGTATATATGTATATATATGTATATATGTGGAAGATTCCAGCTCTTTTTTCTTCTTTCAACAAAACGAGAAATAGAGCCATGATTAGTAGTCAATTTTAAATAAAATAACATACAAGCATATGCACATTCAAATGAGTAAATAATGAAAATACATAATGCGATGGGTATTGTGTATTTTTTGTTGTTGTTGTTGTTTTGGTATTGTTTGTTGTTGTTGCTGTATTTCTCTCTTTTAGTATGAATGGTAAAAATGTAATCCATTTAAAAAAAAAACATGATCGGGCAGAAATCTTCCACAAAAACCAAAAACATCGTATTATCTTTAAGTCTACACTTTATTATATATGTTTTAAATCAAAATGTATATATAAACCATGTATGAAAATAACGTTGAAAATAAAGATATTATATTATAAAAAAAGACGTATTCTTATCTTAAATCAAATTCGTATTCACAAAGCATCTTAGTTGAAATCTTAGCTAATACATATCTTAAGATGTTCTTACTTCTTAAGTTAATCTTTGTTTCTAAAGTTTGAGTCCAGGATAATCTGGAATTCCCCATCTATATTTAAATACCGGAACAGCTCGTTTGCTTAGAATTCGCCACACCTATGCAATATAAATATAATAGTGAAGAATCCTTAGAGTTCTTCTTGTTCATGTTTGTAGTGTTTCCCATCTTTGATAGTACATACATTTTAATATGAAAGCGTTTTTTACTAACGGCAGTTAAACTCCATTATTCTATGTGGACTTGCTATGAAGTTTGTGAAGCACTCATCTTCCAATTAGATAATATTTTAGTCAGGTATGGAACCATCGTTATAGACCAATTGTTGGTATCCCTATTGGTACGAACTGTGCACCACTTGTCACAGATTTGTTTTTATTTTTCTATGATTTTTTTTTCATGTTGAGTCTTTCACCAGATACACAGGCAGATGTTATTGAAGACTTTAAATGACTCCTCTCGGTATCTGGATGACATATTGAACAGTGACAACCCTTTCTGTCCAACTATGGTTTATAATATTTATCCTAAAGAACTTCAGTTTAACAAAGCTAATATATCTGATAATAAAGCTTCTTTTCTTGAATTAGATCTCTCGATTGAAAATGGTCAAATAATTAGCAAAATATACTCGTTAAAAAAAGTTTTGGACCAGGGTATATAAAGTCATATAAAAATAAAACTAGTGGACAGAATTTAGGTATCTTTTTTTAATAACCAAGGTCTACCCTACCCGGTTAATTTGATACCAGAAACATTAAATTCCAAACAAGATTTGAATTTAAAAAAATATCGCGAACACACAAAGGGTCTGTACAAAATGTTGCAAAGTCCATAAAAAGTAACAGTTACGGACACATTCGAGTAACCAGTAAAAAGATTATTATTTTTTCGCAAACTTTCATTTTAAACGATAATTATTGTTGATTGTTGATCTATTGTGAATTATCAACTGAGATAATAAGGGTTATGGTCGAATGTCATGGTTCAGCGATCATTGTACGGGTTCGAACACTGCCATGGTCCAAAACTTTTTTTACAGAGTATATATGACAAGAGAGATGATTTTAATTTTGACATTGTTAATTATCCCCACTTGGATGGGGATGTTCCCCGAGCAACTTCTTATGGGGTGTATGTGTCTCAACTTATTCTTTTTTCAAGAGCTTGTACTCGAGTTGAGGACTTTAATATTCGTAATCTTTGTATAACTAAAAAACTACTCAATCAGGGTTACCGTTACCATAAACTTCTTAAAACCTTTTCAAAATGTTATTATCGTCACCCTGATTTTCTCTTCAAATATAAAAGTAATTTAAGGACTCTTCTGCGACAAGGACTATCACAACCTGACTTCTATGGTGATGTGATTTATAAACTTCGTAAGATTCTTGGTCATGATCACTTTCATACTATCTTTGTTAAACTTGTTAAAAAGTTTATCAAAAGGGGTTATGACCCTATCATTTTGCAACATACTGCATGCTTGGTGGTGGACCGTTTTACAGTTTGCCACTATGCTTTCCTCTTTAATTCTACGACCCTATGATGACGCCTACCTAAGGCCCATTGGGACGGTAGCGTTTGATGTTTGTCTATAATCTTTCGTGTCGTGCCCTTAATGTTTTATTCTCTTGTTGCTCTGGCTTCTGCCAAGTCATTGAGTACCTTCATCATGGCTTTCTAGGCTATTGTTTTTTTGTATTATATTTACTCGAGCATATTTGTTTTTTTACTTATATTGCCTATTGATGCTGCCTTGTTGGTTAGAGATCAGATCATGGTGGGGATTTCTTTATTTACACTGTCCTGTTTTAATGGGATGACAGTAGGGTACGTGTGAGGTTTGGTGCACCCTAGAACCGGTTTAAATCCCCAGTGGCCTTTGTTGCCACTGACCGTTCCAAGGCAGTTGCCCTATTGTCAACCCTTTTGTTTTTAAGATGTTTTATGAATAACGTTTAAACTTAAGATGTTTCTCAAAAGAAAATACCCACACTTGAAGGTTTATTTAAGCTGAGAAATATCTTTAGATGCTTTAAGAAATCGGGCCCTGTACTCAGTTACATACACCTCCACAAGACTGAATTCGTCCCAGAATTTCTTATCATAAAGAGCCTGTTTTTCAGGATGATCCCGAACGAGACCCCCAGTATAACATGTGGTACAAAAAAATCGTGTCTCAGCGGGGACCCAGGGTCTCTGCTTTACCGTGCCAGCGCTCTAACTACTGAGTTATCGAGGACATACGGTTAGGAATCGATTGTTTATCATTTACCTGTACCCGGATAGATACATTAATTTATATATTCATAGATATTAAATACTGAGTTTTATTCAAAGCATGTCAAATTAAAATGATAATAACTGAGCGTTTGACTTAAAGCCCTATTTCTGTATCTGTCGTTACAACAGGTTATATTCAATTTGATGAATTTGTGATTAAAGCTACATATCCTGTACATTGGCACTTGAGCCGCAAATAGTATATAAAGGAAGACATTTCACTCTGGATGGGGATTATATTTCTGTTTTCTATCGTTTAGTTCAAAGGAACATTTGATATGCGTAGGTAGAAGGATATCATATTGTTATTAATAATTTTATAAGCAGAAATGACGATTTGAAATTAAAGAAGGTTTTTAATGACTTTTGATGATATGTTAGGAATAAATACAAGGCGCTTACATTTATAGAGAATGTACACTTACTATTGAAAACGAGAGAATCGATAGGGCTTACATATCGCTCTACTTTCTCTGTGTTGTTCGTAAGGTGCTTGTATGATCAAACGAAATGGCGTGGTGTTAGAGGATGGGCTTGTGTTTTGTCCTGAATTATTGTTGATTCTTAAAGCAGTTTGCCAAAATCGGATGAAAACAATTTATCCAACTGTATTCCACTGTTTTTGATATAACATCACTAAACAAAATATAAGAGTGTTCCACGGAACACTTGTGTTACCTGCCGTGTGATTATTAACGTTTGTGGAAAGGGGCATGCATCTGAATCGGATAATAGACAATGAAGAACTGTATACATTTTCATGACCATAAGTCAATATTTTGCCAAGTTATGTACTAGGATAGATTGCAGGTTAATGTTTTATAAAAAGGGAGCATAGAATAATGTTAATATTAATAAAAACAATGAATAATTAAGGATAAGGACTTGCATGACTCGCATCATACATTCCGCTCCAAGGCGAACGGTCTGGTTATCGAATTATTGACAAATGCTATATTAATATGTGGCTTTAATATGTTTGTCTAACAAACATTTTCAGAATGTTAATATTAATGAAAATAAGTATAAAAATCGTAACAGGAAATGCAGAGAACTCAGCAAACCCAAAAACACGCAAAGACAAACATGAATGAAAATAGTAATAAAGAATAAGCACAAAAGGGTTGACAATAGGGCTCCCACTGGGGTTTTAAACTAGGGTTTAGGTAGCACCAATCACCACACTTACCCTACTTCATCCCAATAAAACGGGACGTTGTAAATAAAGAAATCTCCGCCATGAACTATTCTCTAACAACAAGGCAGCATTAAAAGGCAATACAAGTAAAACACAAAGATGCTCCTGTATGTGTAAATACAAACAAACAAATGCCTAGAAAGCCACAAAGAAGGTACTCATTGACGTGGCAGAATCCAGAGCAACAACAGAACAAACCATTGAGGGCACGGCAAGACAATATTGCAGACAAACATCACCGTCCTTTTGGGCTTTAGGTAGACGTCATCATAGGATCCACAGCCTGTCCTGTCATCGCACAATTAAAGAAGAAATCATAGTAGCGAAATGTAGATGGGTAGATGTAGCATGCAGTGCGTTGCAAAAGGATAGGGTTATAACCACCTTTGGTAAACCTTTTAACAAATTTAACAAAGATAGTAAGAAAGTGATCTTGACCAAGTATCTTACGAAGTTTGTAAATAACGTCACCATAGAAGTCAGGTTGTGATAGTCCTTGTCGCAGAAGAGTTATTAAATTATTTTTATATTTGGAAAAAAGATCAGGGTTACGATAATAAAATTGCGCAAAAGTTTGACGACGTTCATAGTAACGGTAGCCCTGATTGAGTAGCTTTTTTAGTTTATACACAGATTACGAATATTAAAGTCAACTCGAGTAGGGCTCTAGAAAAACTAATAAGTTAAGACACATAGACCCCATAAGAAGTTGTTCGGAGAACATCCCCATCTCAATGGGTATAATTAACAATATCAAAATTAAAATCGTATCTCTTGTCATAGACTTTGCTAATTATTTTACCATTTTCAATAATGAGATGTAAATCGAGAAAAGAAGCGTTAGTATCTGAAATATTAGATGTGTTAAGTTGAAGTTCTTAAGGGTGAATATTATTAACCATGGTAGAAAGAAAAAGGTTGTCAATGTTCAATATGACATCCAGATACCGAGAGGTGTCATTAAAGGTTTCAATAACAAATATTATCTAATAGAAAAATAAGTGATTCACAAACTTCATGGCAAGTCCACATAGTGTAATTATCCAAACTGATGTAAGTTAAAAAAAGCTTTAATATTATTACAGGCCAAAAATGTAGTATTTTCCGTAGCAAAAGTGGTTTGAATGAGAGCACTAAGCTTGCCTTTGGTAATGTTGTGTGGTAAAGTTGTATATAGTGTAGACAAATCATAAGTACTTATAGATGAAGCTTGACGTTTATTGCACATTTTATCAAGAATGTCGACTGACTTTTAATAGATCAAAATAAATTAATCCCAGAGTTTTCATAAGCTTTAGCACAATATTGTTTAACCTGATCTTTAACAGCAGTAAGACAATATGTCAAACGTTTGGAGAGATATAGTAGTGGTGCAAGAACTAGAATTGTAAATAAAACGGGCTATATATGGTTGTTTGTGTAATCTGGGAATACAGTACATCTTTGGAAGTATGTTTTCCTTTTCGTCTACTCCAACCTTGACAATCTTGCACTGAGTGATATGTGTCGAAACAACATTATCTTCAGTAAATTGCACTGGAGTATACACATTAGTACTCCCGAGTTCCTAAAATAGAACATTGACGTAATGGAGGAGTCAAACAAAAATTATATTATTAGCTGCTTTATCAGAAGGAACTAAAACAAACTTATTATAAAATTTCTGGATTCCAGATTTTAAATTACGGAATAAATACCTATGTCTAGCAAATAGTAGGGAGGGGTTAGCCGAATAGATGTTAATTATGGTATCTATGATGTTACAAATAGTATTTTTCAAGCAGAAAGGTAGTTAGGGACAGCATGTTCTCTACGACACTATTTAATACTAAAATCCTCATTGGATTAGGCGATCTGATCACGACATGCATTAAACTCAATCACAGAAGGCATTCTATACTCTTATTTCACACGTCGGCCATTTTGATTTCAAAACGAGGCTACTAAAGCAAACAAAACATGGCTGCGTAATCTGTGTATAAACTGAAAAAGCTACTCCATCAGAGCTACCGTTACTATGAACGTCGTCAAATTTTTGCGCAATTTTATTATCGTAACCCTGATCTTTTTTCCAAATATAAAAATAATTTAAGAACTCTTCTGCGACAAGGACTATCACAACCTGACTTCTATGGTGACGTTATTTACAAACTTCGTAAGATACTTGGTAAAGATCACTTTCTTACTATCTTTGTTAAATTTGTTAGAAGGTTTACCAAAGGTGGTTATAACCCTATCCTTTTGCAACGCACTGCATGCTACATCTACCCATCTACATTTCGCTACTATGATTTCCTCTTTAATTGTGCGATGACAGGACAGGCTGTGGATCCTATGATGACGTCTACCTAAAGCCCAAAAGGACGGTGATGTTTGTCTGCAATATTGTCTTGCCGTGCCCTCAATGGTTTGTTCTGTTGTTGCTCTGGCTTCTGCCACGTCAATGAGTACCTTCTTTGTGGCTTTCTAGGCATTTATTTGTTTGTATTTACACATACACGAGCATCTTTGTGTTTTACTTGTATTGCCTTTTAATGCTGCCTTGTTGTTAGAGAATAGTTCATGGCGCGGATTTCTTGTATTTTCTTTTGTGAAACATCTTAAGTTTAAACGTTATTCATAAAACATCTTAATATCTTAAATGTCGATTAAGTTGTGTTAAAATTCCATCAAAAGTTACGATACCTCCTACCCTATCTTAACTACTTATGAAATTGTTTTATGTAACCGAGTACAGACAGGTAAGCATAACTCGTGAAAAATCTATTGCGAAATTAACAGTGTTTTTCTGGGCCTGTTGTAGCGCATTGGCGTGATAATCGAAAGCCTGAGAGTTCGAGTATCATTTTAGGCACGTTTTTGTTTTACTTGTTGCAATTTGAAAACAGAATATGATACTAAATGTTCGTGTCTTTACTATTTAAATAATTGCCTTTCAAAATTCTTCAGCAACGCCATAGTTTTATCAGTGGTTCATAAACAATATCAAAAGTTATAGTTTAACCTATTTTGTGTCAAAATTATTTAAGTATGTTAAATTTGTATTTGTAAAAGATGTAAACGATGTACGTACGAACTACGAGGCATCACGTAGTTTAGTAATACTCAATGAAATGGATGGATACAATTTAATTAAACTCATGAACAGACTCAATAAAACCGAGTCTGCTGCTTTATTCTCTTATTTGTGTTTGTTGCTCCCAAAGGATCACCTTTATCAGTATTTATTGATACAATAATGTATCAAGTAGAAATTTTGTCCAGGTAGAGTATCAAGTCCGTAATGAGGTGAGTAGGTCATGGTCATAATAATAGCTTTTTATAAAATGTCTAAAGTCTATGTGTGGTTGTTTCCATGTGTTAGGCCTATACCTAAACGTCTTTATTTCACAATTTTAAATATTAAGTTTAAATTACTTGCTATTATTTTTTTAATCATGTTTATTTCCCATCTTTAATTACACAAAACTATTTGAGCTATTGATATGAGACTTTGAATATTATTGTTGATCATTTGACCTCAGAATTAAGCATATGTGTATGTCAATGCGATTAAAAATCAAATCAACATCAAAAATTAAATAAAAATAGTTATAGAATGGCATTTGACCTATACATATAATACTGATATAAAAAATCGAACATGAAAAGTAGCATTCAAGGACGACAATCAACCACAAACATACACAGAAACAAAGAACAACTATATACAAAAATGAATAAAAGGCAAAATAAGACATCACAAGTTCTAGGGTGCACCAAACCTCACACTTAACCTACTTCATCCCAATAAAACGGGACAGTTTAAATAAAGAAATCCCCACAATGAACTATTCTCTAACCAACCAAGCAGGATTAATGAGTTTTATAAGAGGAAAAACAATAAGGACACTTAGGTCCTAACACATACTTTATGACGCCATTGTCTCATATGTCAGGCTTTCATGTCACTTTGTTTTGTGTCCTCACAACACATGTTTCAGTCTTATAATCGGTTATCATTTAAACGATAGTAGATGTGAGGACATAAAAGTTGCCCTCACATAGTATAATTGCTCTCTATCTCATCAATAAGTAACGTGTTCTCTCTCTCTCTCTCTCTCTCTCTCTTGTCTCTCTCTCTCTCTCTGTCTCACTATCGCTCTCGCGTCAAGAAGTAGGTAACGTGAAAAAACAATTTTCGTTGAACTATTGTAATAATTATTATTACTGATTGCAAAACAACAAGTTAAGTCAAACAAACAGAACGCCGTGAGTTTTGAAAAGATCAAGACTGCCACGCGTCCCGTTAAATATATAAATGTCAAACCATTTAATGTATGGCGAAATAATAATTATATAATTTAATTCAGTAGCCTAATAATACATGAATAATAGGACCCTACATTATTTATATTTATACATTGCATACTGTAGCTTCAGAGATAATTATAAGCAACGATTAGCGGCACGAAATGAATAAATGATGTTTTGCGGCACATCTAATTGTGCACAAACAATGATGAAATGGAATTATTTTATAAACATTTCGTCCGGCTCATAGAAATGTAAAGTTTTGCACGAAACGTGGTGAATTGGAATAGTTTTATTTCAAAATTCTTAAAACAATTTCTTTACAAATGCTATGTTTAGATCATGTTAAGAAAAAGAAGAGAGTGATTGGTGTCATGACAACCCTCATAGTGTGCATCAAGTTCATATGAAGAGTGTGCATGCACATGCATTATATTAAGCCGCATGTTACTATTGTTTATGAAAATGTTTGGTCTGAAAATGTCAACGATTTTGTTGCTAATATAGATATAAAAATCGAACAGGAAAAACAGCATTCAACAAGGACGACCGGTGACCACAAACACACACAGAAACAAAGAAAACAATTAAAGATGAATAAAAGGCCAAATAAGACATCACAAACACAAAAGGGTTGACAAAAGGCCTACCTCCTTGGAACGGTCAGGGGCAAAAAAGGCCGCTGGGGGTTTAAACGAGGTTATAGGGTACACCAAACCTCACACTTAACCTACTGTCAACCCAATAAAACGGGACAGTATAAATAAAGAAATCCCCGCCATGAGCTATTCTCTAACAACAAGGCAGCATTAATAGGCAATATAAGTAAAACACAAAGATGCTCGTGTATATATAAATACAAAAAAAAAGAATAGAAAGCCACACAGAAGGTATTCATCGACGTGGCAGAAGCCAGAGGAACAAGCTAATAAATCATTGAGGGCACGACAAGACAATACTGTAGACAAACATCTAACGTCACCGTCCTTTCGGGCTTTAGGTAGACTTCATCATTAGGTCCACAGCCTGTCCGGTCATCGCACAATTGCAACGAATGCATAGTGGCAAACTGTAAATGGGTCCACCACCAAGAATGCAGTGCGTTGCAGAATAATAGGGACATAACCTCTTTTGAAAACCCTTTTTAACAAGTTTAACAAAGATAGTATGAAAGTGATCATGACCAAGGATTTTACGAAGTTTGTAAATCACGTCACCATAGAAGTCAGGTTGTGATAGTTCTTAATCATAAATATTAATTTTAAATTAGGGTTTTATTGCTAATAATTCAAATAGGCTGTATGTTGATCACACCACAGACATCATACAGAGATTTAAAGCATCATAATTATGAATTAATATAAAATGATTTATACCACAAAATTCGAGTCTTATAATGTTTCCAGACCAAGCTTTGGCATTAACAATAATTATATTGTATGGTTCATGAGCCTAGTTTAGTGCTCAGTATTATGCATTGAACATGAAACTGGAACAAATTATGACGGTTTTAATCGTATTTGTATTGAAACCCAACTGATTCGAGATCGCCTCTCTTTACAAAAAATGACAACAAACACCGTCAGCTTAATATTTAATCAAGAAACACGTTGGCTAATATGTATTACTTTAAAAAAGATAAAAATATCGGACAGTGAAAGCAGCATTCAAAGACGACAGTCAACCACAAAACCGAAAAACAAACACGCAAACAGACAAACGAGAAGGCAAAGTAATAAAAAATGCAAACCACTCACAAAAACAAAAGGGTTGACAAAAGGGCAACTGCCTTGGAACGGTCAATGGCAACAAAGGCCATTGGGGATTTAAACCTGTTCTAGGGTGCACCAAACTTCACACGTACCCTACTGTAATCCCATTAAAACAGGACAGTGTAAATAAAGAAATCCCCACCATGATCTGATCTCTAATCAACAAGGCAGTATCAATAGGCAATATAAGTAAAAAACAAATATGCTCGTGTAAATATAATACAAAAAAACAATTGCCTGGAAAGCTACAATGAAGGTACTCAATGACTTGGCAGAAGCCAGAGCAACAAGAGAATAAACCATTAGGGGACGACACGAAAGATTATAGACAACCATCAAACGCCACCGTCCCAATGGGCTATAGGTAGGCGTCATCATAGGGTCCACAGCCTGTCCGTTCATCGTAGAATTAAAGAGGAAAGCATAGTGGCAAACTGTAAAAGGGTCCACCACCAAGCATGCAGTACGTTGCAAAATGATAGGGTCATAACCCCTTTTGATAAACGTTTTAACAAGTTTAACAAAGATAGTATGAAAGTGATCATGGCCGAGAATCTTACGAAGTTTATAAATCACATCACCTTAGAAGTCAGGTTGTGATAGTCCTTGTCGCAGAAGAGTCCTTAAATTACTTTTATCTTTGGAGAGAAAATCAGGGTTACGATAATAACAATTTGCAAAGGTTTTAAGAAGTTTATGGTAACGGTAACCCTGATTGAGTAGTTTTTTAGTTATACAAAGATTACGAATATTAAAGTCCTCAACTCGAGTACAAGCTCTTGAAAAAAGAATAAGTTGAGACACATACACCCCATAATAAGTTGCTCGGGGGAACGTCCCCATCCAAGTCTGGATGATTAACAATGTCAAAATTAAAATCATCTCTCTTGTCATATATTTTTCTAATTATTTGACCATTTTCAATCGAGAGATCAATTTCAAGAAAAGAAGCGTTATTATCAGATATATTAGCTGTGTTAAGCTGAAGTTCTTTAGGACAAATAGTATTAATCATAGTTGGAAAGAAAGGGTTTTCACTGTTCAATATGTCATCCAGATACCGAGAGGAGTCAACAAATAAAAACAAATCTGTGACAAGTGGTGCACATTTCGTACCATAGGGATACCAACAATTGGTCTATAACGGTGGTTCCATACCTGACGAAAATATTATCTAATAGGAAGATGAGTGCTTCACAAACTTCATAGAAAGTCCACATAGTATAATTGTCTAAACTGCTGTTAGTAAAAAACGCTTTCATATTAAAATGTATGTACTATCAAAGATGGGAAACACTACAAACATGAACAAGAAGTACTCTAAAGATTCTTTAATATTATATTTAAACTGCATAGGTGTGGCAAATTCTAAGCAAACGAGCTTTTCCAGTATCTAAATAAAGATGGGGAATTCCAGATTATCCTGGACACAAACGTTAGAAACAAAGATGAACTTAAGAAGTAAGAAAATCTTAAGATATGTATTAGCTAAGATTTCAACTAAGATGCTTTGTGAATACGAATTTGATTTAAGATAAGAATACGTCTTACTTAAGTGAAATTTGCCAGTCTTAAGAAAGATAAAAATATCGGACAGGGAAGTAAGTTGAAGTTGAGACATATCGTAAGCAGCTTTATTAATACGGGCCCAGGGAAATAGAGAATGATCGATTCCAAACCGTATGTCCTCGATAGCTCCTTGGTTAGAGCGATATTACGATAAACCGGAGACATTCGGTTAAATATATCAAAAACTGACGATAGTCTTAATATTTTGCAATGACGTAACATTATTATTGTTTTTTAAATATAGCAAAAGACTATTATTACGGGAAAATTGCAACAGGAAAGGAAGTGCAAAACTAACAGCTACACATTTTTAAAATTTGTTTAACACATTTATTCAAATAGTACAATGAAAAATAGTCACTTACAGAATACAAATAAATTAGATCCAGTATATTTTTTTTAAATTCGAATTTAGATTTATGTCCAAATAATATTGGCAAGTGTCACTTTAATAAAAAATGTCAAGTGTTCTTTTAATCCAATTTTAATTATTTTCTGTATTATTTTTTCACAATAGTTCAAATAATCCAATTTCACTTTTAGCATAGATGAGCACAATACATGTTTATCCTCTCACAATAAATAGCATCCAATATATTCACAATGTTTCTTTTAATATTTATACTGAGCTCTGAAGTAAATAAGAAACCAAATACTGAATACTCTAAACAACTCTCAATGTCACACGACCCTATGTACACTGTCAAGAACAAGAACGTCATACAACATCACAGAAGCTTTAAGATAAACACGTTATGTAAACAACATTGAATGACAGAAGCACAATAATAAACACCATATGACGTTTATCGTAAATATCAATACTTTATTTACCTTATCCGGACAATTTTATATGTTATTAATTTCAAATGAATGGCCTTAGATGACACAATTACATGTCAACATTATCATTATAAACCCTCATATGTACCTTTTATTTTTTCACATAATGAAGATTCCTAGAACTTGTGTTATGTAATAGGACCATCGTATTTCTTGCCTAAAATAAAACTGTGCATCACATCTTAGTGAAATAGGCGCATAAGTCCTATGCGCAGATATTTCAATAAAAACAATCAGAAGAATTTAGAAAAGTTAGACAACAAAAAATATTAATATCTAACATGTAAATTGCAGAGCACTACGCTGTAAGATGAACGGTTTATTGTGGTAAAATTATAAGTAATCTTTCCTAGTATCCCCCACAGTATACGTAGCAAAATGTCGTTCAAACTATCTAATCTAATCAGGTTAATTTGCTGATTGTTGAGATACATAAACGCTTCTTTTTGTCTTCAAGTTCTGTGATATAATATTTACATGTACCTGTGAGCAATAATAGAATTAAACAAGGATATTTATAAGTTGATGTCTGGTATTAAATGTGTTAATAACTTAATGAATGATTACTTGTACTCCTTTGGTAGGTTTTCACGTAGGAAAATACTTGTCTGGATAAGAAGCAAGACCAAAAGTAGTATTCAGGTCCAACCGAAAATGTAGCTTGTATAGAACGCTAAACCACCAACACGCATTACAACAAACAGAAATTACACTGTTAATAAACAAGGCATATGACATCACAAACACAAAAAGGTCGCTGGGTGTTTAAAGGTTCGAGGGTGCACCAAATCTCACTCTTATCCTTTCATCCCAATAAACGGGACGGTGTAAATAAAGATATCCCACCAGGTTATATTCTCTGACAAACGAGGCAGCATTAATAAGCAATTTAAGTATAACATATAGATGATCATGTATATATGAATCTAAAAACAAAAGCCTAGAAAGCCACAAAGCAAGTACTCATTGACTTGAAAACAGCCAGCGCAACAAGAGAACAAACCATTTAAGGTACGACAAGACAATACTTAGGGCAAACATGAAACTCTACAGTCCTTTGAGGATTTAGGTAGACGACATCATTGAATCCACAATATGTCCGGTCATTACACAATCAAAGAGGAAAGTATTGTGGCGAACTGTAAATGGGCGATATGAATACATCCGCATACCAAGATCTAGGATTATTTATATAAGTATCTGGATAAAAACCAAGAACACGCCGAAGACATTCGCATACGAAGATGGCGTTCTCTTGATACGACATGCGTGTGACGAGAGCAAAGCGATAACATCACTCACGCAAATATGTACATGAGTTTCATTTACACTTCTGAAAGAGCTGAAGTTGAAATGTACATGTTTACTGACATGTAAAAGACCACCAGGAAACCGCCTAAGAGGGGTATCATTTAGATCGTATAGAAACGAGGGGCATTCAATAAATGCGTTGTCATACATATATGAACAGTCACACGAAGAACAAAGTTGACACAACTGATTCAAAAACATCGTATCCAGTATGGTTGTTGTTTGATCGTAAATGTCTTTGAAACAGTACAGAGAAGTGTTGGACAAACTGAACAGGGTATCTGAAACAAACACATCAATGTGCCGATGGCATTTTGGAAGTACCGTTAAGCTATCCACTTCTCCAGGAATCGCTTGAATATTGAGTATTGACCCATCAAGTAGTGTAGCAGTTAAATTAAATGTTACTTTGCCAAGTAATGTTTTTAGTATCATACTTGGAATTCCTTTAAAGTGGCCCGCAACTGTGAAAATTGTTTCAGTAACATTTACAGTTTTCGTCGATAATCGCATAGATAGTCTTTTATTGTAAGGTATTTGAGTTTTGAAATAAAATTGAAGACAGTACGAAGACGAAGAGAGATCAACATCTGTGGTGCTTTTCAGGAAGTGTTGCCGTACAGACTCTGTGACTGACTGCGCATTTATCAGGGAGTACGAAGATGTGTGAATGACCCTCACTGCCAACGTCAGCTCGCCACTGTCGGTATATTTAATGCCTTCTGTGCAGGTGTTTTTGAAGGGGCTCAATTGAAGGGGCGACTTGCATTGAATCGACTGGCATTTGTTCTACAAAGGATAATCAGTCAATAGTTATCATAGTTAATTTCAAATACAAATTTAAAAGTCAATATCGGGAAGATACTCAAGCATTCAAGCCTTAAGCAGCAAAAACGTTTGATACATGTGCCTTTAACTTATCGCATACTTCAACAGCAGGCGCAATTACGCATTTCCTACTACTAGTACTATTACGTTTATTATTTCTTATTCTAATAATACAACTTATATTTTGAAGACATAGTAATGGTGCATGCATATGTGTGTATGTATAAAGTAAGCTGTGATTTAACACCTGCATTTGATAATAATAATAATAATAATAATAATAATAATAATAAATTCTTTAATTTTTGAAGGTACTTATTTACAATGTGGTAGTAAAACCAAACGGAAAGCAAAAACACATTCAGTAATAGATAGAGTATGGTCCCATCTAGGTGTTTAATATAAACAACGATATGAGAGCATACTCTGTTTTGTAGCATGTCGATTCCAGCTGTCAGCCATACGGTAACTTCCAATTACTCGTAGTTAGATTACTCCATTTATTCTGACAGGTGCTATTATTTACAATTCCAGTAACCATGCTACAATAACATATTTTATTCATATTCTATTTTGCAAATCAAGTAATGCCAGTATAGATGTAGCACATATTTAAAGTCGAATGTACCTAAATCAGGTTAATATACAACTATGGAATTTGGGTGAGGTCTATACGCGATTTTAATGATCTAGTCAAAGAAATCTTGACAGAGCGTAATAACATCGCATATGGACCGAACTAAACGTCCGTATTCATAATATTACATAACATTCTGTAACGTTATCCATCAAGAATAATACAGAATTTATATCACACCCTATCAGCCGGAGAGCTATAGGTCGATAGATGATTCAGTGTATGATATGCAAATATCCCTTCTTTATTCTATTTATCATATACTTTTCAAAAAGGGACTAACTATGTCTGTTTCTTATGCGTTTAGAAACCTTGAAGCCGTACTAAAATAAACAAAATAGGGGTCAATCCTAAAACATGTTTTCTTCTATTTGCATGTGTTTTAGAACGTTTTAGACTTTTACTTTTTGTAAAGGTGTTTACTTTTATTTTGATGCGTTTAGAGCCTTTTAATACATAATCAAAAAAATTAAAAAAAGAGGCAGGTCTTATAAATATATTTCTTCCATTTTTACGCGGTACGATCCTTTTTTTAACAAATATAAGAAAGGGCCCTGCCCTTAAGCCTTTGAAGGCATTTTTGAAAAAGTGTAAAAAGCCTTAGCAGCCTTCAGGGTTGATATCCGAAAGCTGATATGATATAAGTATGGAAAAGTATAATGTTCAAACCGTCAGTGGTTCACGTTGCTGTCCCGTCTTACATAGAAGAGTTTTGACCTCGGCTGTGTTTGGCAGCTGGTATGTAAGAAGAGTAGAAACCGGCCAATCTAATAAATTATGAGAACCACATAGCTTAAGCGGGTGCTTAACAATCGTCTCACCATTACACATTGCACAGAATATATTCTGGTATCTGAAAGAAATGAAATGAGGTTTAACGTCCCGTTAACACAATTTGTAATATGGTTAGCGACATTTTCATTGATGAAAGCATTTAAGCATACCATCGTTTAATTCAGAATAACTAAGGTAGCGGAGCTATGCCACGCTTTTATTCCAATATATGGAAGTAAAAGAACGGTATTTATTCTGACAAGCGTTCTTAGTACGCTATACATCAAAACAGATGAGAGCTCGTTAGTAATTAGATGAACTCGCTGGGACCAGACTCTATCTATTACATATTAGGTTATATATTGACCAAAACCGCAGCGGGAAATGAGATGTAAAAGGAAGTTTTCCATCACACTTGACTCCACTAGGTAGCGAACCCACGCGGGCAGATGTATGTAGCCATAAAGCGAAGGCCTTATCCACTAGCTATGTCAAACACCAAAGGCAATTATGTAGGAGAAAGTCTTTAATTTATCCTCTCTTTTACACTCACAAATATGATTTAACTATGAAATATATATTTGTGACCCAGGTCTTGTATTTTGCCTTGTAGTATTAGTATTGTAGTATTGGTGGATGCTAACCTAATGTACTGGAACAGAGTTATATCAAAGTATTTATAGTCTGTTCCAATGTTTACCTTTACTGGCTTATAATGTCCAGTCAGGTGTATGTTGATAAATGTAAACTCGTCATGAACGATTGAGTGAGTGAGAGATTATATTGCATGCTGGGTCCTAACATTAATTCCCGCCAAACTAATCAATTCTCCGCACTTCTCCTCAGACTGACTGACAAACAACACCTTACAAATGGTATTGCTGTGATACATGTAAACGTGTCTTTGTTCTATCACGTGAGTGATAGAAAGCCTTCTTAGAATACTACGATCTCTACTTCGAGTCTGGTAAGACATTGTTTGCATATATATTATGTTTAAAATAATGAAATACCGCCGCGTGGGTTTTGTATCGTTTTTGTCGTGTTTGTCTATGTTCCGAGTCTTGTATATTAAGTATTCGTTTTGTATTGTTTTAGGTAAGTATTCGTTTTGTATTGTTTTAGGTTTATGTCGTATATTGTTGAATCTACCCTTAATAAGCCAACGATCCCCGGCAAAAAGGGTAGTCGTATTTGTAACCCCGACATCCACAAGCTCACATATTTACAAGATCTTTAGGACGTATTAACCTTCCTTATAACTAATTGTGAGTCTGATCTATGTCACAAACACTACAGAGAATCGCTCCTGTTATAGTCGTCACAAACATCTCGAAGGGTCGATATACCGTATAGCCAAGTCATAAACACCTCGGAGGATCGATATTCCGTATAGCCAAGTCACAACACCTCGAAGGATCGATATTCCGTATAGCCAAGTCACAAACACCTCGAAGGATCGATATTCCGTATAGCCAAGTCACAAACACCTCGGAGGATCGATATTCTGTATAGCCAAGTCACAAACACTTCGAAGGATCGATATTCCGTATAGCCAAGTCACAAACACCTCGAAGGATCGATATTCCGTATAGCCAAGTCACAAACACCCCGGAGGATAGATCCACCTTGTATCCGTATAGCCGTGTCACAAACACGCCAGAGGATCGATCTTCCTTATAGCCACGCCACAAGCACTCCGGAGGATCGATCTTCCTTATAGCCATGTCATAAACGTCCAGAGGATCGATCTTTCGTGTAGCCATGTCATAAACACGCCGGAGGAACAAAGCTTCCGTATAGCTATGCCATATAGACATGCAAAAAGTGATTGATCAATTCACAAGTTTAGACAATTCATTGGGAGAACATTGATATCAATTTTATAAATAATGTTATAAATGATTGCAATACATTGCTTATAACTGCTGCAGGATAGACCGGTAATATAATTCAGATAAAACTTAATAGAAACAAGCCAGATAATAAATATAGATATAAAAATAGAACAGGAAAAGTAGCATTCAAGGACGACAGACAACCACAAACACGCAAATAAACAAAGACCACATTTAAAGACGAATAATAGGCAAAATAAGACATCACAAACGTAAAAAGGTTGACAATAGGACACTACCATCTTTGAACGGTCAGTGGCAAAAAAGGCCACTGGGGGTTTAAACGAGATTCTAGGGTACACCAACTTACCCTATTGGAAAGAAATCCCCGCCATGAACTATTGTCTAACCAACAAGGCAGCATTAATAGGCAATATAAGTAAAACACAAAGATGCTCGTGTATATATAAATACAAAACATCAATAGCCCAGAAAGCCACAAAGAAGGTACTCAATGTCGCAAGATGACCCTAGCGGTTGCGGCCAAAATGAAAGAATCAGTGACGGTGAATGCATTAACATCAGTTCAATGCAATTTTTAAAATATGTTAAAAGTATATACAATTATCACGAAAAACAAGCGAATACACAGATGAAATATGAAAAGACTGTTCTCATGAACGTTTAAGACATTCTTAGTATTATCACAAATACTGAAAGTGTCGACTGACTATATATGACACTAAAGTGTTGTTAAAGTTATAACAATGTTGATATGCGCAAGAATGATGGTCTAGCGTGATGAATGTGATGTGCGAGAGTTCATGAAGATGATGATGCGCGAATCCAATGGGTGATTGTCTTCAAATGCTTTCTATAAGGCCTGATGACGCGATAGATATGATAGTTAACCTCCATCGAGATTGTGAATGACGTTCCTTCAGTGAGGACTGATAACGGGCCCACCTCATGTTGATGATTCTATAACCCGGCCATGTTGTCCAGGTACGGCGACCGTCTCCATCGCTCGGTACGTTATGCGTGGATTCATGTGTCGAATCACCTAGAGGGCCTACATACCCTAAAGTATTAGCTCCACTCCGGGAGGCTTATCTCCACTCCGGAAGGCTTAGACTGTAATGATACATACTTTTAGATGTCGGTTCAGTAACAAAACAAGCTTATACAATTCTCCGTACACAAACAAATCATTATCTAATCAATATATGTGAGCCAAGCTCTAATTATGATGTGTAGCAATGTATACATATTCTACAATACCATGTATACTCATTGACATATATACAAATATAGCATCTCACCGTTAAACAGCCGTTAACCAATGCACCTAATATACAACGTTATCAATTTAATCATGTATTACAATTAATGAGTTATGCACATATGCATATATATATAAATGCATGTCCTATCAATGTTAACTAATGCACCTACTATACAACTTTATCAAATTATTATCGTTCAATTAATGATCGATTACAATAATTATATCTAATTCAGTTAACTTCTGAATCATATGCTAGTTTATCGAGTTAATGTTTGATAAACATAAAAGCTAACCGGATGTAGTAACATCACCAAACAAGATGGCGACGCACACTGAATACAAATGTATGATAGATAGATAGATTCTTTATTTTCCTCCAAGATGTAGGAGAGCATATACATATAATTATAACATACAATACAAATTCAAAAGTTAACATAGACGAAAGTCAACATATATGTACATATATAGAACAAAAATATATACATCACGCAGTACATGTAGCGTTACTGAATATTTTTTTATCAGGCTCAATTAGTTTTGAGTATAGAGTTTTAATAAAACTATTTAAACAAACGATATATATTGATATGTATTACCATATGCATGACTCTTGTCAAAACGAAAAACAAGATGCCAAACTGGTACAATATACTCAGTTTAAAGTAGTATAACATATTACATAAGTGATTATGCATCAATCCTATAAACAATAATATTGAGATTTAAAACAAGGTGTGGAGCACTATTGGAAGTTGTGAACATTACATTTTCTATTGTTTAGTACTTAAAATCTCAATTATTTATATATCTATATTTATCTATAGAAAAAACATAAATAGCATTCCCAACATGCAACACGACATCCTAACAAAGTCAGCTGCCTGTTGGGCTTAACAAAAAGCTAAACCATAATTGCATGACCCTTGTCGAAACGAAACACAAGGTAACAACTATTATACAGTAAAACAGGTACCATTATACATTGTAAAGACGATATTACAAGAGATTTGAAAACATTTTGTGAATTAGATGAACAATTTTTAAGAGTTACTGTACATTGTTTTCAGTACAGTAGTTTCTGAAGCCAGCAAGTAAGTCACAAATTTGATCATAGCTGCCTTTAGAAATAAATTTAGAGAATACACCAATTCCTGCATTTTCTAAAATAGCTGACCATAACTTATTTCTGTACTCGTTATTTTTAGGACAGAAATTTATAATGTGTGCTCCTTTATTGTCTATCAAAGAATTGCATTTGGGACATTGCTCAGGTCGACTGAAAGAAAAAAGTTTACACAACACAGATATCACTGTATGACACTGTTGCCTTATTTCAGGCTTTTTCTACATAATTGCCATAGTCGACAAGGCTCATTTTTATTAAAGATATTAATAACGTGTTCTTCTTTCATAAGTAAGCACAGTCTTGCAGACATCTGCATTGACTGGTATTCATATATTTTAGCTTTCAAAATTGTTTTCCACACGAACTTTGATGGAAAACTTGAGCTGCTAACAAATATATGCAAGTAATTAGATAACTCATATTTGACCAGTAACCTGTATATATCAGGAACAAAACCATGCGTTTGCTTGTCATTATTCAAATATCTCAATAATCTGTTTACAAAAATTGGTTTCGCTATATACTTATAAGGTAATCTGCATAACTGAGCGAAGAATTGTAGTTTTTATATAATCAATTTCAGATTCAACTGACGTAAGACCAAGTGCGCTTAACGCCATGTCTGTCCGAGTATACGGGGGTAACTTTTGTATAAATTTAATGCAAAACCGATGCCCACGTTCCAACAGATTTAAGTCAGAAATTGATAAAGTGTTCCACAGCTCACACCCGAACAGTGATTTTGGCAGAACAACAGACTTATAAATTGTTAGTGGCGTTGATGGGTTAAGGCCATTTGGATGGAGCCCACTATTAATCAGGCTTAAGAAAGTACCTCTTAATTTCGTATTCGACTCCTTTACATTTTGTTGGATGCTCAAATACTTGTCACAAATAATACCTAGATGAGAATACTGTTCTATTTCATCAATAGTTTGATCACCAAGCAGCCAGTGTCTATCAACTCTTTTAAAATCAGAATTTAATTCATTGAAGACTATAACGGCGCATTTTTGTGAATTATATTCGAATCGCCATTTCATGGCATATCTGTTACATATACTAAGCATGTTATCAAGACCGCATTTAGAAAATGAAACTAACACCATGTCGTCAGCTACTCTAGGTGAACCAGCATTTAGGTTAAAAATACATAGCCCATAACCGCTTTGTTCCAGCTCTTTGATTAGACCATCTATAAACAATAAATACAACAATGGTGAGCTTTTACCACCTTGCCTGGTACCCTGAAAGACATTAAACCATTTAGAGATACTTCGATAACTTCGATTCGTACGCAACTCTTCATGTTGCGGTATATATCAACAAAAGATAAAAATGTTTTAGTATCTATGTTCATGTTATGAAGCTTATAAAAAAGAGCTTATTTTTGACAAGATTTTCGACTTCGAACGACTTAGTAAAATCACTTCGTATATTTTTAGTATGGTTGGGGATAACGTTATTGCCCTATAATTATTCGGATCATCTTTACGCTTTCTCACACCTTTATGAAGCGTTATTATGATGCCATTGTTCATTGACAATGGCGTATATGACAATTTTAGCATGGCTGTATAAAGTTTTGCCAGTACATCGACTATAATGTCGCCACCATATATAAAGTGCTCATAATATACATTATCAATACTACACGCTTTACCACGTTTACATGAAAGTATTGCTGTCTTAACATCCGCAAAAGAAACCTCTACATCATTTACTTGTGTACATAAAATAGTGGTTTTAAAATCGGATAAAATCGCATTTACTTTAGTATCAATATATCTTTTCCATTCGATATCATATTTTGGATTTTCGTTTGGCGTATATAACACTTCAAAATATTTCTGGCATTGATCTGTTATGCCCTGTTGATCTCTATAAATAACACCGTTAACTTTCAGTTCAGCGCCCGCTCTACTGTTAGAGGGCCATGTGGAAGATTAGTTTAAAACTGAATATGTCACCCTCTTTAAATAAAGTCTCTTATCTTATCTTATCTTATCTTTTATTGTTTTCGTCGCGTTTTTACTAATCTCCAGAATTGTTCGTTGTCTATTTCCGCGGATTTATTGATTTCTTCGTCTAATTTGTTTAAATATTGTTGAGAATAGAATCTATGCAGCTTCCTAAAGTGTCGCTGTGCTTGTTTATAATACACATAACTAAATGAGTCACTAGAACTCGGCCTACCGTCGTTTAACCATGACATTCGCTTAACTTTCATTATTGTATGTGCCTCTGAGAGAGTTTTATTCCAATACGGTTTGAGAAAATGCCTAAACTTTGACGTTTTAAAACAAGTCCCCGAAGACTGGACCACGGTATTAACAATAAGAGTATACATTTGATCAATATCCGCTTTATTAGAAAGAGTTGCAGATTGTGCATTTATCAGGTCCTGTAAATTATTCAACATATGCTGATAATCACCTAATTCACGTTGCGTAACTTTTCTCCAGTTAGTCCCAAAGTCACGCTTATTTGGCTCATCAGTACATAAGGGTAAAACTGGCACGTTTAAAGTACATGTTATTGGTCTATGCCTCGACATATTTAAGCAGTCATCATCTACAATTTCGCAGTACGACACGGTATACTCGCGTTCAATAGGAATTAAAATATAATCAATCAACGATTCGCAACTTTCATCATATGACACAAAAGATGTTTTGGCACCTTTACATGTATCTAAAGTATTGATAGTGATACAATTTGTATCAGTCAATGATTGCTTAAAATAGAGATCTCTGCCTTCAAGAATGCTATCGCTCTGGCATTTTGCATTAAAGTCCCCCATAAATATTACAATACCGTTTTCCGAGTACAGACTCCATAAGTTTATAATATTAATATAATTTTATAATTTATCAATGTAGTCTTTATATGCCCTAATCGAGTGGTTTCGACACGGAAGGTACACTTGAAAGACAAAAATATATTGATCTTTGGCAGCTTGAAATTGCACACCAACTATGCTGTCATCATCAATGCTTAACGGCGTAATGAACTGGTCATGTTTGACATGCCACATAATTGCAACACCGCCTTTTCCAACCCGTCTATTACTTGGAATATTTAAACTAAAATCAGAAACAGCATGAGATTTATAATTGCTGACTATTAGATCTATAAACTGTAAGTTATGACTGTATAGCCAGTGATCGGACAGCCCACATAAGTCTATAGCAAGGGTCTTAAGTGAGTTACAAAGGTAAGTACTACTTGACATCAGGCCCGTTACGTTCCAGGATAAAACAATTAATTGTTTGAAACACTGCAGATTTTAATTCGATGTTTTATGTACAACGTAAGGGCTACACTAATCCATTTCTAAATACTGGTAGTAATTGTAATGTACAAGGGTATCTTGAGAATTACTGTCATTGTGCCAACTATATCGCTGCAAATTACGGTTATACCATGACCCATGCTGCTGATCGGCCAATTTCTTTTTCTCGTTTTGGGATACCCAGGGTTTGCAGACTACATGGCGGGGCCAAAAACCGATATCTTCCAATAGGTTACATTCATCGTTTGCCTCAACATTAAGTTGTATAACAACCTCATCAGGGAACCGTCGAGATGGAAATAAATTTAATTTAGCTAATTTTGGACCCCGACGAGACACATATCGCGCAATCTTGTCTTTATTAATCCCGGCGTTGACTGAAGAACAATGCATTTTATAACCAACTTTCCGCCCAAAACATTATTTCCCACGTTCATTCCGTGATACACGTGGCTAAATGCGCAGTATTAAAATCTACATAAAAGAATCCTTACACAATTTTGCCCTTTAGAGAGATAGACTGTAAAATACCTATACTTTTACATGCATAATATTGCACGCTTTTCCGTGATACATGAGTATATCATGCGAATGGTGAATTTGTTTCAACTGAACAATGGATTACCATGTGACTGACAGATGTCGCCATGTGCTTACAAGAGCTATGTACGACCAATACGCTCTACTCGATATTATTTTGTGACATAATGACTTGGCAGACGCCAGAGCAACAAGAGAATAAATCACTGAGGGCACGACAAGACAATACTGCAGACAAACGTCAAACGTCACCGTCCTTTTGGCTTTAGGTAGACGTCATAATAGGGTCCACGGCCTGTCCGGTCATCGAACAATTAAAGAGGAAATCATAGTGGCGAACTGTAAATGGATCCACCAACAAGCATGCAGTGCGTCGCAAAATGATAGATTCATAAACTCGTTCGATAAACCTTTAAACAAGTTTAACAAAGACAGTATGAAAGTGATCATGGTCATGGTTCAATCATCTCATAAAGCATAACAATACAATTGGCGTGTTGAAACTATAACTAGAATGATATTTTGCCTTAGGCTATACCTCATTGCAATACTGAATTAAATAGACCGATTGATAATACCGATGTATTAAGGGAGATTGGTTCATTAAAATATAATAAAACATGTAATGGGGACATGGTATTAAATGAATTTCTTAAAGTAACTAAAGATCAATTACTAGAGTTGTACACAGAGCTATTTAATATTATATTTAGCGCTGGAATTATACATAATAGTAGGTTTTATTTTCCAATTTTTGTTTTAAATATAGGGATAAGACTGACCTTGACAAGTATAGAGGTATTTTGAGCTGCATGGGTAAACTCTTCACTTCTATTTTAAACCATCGATTTAATAAGTATCTTGAATTATATGACATCCTGGGTTAGGAACAGGCTGGTTTTAGGAAGCATTAAAGTACAGCTGATCATGTGTTTAATTTAAAATGCATTATTGATTTATATTTTTGTAAGAAAAACAGCTTTATTATGCCTTTGTAGATTATAAAAAAGCCTTCGACTCTATTAATAGAAATGCATTGTGGATCAAATTACTTCGAAACTAGGTCAATGGTAAACTTGTTACTGTTATTAAAAATATTTATCAACAAGCAGCTAAATCTTGTATAAAGATAGATGGCAATGTATCAAACATTTTTCAGAGTAACGTAAGTGTTTGTCAATGTGAAAACCTATTTCCGGTACGTACTATTCGCATTATTCCTTAATGACTTGTCTGACTTCATTCCCAACTCATTTGATGGAATGGGTCACATGACTGACTTGAAAACACTTAAAATGAATATTTCTCCCCTTCGGTTACACTCTGCGTCATCTATAAAAATTCCACATAATAACTCTACCCTTCTTAGATCTAAGCCATTTGTACGCCTTAAACCTTTAAATCTTCATTTGGCAACCTCATTCCATGTTCCATCAAATATTTAAACAGGATTTTTAATAACGGCTCAAAAGTTTCATTCACACCTCATGTATCACCTGCTTTGAGAAAATATCACGTAACAACTCCATTCAAACATCTTTTATATCATTCTAGACGCAGAGTGTTTCCCTCTACGAGTATAAGGACGTGCAATGCTAAGAGGTGCATTTATTGCAATTATTTATCTTGCAAGTCCAAAATTAAATCAAATGTTAATGGTAGAACATTTGATATATGTCAATCTTCAAATATTGATTGAAGTACTTCTCTCGTTATTTATATTTTGAAATGAAATGCACCACGTTGTGGTATATAATATGTTGTACAAATATGTTCCTTAAAATTCCGATTTCGTGAGCATAAATATAATGCATGCAATCCCAAAAAGTTCAGGAATTACCTGTACCAACACTTTCGTCAGTCAGGTCATAGTATTAGTAACGTCACTGTTCGACCTGTTGAATACATAATTTATGACAATGATGAAACCAAAAACTTTTAAATAAAAGCTAGACATATCGCAGAACTAAAGTTGATGAAAAACTTGCAAACACCATTTCCACTGGGCCTTAATGAAAATATTTATCAACTAGGAAATATTTAAAAAGAGCCTTATAGTGACATGTTTGCTTTATTTTCCATTCGAAAGCGTAAATCTAGGTCTCTTGGTTGTAGACGTAATGGAAACATCAAACGGAAATCACAATTACTATGTCAGTCGCTGATTTACATACTATGTTTAAACAGTCTGGAAAGAACTCGATGCTTTCTTGTCTCACTTCTCTATCCGTTTCTTCACTTAAGCTGATTGACGAGGAAGCAGGCAACATTTTCATTCGAACAGAACCCTTGTACATATATAACACTGCTTTCATAATTCAAAGCTATACTCAGCATGTTCTCCGACCCCATATTGACAAGAAGTCTGATCACGTCAGACATTTTCTAAACATTCTTTATCTTAATAGACCTGTAGAACTAACTACGATAACGACTAGGACATCAGTCTAAATACTAAGCCCAAGCAATTGTTGGGAGCTGATCTCAAAGTTGCATAACAACCTGGGTTTTAGTAGGCTCACACGGGTTTGTGTAGAAAAAAGCAAATACAAAATGAAATTGAAAAATGAACTGCTTATGCGATCTATGTGTATCAACTTATTCGTTTTTCAAGAGCTTGTCATTACGTGGTCTCCCGCCTTAATTCCATTAAGCGATGAGACAGCTTATATTAACAGGATTATATAACGGATATTTCGACAATAAAACACGTTTAAAAACATTTTTTACTGAAAACAACGCTATAACGGGTTTCAAATTACCTATTACATGTTTTAATTTTACAATAAGCAAACTTGTTCAGCCAAAATTAAGGTTTTATTTCATACCCCAGCAAACCCCGTTTTCGTTTCTTGGAGAAGTGGAATGAATATTCGGACCATGTAATATACTGGAGTTGAGCACGTTAATATTCGTAATTGCTGTATAACTAAAAAGCTATTATTAAAGCTACCTTGTCTCAGAAGAGATCTTAAATTACTGTCATATTTGGAAAGATGATCAGGGCTACGAAACTACAATTTTGCAAATATTTTACGAAATTTATATTAACGGTAGCCCTGGTAAATCTTTAGTTAAACACAGTTTACGCATAATAAAGTCCCCAACTCGAGTACGAGCTCTAGAAAAACGAATAAGATGAGACACATAGACCCCATACGAAGTTGCTATGGGAACAGCCCCATATAAATTGGGATAATTACCAATAGCAATATTAAAATCATCTCTCTCGCCATAGATTTTGCTAAGTATTTCACCATTGTCAGTAGAGAGATGTAAACCGAGAAAATACGCGTTAGTATCAGAATTAAAGCTTTGTTAAGTTGAAATTCTTTATTAACCATTGTAGAAAATAATGTGTTTTCAATGTTAAATATGTCATCCAGATATTTAGACGTGTCCTTAAAGGCTTCAATAACATCTGCCTGAGTATCTGGCGAAATACTCAACATAAATTCTCCTTCATAGCAATATAAAAACAAATCTGTGACTGTCACAAAATGTCACGGGTAGAGCGTACTGGTCGTATATAGCTCTTGTATCGGTTACACCCAAAATCTATTGTTCGAGTTGAAACAATTTCACAATATTCATGATCTATTCATGTAACACGTAAAAGCGTGCACATTTTAAGTGGCCGCCAGAGAGGCCGTGTCATAAGTTTAGTTTTGTGCTAATGCATGTAAACGTATAGGTATATTTTCCTTAAACGGCAAAATTGTATAAGGGGCCTGTCGTGTAGATTCAATACTGTAGATTTAGCCACGTTTGTCACGGACTGAACGGGGGAAATAATGATTTGGGCGTAATGTTTGCTATAAAACCCATTGTCTTCTAGCTATCGCCGGGATAATCGATAGTACTTTGTTGGAACAGAGATTGGACGGCAAATTTCACAGGCAACATGTGGTTAGTAGTTTTATCAAACTTTTATCGTATATTTGTATTCAGTGGGCGGCGCCATCTTGTTTGGCGGTTACGACATCCGGTTAGCATTGATGTTTCTCAAACATAACTTTAGACTAGCATATGATTTTGAAGTTACTTTATTAGATGTCATTATTGTACTTGATCATTAATTGTAAAACAATATTAATTTGATAACAGTGGATAATAGGTGCATTAGTTAACGTTGGCGTATAACTCGGTGATTGTAATACACGATTGTTAACATTAGTTAACAATGAGATAAGTGACAAGAATAAATGCGTGCATGCATAACTCAGTGAGTGTAATATATGAGTAATTTGATCATGTTTATATTACATGTATTAGGGGCATTGATTAACAGCGAAGTACATAGCGTATACATGGCGTTGTAACATAGGTATACATTGCTACTCATCATTAGTACAGCTTACATATATTGATTGAATAATGATTTGTTTGGGTAATGGTAATTATGCAAGATTGTTATGTTTGTCAACCGACATCTAAAACGTATGTATAATTACAGCCTAAGCCATCCAGGATATAAGCCATCCAGGATATAAGCCATCCAGGGTTGGAGTAAGCCATCTAGGTTTGGATATCCAGGAGTGGAGCTAAGCTTCCACGACTAACGTTACAAGCGGTGGAGACGGTCCCCGTACCTGCGCAGCCAGGTTTTACTAACGACAACCCCCGGGACACAAGGTGGGCCCGTTACCAGTCCTCACTGGAGGAATATCATTCACAATCTCAGTGGAGATTAACTATCATTGCATCGCGTCATCAACCCTTACAGAAGGCATTTGATGACAATCATCCATTGAATTCGCGCATCATCATCTTCATGAGCTCTCGCGCATCACAGTTATCGCGCTAGATCAACATTGTTATAGCTTTAACAACACTTTAGTGTCTTAGACATTCAGTATTTATAACAATACTAAGAACGTCTTAAACGTTCAGGAGAACATTCTTTTCATAGTTCATTTGTGTATTCGCTTGTTTTTTTTAGATAATTGTATATATATTAAACATATTTTAAAAGTTGCATTAAACTTATGTAAATGCATTCACCGTCATTGATTCTTTCCTGAGTTAGCCCAACCACTAAGGTCATCCTGTGACAACTGGTTTTCAGAGTAGTGGGATTCTGGGCGACTACGGAGGGAAAGAATCAATAAGTGATCTTTATTATGATATACTAAATCTCTACTTATTATTTTAGAATTGTGTACCACCCTCTGATCCATCAAGGCGACTGTCGACGATCACGGCCACAGCTTGGAAGTCAAGACACGACAAGGGTAGGGTGAGTCCAAACTGTTGTTTTGTCCGTTCTTTCCTTGGCGCGAGGTCGCAGTGGTCTACACGAGTGGGTCTGAGGCACTTTTGCTCAATAATTTGGGTGTTTGTTTTTACCTCCCTTGATATACATATAGTATCCAATTAGGTTGGCGAACAAGACGTTCTACTCATGTTGTGACACTCGAGTATACTTATATTGATGGGAGAAGTAAATATACATGTACATGTTATACACATTTCGATGATTGTTTAAGGTTTATGTCCAATATCAAATTAAGATATTTTATGTAGTGCATATGTTTTGTGGAAGCTAGATACTATCTACACATAATCGTTAGTAGTTAGCGCTAGTACAAATGTGTATGTAACTTGTCCGATGATGATGCCCAGGTATTTACTGAGGACACAGTGACTTACCATTAGTAGTTAAGTGAGTAGAATTATTAGTGACGTGTGTATTGTAATTATTGTAGTTAGTAGTCCACAATGTCCATAGACATGACGTCCATAAAGGATCTTACGGAAATGGGAAAGGAGTTAGGGTATGCTGGAGAGGAGCTTAGAAACTTTGTTAAAGACGAACAGGCTAGGGAAAGGGAATTTAGACTTAAGGAAAGAGAATTAGCAAAGCAGGAAAGAAATGAAGAAAGTATACTAGTTAAAGATAAGCTAGAATTAGAAGGTAGATTAGCTAAAGAGAAGCTAGATGCTGAGAAAGATAGGTTAGCATTCGAAAGTAGACTAGCCACAGAGAAGTTAGAATTAGAAGATAGGTTAGCTAAAGAGAAGCTAGATGCTGAGAAAGATAGGTTAGCATTCGAAAGTAGACTAGCCACAGAGAAGTTAGAATTAGAAGATAGGTTAGCAAAAGAGAAGTTAGAATTAGAAAGTAGAATAGTAAGGGAGAAGCAAGAGTTAGAACATGAGAGGTTCGAAACAGATGGTAGACTAGCTAAGGCTAAGATGATAATGGAAAGGGAGCAAAAAGAGTTTGATCATAAGTTAGCTTTAGAGTTGGAAGCAGCTAAGACACATAGTAAGGAAAGTAAAACTGAAGGGAAAGATAGTTATTCTGGGAAGTTAAAAGGTTCGAAGTTACCATACTTTGATGCTGACAAAGATAACATGGACAGTTACTTGTTACGGTTCGAGCGTTATGCTGAGTTACAGGAATGGACCAAAGATAAGTGGGCAGTTCATTTAAGTGCGTTATTGAGAGGCAAGGCCTTAGATGTATTTTCTAGATTACCTAGTTTAGATGCTCTTGACTATGACAAGTTAAAGGATGCTCTTTTAAAGAGATTTGAGTTAACTGAAGAAGGTTTTAGAAAGCGGTTTAGAGCTTGTCTGCCTGAGAAAGGCGAGTCATTTATTCAGTTTATTAGTAGGTCTAGAAATTACTTAGATAGGTGGTTAGAGTTAGGGAAGGTAGCGCAGACTTATCAGGGCCTCATAGATTTCTTGTTGCGGGACCAGCTATTCAATGTTTGTAGTAGAGATCTGTTCTTATTTCTTAAAGAAAGAAAACTTACTAGTGTAGGAGAAATGGCAACTCAAGCAGATCAGTTTGCCGAGGCTAGAGGTGGAGCTCATAATGTAGTGTCGAAAGACAGAACTTTTAGAGATAGGCAAGGGGACGATCATAAACAGAAAGGCCAGAGTGGAAACTATAGAGGTGGTGGTAGTTCGATGGGTGCTAGAGGAGGTAGCAATAGTGGTAACATAGGTAGACCTTTTATTCGTTGTCGTCACTGTAATGGGAATCATGCTTCACATGAGTGTAGGAAAGCGGTGAAAGTGTCCGCTGTCGTAGACAATTTCAGTGAAAATAGTAGAGTGGACAACAATGTAGGGAATCAGAACCAAGGTTTTAACAACCCATGGAATTTCGGTAGAGGTAGAGGTGGTCAAAACCGAGGTAGAGGTAGAGGCAGAAGTAGTAATAGTCCGGTTATTAAAACCGAGAGTAGTAGCTGTTGTGTTAAATCGGATGGTGTAATGGCGAAGATCGGAACATGTCTCTTTCCGTATGCAAATCTTCCAACGGCAGATGGTAGAGTGAACGGCACGGACGTAATTGTAATGAGGGATACAGGTTGTACAGGTGTGGTAGTTAGGCGTAGTTTAGTTACGGATGACCAGTTGGTAGGTAAACAGTCACCGTGTATGTTGCTAAATAAGTCGGTAGAGCACGTGCCAATAGCGAGAATAGATGTAGATACACCTTTCTTTAAAGGGACTACAGAGGCACTATGTATGGATGACCCGATGTATGATTTAACGATAGGGAACATAGATGGTTCAGCACTTCCGGTAATGTCCGATTTTAGAAGTAGCATAAGTAATGCCGTAGAGACTAGAGCGCAGGTTCAGAAGCAAGCTCAGGCTTATAGAAAATTAAAGGTTCCTGCAGCCGTAGGTGACATATCTAAAGCGGAGTTTATAGAAGCACAAACTCAAGACGAGTCATTAGGTCCTTGTAAGGTGAAGGCCAAGGATGGTGTAGTGAAGAAGTGTAAAGGGTCCGGTAGTTGTAAGTTTGTACATAAGAATAGGTTATTGTACAGAGAATTTGAAGATAGTGGTAGTAGACAGTTTCACCAATTAGTGGTACCTACCCAGTATAGAACGACAGTGCTTAAGGTAGCTCATGAGTCGATTATGGGAGGTCATTTAGGCGTAAAGAAAACGTCAGATAGAGTATTGGCAGAATTTTATTGGCCAGGCGTTAGTGGAGATGTAACTAGGTATTGTAGGTCCTGCGATGTATGCCAAAGGACAGTACCAAAAGGTCGAGTGACCAAAGTACATTTAGGTCAGATGCCACTGATAGATACACCATTTAAGCGGGTAGCCGTAGACATAGTTGGACCAATTTTTCCAGTGTCGGATAGGAAAAATAGGTACATTTTAACCATGGTAGACTATGCAACTAGGTATCCGGAGGCAGTAGCATTGCCCTCAATTGAAACTGAGAGAGTAGCTGAGGCATTAGTTGATATGTTCAGTAGGCTAGGTGTACCAGAGGAAATGCTGACTGATTGTGGGTCACAGTTTACGTCAGAACTTATGGCTGAAGTAAGCAGGTTATTGTCTTTGCGTCAAATCATGACAACACCATATCACCCTATGTGTAACGGGTTAGTCGAACGATTTAACGGGACGTTAAAGCAAATGTTACGGCGTATGTGTACCGAGAGACCCAAAGATTGGGACAAGTATCTCAATGCTTTATTGTTTGCATTTAGAGAGGTACCACAAGAGAGTTTAGGATTCTCTCCGTTTGAGTTATTGTACGGTAGGTCAGTTAGAGGTCCCATGAGGATTCTTAGAGAGATGTGGGCAGGTGAAGTAGATAGTGATGAGGTTAAGACTACATATCAGTATGTTTTAGATCTGAAGGAGAAACTAGAGGAGACTTGTAAGATAGCTCAAAGTCAGTTAGTTAAGGCAAGTACCAAGTATAAACGCTACTATGACCAGAAAGCTAGAGCTAGGAAGTTTAAGATAGATGACCAGGTGTTACTGTTACTCCCGACCGACAATAACAAGTTGTTATTACAATGGAAAGGTCCGTTTTACGTTAGAGGGATAGTGAACACTATGGATTACCGTATCGAGATAAACGGAAAGTTAAAGACCTTTCATGCGAATATGCTGAAAGAGTATATAAGTAGAACCGATAATGTGCAACAAGGGGTGTTAACCGTAGTTAATGTTGCAGTTATTGAGGATAGTGAGGAAGACAGTAGTGAGGACACTAGTCCCATGTATTTTCCCACTAGTGTAGGTAGGGAGAGAGCAGCCGATGTAGACATATCGGGCATGCTTAGTGTAGAGCAGAAACGAGAGATGGGTAGTTTACTCTCGGAGTTCAGTGATGTCTTGTCCGAAAACCCGGGGCAGACAGATGGAGTGCAACATGATATTGTACTCACATCAGGGGAACCAATAAGAATTAAGGGGTATCCCATTCCATTTCACTCCCGATCAATTGTTGATGAGGAGGTGAAAGATATGTTGAAATTGGGTGTCATCGAACCTTCAAACGCCCCATTTTCATCCCCAGTCGTACTTATTAAGAAGAAAGATTGGTCAATTCGATTCTGTATCGATTTTAGGCAGCTCAATAAACGTACCATCTTTGATGCAGAGCCAATGCCTAATATTGAGGAGGTATTCTCTAAACTTGCGGGATATTCGTATTTCTCCAAGTTAGACCTCAGTAAAGGTTATTGGCAAGTCCCACTTTCAGACCGAGCTAAAGAGATGACCTCCTTCGAAACTTCGCAAGGACTTTTTAAGTTCAAGGTCATGCCCTTTGGTCTCGTAAACGCCCCAGCAACATTCTGTAGGTTAATGAGGAAAGTCCTGAAGGATTTGTCCAACACAGACAGTTTTGTAGATGACATCCTGGTGTTTACAACAACATTTGAAGACCACATTAAGGCTCTACGTAATCTGTTGGAACGGCTACGCTGGTTTAAACTGACTGCAAAACCTAGCAAGTGTCACATAGGTTACGCAGATATAGATTGTCTGGGTCATGTTGTCGGGAGGGACCAGAAATTGAAACCCAACCCCGACAAGGTTAAGGCAATTCAGGAAGCACCAAGACCCGAGACAAAGAAACAAGTTAGGTCATTTTTAGGGTTGGCGGGTTTTTACCGGAAGTTTATTCCAAACTTTTCGGCTATAGCTGCACCTTTGTCAGACTTGACAAAGAAAGGTCAACCCAATAGGATAACTTGGGGGGAAAGCCAGGAGCGAGCTTTTGTCTCTTTAAAGGGGAGTCTGGTCAAAACCCCAATACTAAAATTACCTGAACTTGACCAGGAGTTTATCCTCAGAACGGATGCCTCCGATATCGGGGTGGGTGCAGTCCTACTGCAAGAGCAAGATGGGTGTAGTCTCCCCGTGGCTTACGCAAGTCGGAAACTATTGCCCCGGGAATGTAACTACTCTGTTATCGAAAGGGAGTGTCTTGCAGTAGTGTGGGGTGTCAGTAAATTCCACCGATATGTTTTTGGTAAGGAATTTGTCTTGGAGACTGACCACCAACCGTTAGCTTATATGAATAAAGCTAAGGTAGCTAACAGTAGGTTAATGAGGTGGGCACTGACTCTGCAGCCTTACCGGATGAAAATTAAAGCAATCCGTGGAAAGGACAATATTGGGGCAGACTATTTAAGTCGCCGCACATAATGACCGGTTTAATACAATAGTGTATTGCAGTGTATTGTACAATAGTAGTATATGTTACGACAGGGTAGTGTACAATTGTAGAATAGTGTTGAAATTGTAATTACATATTATAGTTAGGTTATAACTGCAGTGGATGTTTTCCGGAAGACGGTCGTTGTACTGGCTGAAGGTTGCATCCCTCAGTAGTAATAGTTAACATACTCAAGCGATTGAGCGATCAGCTTGTACGTTTTGTCGCTCATTTGCTCAGAAGAATTAATAGTTTCTTAACGTGTAAATATTATCATTTTGTTGAATTTTAAAAGTGTAGCACTTTCTTTAAGTGGGGAGATGTTGTCACAAAATGTCACGGGTAGAGCGTACTGGTCGTATATAGCTCTTGTATCGGTTACACCCAAAATCTATTGTTCGAGTTGAAACAATTTCACAATATTCATGATCTATTCATGTAACACGTAAAAGCGTGCACATTTTAAGTGGCCGCCAGAGAGGCCGTGTCATAAGTTTAGTTTTGTGCTAATGCATGTAAACGTATAGGTATATTTTCCTTAAACGGCAAAATTGTATAAGGGGCCTGTCGTGTAGATTCAATACTGTAGATTTAGCCACGTTTGTCACGGACTGAACGGGGGAAATAATGATTTGGGCGTAATGTTTGCTATAAAACCCATTGTCTTCTAGCTATCGCCGGGATAATCGATAGTACTTTGTTGGAACAGAGATTGGACGGCAAATTTCACAGGCAACATGTGGTTAGTAGTTTTATCAAACTTTTATCGTATATTTGTATTCAGTGGGCGGCGCCATCTTGTTTGGCGGTTACGACATCCGGTTAGCATTGATGTTTCTCAAACATAACTTTAGACTAGCATATGATTTTGAAGTTACTTTATTAGATGTCATTATTGTACTTGATCATTAATTGTAAAACAATATTAATTTGATAACAGTGGATAATAGGTGCATTAGTTAACGTTGGCGTATAACTCGGTGATTGTAATACACGATTGTTAACATTAGTTAACAATGAGATAAGTGACAAGAATAAATGCGTGCATGCATAACTCAGTGAGTGTAATATATGAGTAATTTGATCATGTTTATATTACATGTATTAGGGGCATTGATTAACAGCGAAGTACATAGCGTATACATGGCGTTGTAACATAGGTATACATTGCTACTCATCATTAGTACAGCTTACATATATTGATTGAATAATGATTTGTTTGGGTAATGGTAATTATGCAAGATTGTTATGTTTGTCAACCGACATCTAAAACGTATGTATAATTACAGCCTAAGCCATCCAGGATATAAGCCATCCAGGATATAAGCCATCCAGGATATAAGCCATCCAGGGTTGGAGTAAGCCATCTAGGTTTGGATATCCAGGAGTGGAGCTAAGCTTCCACGACTAACGTTACAAGCGGTGGAGACGGTCCCCGTACCTGCGCAGCCAGGTTTTACTAACGACAACCCCCGGGACACAAGGTGGGCCCGTTACCAGTCCTCACTGGAGGAATATCATTCACAATCTCAGTGGAGATTAACTATCATTGCATCGCGTCATCAACCCTTACAGAAGGCATTTGATGACAATCATCCATTGAATTCGCGCATCATCATCTTCATGAGCTCTCGCGCATCACAGTTATCGCGCTAGATCAACATTGTTATAGCTTTAACAACACTTTAGTGTCTTAGACATTCAGTATTTATAACAATACTAAGAACGTCTTAAACGTTCAGGAGAACATTCTTTTCATAGTTCATTTGTGTATTCGCTTGTTTTTTTTAGATAATTGTATATATATTAAACATATTTTAAAAGTTGCATTAAACTTATGTAAATGCATTCACCGTCATTGATTCTTTCCTGAGTTAGCCCAACCACTAAGGTCATCCTGTGACAGTGACAAGGGTTGCACAGTTTCTTCCCATAGGGATACAAACAATTTGTCCATACACGGAAGTTCCATACCTGACGAAAATATTATCTAATAGAAAAATAAATGATTCATAAACTCTATGCTAGTCCAGATAGTGTAATTGTCCTAATTGCCTGTAGTAAAAAACGCTTTAATATTGTTACAGGCCAAAAATATAGTATTTTCCCTAGTTAAAGTCTTTTGAATGAGAGCAATAAGCTTGTCTTTGATAAGGTTGTGTGGTAAAACTGTACATACTGTAAACAAATCATAAGTACTGTCAAGAGTTTGGTTGAACCTACTGTCTGGAGACTGTTGAAACCTATTGCTATTCAACTGTTTTTTTACATGTCGATATTAAGGTGACAATGTATTTTAGCTAGCGTTTTGAAGTTGCTGTCATAGCTTGCTTGCCTGTCTCTTACAAGAATCTGCAGGCTACGCTAGTTGTAAACTTTCTCTCGTACTGGCTTTCGCCTGACTGTTCTTCATCTTACCGCTCTACACACCAGTGTACCAACCGCTTTTTATTCACCTTGTCTGGGAAACGCAATGCTCCGCGACCACATGGGATGGAACCTCGCAGATATGTAGACCTTCTGACTTTATCTCTCATCTGTTCATGCATACCAGTGTCCCATAAAACTCTCTCCCTGTCAGTAAAACGCAATGTTTCGAAAGGCAGTAGGTATCTAGAACAACAGAGATCCTGTAAAACCTTAGCTTGTATTATCTACGTTAATATTAATCTAGTGGTGTCTAAGAGATTGCTTTATTTCGACCTAGCATAAATATTAAATCACTGACCATGAAAATCAGTAAACATCTTTCGAAATACTGTTTTGCATACACAGAAAAACACTAATCACAAAAACACACAGAAGATGAATAAAAGGCCAAATAAGACATCACACATAAACCAATATTTAAGCATTTATTATAATGAAACGTTTTCAGATCGTGTTCATTTCTTCTATAGCTATTTAATGTATAAAGCTGAACAAAAGAAATTATTTTGACAAATAGCCCACTTCTCAAGATAAACACTATTTGTTTTATTTTTATGGCCAAATAATTTATTTCAACACTTATAATTTACAGTCTGCTGAGGTAGTTGGCACAAACATTGTCCGATCCTTTAATCGCCTCTAAGTTAAAGATTTAGTGTTGCAAGAATAGTATCAAGAGCATTATCATGCCACTCTCAATCTTACACCTCTGAATGTAAGATAACGGTGCACTGTCAGTTTGTATTATAAACTGCCTACCGTAAAGGTATTTTTGGAATTTCTTTATTCCAAACACTATTCCGAGACATTCTCTTTCTATCACGGAGTAGTTTCTTTCCCGTTTTAATAGCTTTTTGCTAGCATATGCAATTGGGAATGTCCCATCGTCGAACTTCTGTAACCGAACAGTCTATATACCAGTGTATGAGGTGTCATTCTGTAGCACAAATGTCCTGGCGAAGTCTGGTAACCACAGGATTGGAACTTTCTGTTCTTATTCTTGCCGCTTTTCTTCGGCTTCTCTATCAAGTATTTGTTGCATACGCTCCTCTCGCTCGAGATATTGTCGTCCCATTTCGTCGACGTATTCTTATAGCTGAAAACCGTTCAAATCTATCCGCTCTTCCATAGCAATCCACTTGTCGTTGTCCATCTCAATGTCACAACTCCCAGCTCCAACTTATGAACCTCCTTTTATCGTCTCCCGGACGAGCCCCTAATTCGCCAAGAGCTTGGCTGAACCTACTGTCTGGCGACTGTTGAACCCTATTGTTATTGAAAAAGTGTCTATTGGTCGATAGTGAGGTGACAATGTATTTTAGAAGAAAGGCCAAATAAGACATCACAAACATATCAAGGTTGACAATAGGGCTACCGCCTTCGCACAGTCAGTGGCAAAAAAGGCGGCTGAGTGTTTAAACCATGTTCCAGGGTGCACCAAACCTCACTCTTACTCTATTGTCGTCCCAATAATAGGGACAGTGTAAATAAAGAAATCCCCGCAATGATCTATTCTCTAATCAATAAGGCAGCATTATTAGGCGATGTAAGTAAAACCCAAAGATGCTCGTGTATTTATCAATAGAAAAAAACAATAGCCTATAAAGCCACAAAGAATGTACTCAATGACTTGGCAGAAGCCAAAGCAAGGAGAGAATAAACCATTGAGGGCAATACAAGACAAGCCGGCAGACAAACATCAAACGTCACCGTCTTTTCAGGCTTTAGGTAGACGTCATCATAGGGTCCACAACCTGTCCAGCGAACTATAAATGGGTGCACCTGTAAGCATGCAGTGGGTTGCAAAATGATAGGGTCATAACCTCTTTTGATAAACCTTTTACTTCTCATGAACAGACTCAATAAAACCGAGTCTGCTGCTTTATTCTCTGAATTGTGTTTGTTGCTCTCAAAGGATCCCCTTTATCAGTATTTTTTAACAAGTTTAACATGATATTATAAAAGTGATCATGACCAAGGATATTACGACGTTTGTAAATCACGTCACCATAGAAGTCAGGTTGTGATAGGCCTTGTCGCAGAAGAGTTCTTAAATTACTTTTATATTTGGAAAGAAGATCAGGGTTACAAAAATACAATTTTGCAATGGTTTTACGAAGTTTATGGTAACGGTAGCTCTGATGGAGTAGTTTTTAGTTATACAAAGAATATGAAAGTCCTCAACTCGAGTACAAGCTCTAGAAAAACGAATAAGTTATAGACCCCATGAGAAGTTGCTCGGGGATCCCATCTAAATGGGGATAATTAACAATATCAAAATCATCTCTCTTTTCATATATCTTGCTAATTATTTCACCATTTTCAATGGAGAGGTGTAAATCGAGAAAAGAATTGTTAGTATCAGAAATATTAGCTTAGTTAAGTTGAAGTTCTTTAGGATATATATTATTAACCAAAGTAGAAAAGAAAGGGTGGTCAATGTTCAATATGTCATCCAGATACCGAGAGTTGTCGTTAAAGTCTTCAATAACATAAGCCCGTGAGACCGGCCAGTGAAACACAATGCTTCGAAAGGCAGTAGGTGTCTCGAACAACAGAGATCCTCTGTATAGAAACATGTTTTCCAGTAGTTGAAGATAAAACAGCTTGAGTATCGAAAGTAAAATAATTATCGATTTGTAAACGCTGCTAACACCTTAGCTTGTATTCTACGTTAATATTAATCTAGTGTTGTCTAAGAAATTGCTTTATTTCATCTTAGCAGATATATTAAATCACCAACCATGGAAATCCGTAAACTTCTTTCGAAATGACATTGTTACTAAACCAATATTCGGAGTAAATTGACAATATGTTATATTATAATACAACTGCACGTGCTTTATTATACTGTTGCAGGTGCTATTGTTTGTCGGAGGTATAGTATTGGTTTGATTGGTTAACATAGATAAATGATTGACAACTGGCGACATGTTAATTAACGAGGAAAGCATAGGGGCGAACTGTGAAAAACATGCAGTACGTTGCAAAATAATAGGGTCATAACCTCTTTTGATAAAGCTTTTTAACAAGTTTTACAAAGAGATCATGACCAAGGATTGTAATTCACGTCACCAGTCAGGTTGTGATAGTCATTGTCGCAGAAGAATTCTTAAATTACTAATGGAAAGCAGATCAGGGCTACGATAATAACACTTTGCACGGTTTTACGAAGTTTATGGTAATGCTTGCCCTGATGGTGGTGATTTTAGTTATAGAAAAATTACGAATAGTAGTTTTTAGTTATACAAAGATTATTAAAGTCCTCAACTCGAGTACAAGCTCTAGAAAAACGAATAAGTTGAGACACATAAACCCCATAAGAAGTTTCTCGGGGAACATCCCCATTTAAAGCATCCCCATTTAAATGGGGATAATTAGCAATATCAAAATTAAAACATCTCTCTTGTCATAAATTTTGCTAATTATTTCACCATTTTCGATGGAGAGACGTAAACTGAGAAAAGAAGCGTTAATGTCGAAAATAGCTTTGTTAAATTGAAGTTCTTTAGGGTATATATTATAAACCATAGTAGAAAAGAAAGGGTAGTTAATGTTCAATATATAATCCTGATACTGAGAGGTGTCATTAAAGGCTTTAATAACATCTGCCTGGGTATCTGGTGAAAGACTCAACACGAACTCTCTTTCATATCTATATAAAAAACAAATTTGCGACAAGGGGTGCACAGTTCGTACCCATAGGGATACCAACAATTTGTCTATATACGGTCGTTCCATACCTCACGAAAATATTAAAGGAAGATGAGTGCTTCACAAACTTCTTGGCAAGTCCACATAGTGTAATTGTCTAAACTGCCGTTAGTAAAAAACGCTTTTATATTATTACAGGTCAAAAATGTAGAATTTTCCCTAGCGACTGTTTTTTTGAATAGGAGCAATCAGCTGGTCTTTAAAGGGGTTGATGCACTATTTTTAAACACAGTTTATCTTAAAGGGCTCTGAAAAACTTGAAAAAAGCTGAAAGAATTATCAAAATGCCATGAAAAATAAAGGTGATATGACCTATTAAAAATTTGCAAAGAACATAAATGGAGGCGGCCACCTTTGAACGATGACGTCATCGCGCCGTTTTACCATATATGGCATATTGATAAAATGTCTTTTAAAGCAAAGAAAATCACTGCAAATTAAAAAAAATATTAAAATGTATACATTTTACATCTTTATATTTATTTTTAATCAATTTGCAGTGTGTTTTTTTGCTTTAAAATACATTTTGTCAATATGCCATATATGGTAAAACGGCGCGATGACGTCATCGTTCAAAGATGGCCGCCTCCATTTATGTTCTTTGCAAATTTTCAATAGGTCATATCTCCTTTATTTGTCATGGCATTTTGATAATTCTTTCAGTTTTTTGAAGTTTTTCAGAGCCCTTTAAAATAAACTGTGTTTGGAAATAGTGCATCAACCCCTTTAAAAAGTAAATAAAAAATATAGCATACCTGTTCCAGTCAGTGACGTAATACATTTTAACTTGATGACACAACGTTTCCATCGATTTGTCATACACCAGCCAAAGACCTGTAGTGTTACAGTCTTTAATACTACTTGTACATATCGTAGCGTTGATGTCAACATCTTGCGGAGGTGTGAATGCTATATAACAATCGTTTCGTTGTCGAACTGCTCCCAGCATCTCAGGGAGTTGGCCTGGAAGTAAGCTACTGGGCTGGACACATCTGATATATAAAAAGTTACATACACCATCACACAGGCACAAATATAGGTACATGTCTATGTTTGTCTCTCTGTCTGTGTGTCTGTCTGTTTGTCTGTCTGTCTGGCTGGCTGGCTGGCTGACTGGCTGTCAGACTGCCTAGTTGGCTGGCTGGCTGGCTGGCTGACTGGCTGGCTGCCTGCCTGTCTGCCTGCTGCCTGCCTTCCTGCAAGTACGTTATTTAACATGTCAATATTTCCGTTTAAACACAATAGAAAGCTTCTTTCTTTGATTCAATATAAAATAGTGCTCTCAATGGTTTGTTGCTCTGGCTTCTGCCAATTCATTGTGTACCTTCTTTGTGGCTTTCTAGACTACTGTGTTTTTGTATTTATATATACACGAGCAACTTTGTACTTTACTTTTTGGTTAGAGAATAGTTCATGGCGGGAATTCCTTTATTTACACTGTCCCGTTTTATTGGGATCTCAGTAGGGTAAGTGTGAGGTTTTGTGCACGCTAGAACCTGGTTTAAACCTCCGGCGGCCTTTTATGCCACTGACCGTTCCAATGCGTTATCCATATTGTCAATCCTTGTGTATTTGTGATGTCTTTTTTTGCCTTTTATTCATTTTTAAATATAGTTGTTTTTTGTTTCTGTGTCGGGTTGTGGTTGACCGTCGTCTTTGAATGCTACATTTGCATTTTATCAGCGGTTTCAAACTACTAGTGTACAGTTATAATAGCCTTATGTGTTCTCTATGCCACTTCCAAGAAATCAGCATGTTTAAAGGTAACTGTGCTATATAGGCGGCGTGAAAGATAGCAAGCACATTTCACTACTGTTCATGATCAGTCTCAATTAAACCGAGACTGCAATAATTTCGTATTTTCGTATTTATCGTGTTCGGCCGTTTCCAAAGGTCCACTCTCATACTCTTAAACTGCAGAACATATACATAACCATTGGTACGCACGTACGCCTATCGCACAGCTACTTATTCCAAATATGTGCATGATATATCAACTATTTAGCTGCAGAGCTTAGCAATGCCTTCTCTTAGGCGGGTGTGTACGTCGTGTTAGATGATATCACACATATCAAACATCGGAAAAATATCTTGTTCTCGCATGAAATGACATTATCGTATTTTTTTTCTATTCTGACAAGTACGTATTTTGTGTATTAATTTGCCAGCTATTTTACATATAGTCCTTTTCGGAGTCTTTAGATTTTTTAAGAAATATGAAAATAATGCTGGCTATAATGTGTATGCGCGTACCCTAATGGATTGCTCGACAGCTTAATTTCTACATGAATTTACAAGAAATCCCATACGCATTTACATTAGATTCTCTCGTTACACTATGAGATTGTCCATGTTCTAAACGAGAACTATGTCTGTATGTTTTAAACAAAATCAATGTTTCCCTGATCTCGCATTAATCGTACACCGTTTACCAATTAGTTTATTCCTAATAAGATGACCCGAAAGAGCGCAAAATTACACATTGTTTGCGATGAATTGTCTCGTATACAGGTTAACTTGGCGTTACTTGGCGTAACTTTCATTTTATACGTGTTATGCATTGTTTCTTCTTTCTGTCCAGCATTGTGAAGGTATTTTTTTTTAGTATGCAATGCTATTTCTATTCCCAGAGCTAAAGTCACAAATGTCTTGTTCCATGCGTCAGTTATTTAGCATGAGATATCTAGAAGAAGTTTGCAGGACGCATGACTTTGTGTGCTACTGTGTTTGATATACATTGACCAGCAAGAAATACAGTATTTGGTCAGTAATTTGTAGAAATGTACCTTGCTTGGTTTATCATGTTTCATTCATTAAACGTCTCAGTCAATGGGCATTATATTAACTAAGAGTCTTAAAATATGTTTGAATTTTTAAGAGGTGGTTTCACCCAGTTTCTGTCTTATTATGTATTAACAAAGCAGCAAGCAAGTAAGCAAAAAAGCAAGCAAACAAACAAACAAACAACATACAAACAAACACACAAACAAACAAACAAACAGGCAGGCAACATTTCTAAATTGCCAATATATTGTTTTATTTCATTTGACACAGAATTTCCGGGCTTCATTGTTGAAAATCACACCGAGGGTAAATGTCGGAAAGTAAAAGGACATTATAGCATACCTCTCTCTCTCTCTCTCTCTCTCTCTCTCTCTCTCTTGCTCTCTCTCTCTCTCTCTCTCTCTCTCTCTCTCTCTCTCTCTCTGTCTGTCTGAGTATATGTCTATTTAACTCTTGGTTGTAACAAATGCTTTATTGAACTATAATGTGTATATACATTTACATAAAGAAAACTAGGAACTTGAAACTTGTTTTGTTTAATATACCTAATTACAATTTAAAGTCAAATTATACTCAAAACAGTATTTTCCGATGGTGTGGGAGTACAGAAAACAGTCAGATTTGCATATAAGCACGATTATGTTCAAAATAAGAGGCAGACAGTGTATATTATGACACATGGAACTATGCAGCTACCTCAGTAAAATATTTGGCATATAATATTTTATGAACTGATGGAATCATAAAATATTGTAATTTCTTTCGGAAAAATTGTTTTGTTGTCTCGACAGAAAAAATGCGGTAAAATGAAAATAAAAGGAAACATGCACAACTGTGTACTCTACAAGCTTGTTATTTTCCATGAGTGTCTGTATATGACTATTTTAGCAACAAGAATGCTATTACAAAATACAACCCGGTATTTGTTGCAGTATTCTAAATATAGCATGGGCTTGGCCACGCCCCTTACCAGGAGTGACCTGAGCCAGAATTGAAAGGTCACTCAAAGTAAAACATGCCGGGCAAATTCTTCAAAATACATTTTTAGAGTTGTTAATTAATTAATAAATAACATTTTTAAAATGAGAGCATTTATTTTTACCAAAATATTTTTTAAACATGAAATTGTGAGATTAAAGACAAGTTCTTACTGCGATTATACATGTATACAAATAATGCGGCCCCCACGGAAAGTTCATATATCACATTCTTGTTATAACAGTCAGCAACGAAAATTAGTTTTTCACAATCAGATTCTTTCACGTAACTTTTAATTACGCTGAAGTGTTTTCCTTTACCGAAGTTTGCCCCCATTTTACGTTTAGCGGCAAACGTTGTTATGGTTGTTATAGGCCTTGAGCATGTAACTAAAATGTTAACATTTCATTATTTCAATCAAAAGGTTACATCCAAGTTGCTGGCTTCACAACAGTCATTATTTTTTTATAGCAAATTTGGCACCAAGTAAATGCATATCGTGTTGATGTATGTTTGTGTGTGTGTTGTTCTAAGGATTATAGTCACTCTGCCAGTTAAACAAAAGGAGAATCCTCCAATTGCAGGGCATTATGTCTATACTGTCTCGAGTTGCAATATGTCTGTAAACCTAGCGCATTGCTATGTTTTTATTGGCAATACTAATAAATGGCACAGGCTATGGAATAATAAAATATGGATATAAAAATCGAACAGGAAAAGCAGCATTCACACATGGACAACACACAGAGAAACAAAGAACAACTTCAAAAAGGTACAACATGCCAAATTAGAGATCACAAACACAAAAAAGACCGACAACAGGGCCACGACCCTGGAACGGCCAGTGGCAAACAAGGCCACCGGGGGTCTTAACCAGGTTCTAGGGTGCACCTAACCCAACAACTACCCTACTGTCATGCAAACAAAACGGTACAGTGTAAATAAAGAAATAACAAACTTATTAGAGGACCATACGCTTATGCTACCTGCAAAATAACATTTTAAAGGATCTTTTATGTAACGCAATGTAATATTGTTACCCAAATGGCAGGCCCAAACGTGAATCAAAGAGCACCATTAGAAAAAATGTCCAACCTATGCTACATGCGAAGTATAAGACATCTAGCTTTCTAGTTTCATAGAAAAATAGTTTTTATAGACATTTCTATATAACTGTATGTAACACTGTGATCCCCGGAACGGGTCAAATTTGACCCCAGTGTTACCATTTGAACAAACTTGGTAGAGAACAACAAGCAAAATATAAGACGTCTATCTCTTGTAGTTTCAGAGAAGATGTGTTTATGTCTAAAGTATCCTTTACATATACACATACAGTACATACATCTTATTTTACATATTGATAACAATTACATATATACTGCAAATAAAGTCTAATACTCAGTATCAGCTCATGCGTTTTTTCTATTTTGTTAAAGGGTCACATGGCGAACTTGAGTAACATTCAAACATTAAAATAAGTATCTTAGTTATTAGTCTTGCTTCATTTTGACGTTAGAACCGCTTGCATAGGATCAAACAAAAACTTAAGATTTCAACTCTATTCCATATTCAATCTAAATTTTCAAGTAAACAAGTAATGCATTATTATCAAAATTTAGTAATATGTAAAATCAATTTACCTTGAACTATTTAAACACTTAACTTTAATGACTGAAAGTATGCAAGTCATATTGAAGACCAACAGGACGCTGTGAGTTTTAAACTGATATAAAATTGCCAAGTGTGGCCTTAAAATTAACTCATCATATGTATCTTAATCTTTATTATTTTAAATAAAGGTATAGGAAGGTAACAATTATATTATTTAGAAAACTATGTGGTGCGCCATCATATGGTTTATGTTTTGACATATGTCAGTATATTTAAATGTACTATTATTTATTGTATTCACAAGTATGCGCCTTTATATATTTCACATATACATATATGCATACACATAAACACATGCACACACATATATCTATGTAAAAATAATAAATGACGTATATTCTCAAATATTCACCATTCTATATTATGTTTTGATATTCTCAAATTGTCAAAGTTATATTATATTTATTTCTAATGCATTCTGCAAGATATGACTAAAACTGTTTTACAACTTCACAATTCCAAAACAAGTGATGGATGGTTTCAGGTAAAATATTGCAAAAGTTGCGAAGACTATTATCTGGAATGTTCATTTTTGTTAGTAAATAGTTAGTTCCCAGAATTCCATGTTTGATTCTATGTTGTTACCAAAGTAATTTTGTATCATTTGTTATTTTAAACGGTATTGCGTAAATTGTTTCAAATATAGTTAGTTACGGGTACAACTTCATTCTTCTATTTTATTAATGACATGGGGTAAACAAATATCAACACGCAGTAACTGTTACAATACAACAAATTGCAACAAACTTACAATACACTGAAAACAGAGAATGTTCAGTAGGTGATTGTAACAGCATACACTACTCGATCGGCAGATGCCAACTTCTAGTATTCTGATACTAAATTAATGTGAAAACGATCTAACATATACATGTAAAAATTGGAAGTGAATATATATACTAATACATAGACCACGGTGACACACGATACCACACAGTTTAACACATACTGGTAGAGAATACACATGTAAAATGCACAAGGGTGGATATACATGTGTACGGGCTAATAAGCCAAATATAAAAGTAACACAACGGTGCCTCTTTATGGCAGCTGACGAAGGATTTTTTATTCCGAAAGATCTTTTGCATACAGGATATTGTTTTCCTGGTAAAGTAGACACTGTTGTCATAGTTACAATACTTTGTATGAGATAACATAATTTATCTAAAGTATTATACTGCCTTCGTGATTAAATCACGGGGAAGGTAGTCTGTATGGTTAATACAGATACAGCTCACATATTAGTGTTACACATAATATAGCTGAGTACACTATACATTGTTTAGAGATAATCGCCTACTCTAATGTGAGCTTGGTGTGAGTACAGTATTAAGGATATACACATATAATAATCTGTTAAAATATACTGTAACAAGCATAAAAAACACTCGGTGTAAGATTCCCCAGGGGGATCTCGCCAACTGGGAAGGCGAACCCTTTGAGGTCAGTTGGGCCCTTTGCTTTGGCCAGATGCTTGCAAATCCCCTCAAACATTATTGTTCTGGCACTCAGATTCTGCCCCAGGCAAGAACTCCTTAATCTTGACAGTATTACCTGAGGGAGGCATTACGCCCTCCGATGACGGTGGCATTTTGCGGGAGGTAGAGGCAGCCCAATTGGCTACTGTTGATAACTAGCTGAATACTTCAGAACATATTGCACGTGCGATTTTAATCGCTTGCTAGTAACACAGTATATAAGAAAACAGTCATGCTGAAAAAGCACACATGCTAAAAAGCAGAAATATTAAAAAAGCACATGCAGCGTAGCATAACGAAGATTTAGAGACGCATTAACGACAGGACACTTGTTCTATTGCAAGAGTGACGCCGCTATACACCTCTAAAAGTGACAGAACGTACTCTTTAGTTAATGGATATAAACGAGGTAATTTATTATTACTGCATATATACCATTGCGTATAAACATATATATTGTTTTAGGACTGGATATGTACCACTGTGTTATTTAACAACTAACACCCTACTAACCCTAATGACACAGACGGTTACGGAACAAAGTCTCTTATCGCTTACTGGACACTTTAGTTGCATGCGTAAATAGTTAACAAATATTAAAACGAATATATAATACAGTAAGTTATATAGTACCAACAGCTTAGCGGTACATCTATTGTAACAGTGTAACAGTGTATACAAGAGTTTTGAAAAACAAAAATCAGGTTGTTCGAATACTCTTCATCTTAAATGCAAGCAACAGTACCGGTGCTGACTTTGATAGCAGAGTTACAATAATACAAATATGAGAAAGAGTATTAGATCATTTACTAGACGGTAACAAAATACTTCCCTGTAACCTCACGCTCCACACATGATGACGTTTCACCAGTGTATTATAAATGGTATGGTGCCTTTTTACATAACAAAGCCGAATCGTTTGCATAAGTAAACTTCACAGAGACAGTCACATACAGACGCATATCATATATTTAAAGATCTTAACATGTGAGGAACATAGTAAAGAATACTATTATATAAGCGCAAATATGGGCTTTCATTTCGGTCAAAATTACGGAATAAAGGGGAAACACTATAGACTGAAAGATGTTACTAAATCATTGACCGTATTAAAACAATTGTGTCAATTCGGATATTGTGCTAAATGAAACTACGTACAGTTAACGAAGAAGTGTCAATATAAATATATATGTTCGATAGAAACTTACAACATATAATAATTCAATGATAATATGGACACACATCCTATTAATTTTAGGAGAACTGAGCAGACGTTATTTTTGTAAAGAACCGTTAGATTGAAGTAATTTGTTTGTTTCTTTAAAAGGTTTTTTACATTATTTTAAAACATTTTAGGCCGTATATGACGGTTGATTTTGTTTTGTGGTTAGAGGCAGACCACCCCATTTAAAGTGAGTAATTAGTATTAAGTAAATCTAATTATTGTAGTATTTAATAGATGTTTAGTTTATAAATATAATATAAATAAAATAATGTATTGTTTATTCTTTAGTTCAGTTTTATCATAAACATCTAAGCCCTTCATGTAGATGATCTATGTAAAATAAAAAAAATCCATTTGCATATCTGAAACCGAAAAACTGCCTTTGGGGACAACAAGGTCATTTGAATCTATTTATCGTTTATTCAAGCTTTTCAAATAGATCTTTTGTAACTAAAGGGAAACATGGCATCTATATTTGTACATCAAGCACTGACATTAGTGTCTCGAAGCATATTTTCCTGTTTATAGCATTATTCGTCTGATAAAGCAAATGTAACGGGTCTAGCCTGGTAAAGTAAAATTCACTGGGTTGAAGAGTGCATAAAATATAGATATATTTATATGAGAACTGAACACTTGTTTTTGTGTTGCCTTCTTAGTATGGAAGACACTTAGGGATCACTTTGTCCATTGTCGTCCAACCGTAATGCTTTAACCTGCCACGTGTAGCAAACGGTTCTTTTGCAACCTAACCTCGGTCATTAATTGAGAAGTACACATATCTTCATCGCAACCCAAGGAATGTTGTTAAAGGGACACATGGCAATCTTGATGTTTTGAAAACTCGCGGCGTCCCGTTAGTTTTTCTAAAAAACATGCATTATGTCAATCATTAATAATAATTAAAAGAATAGTATAAGTCAAATTGTTTTAGTATATTACTGACCTATGATAATACTGCACCAATAATATATTTCAACATTTGGTAAAATAATATACACAATTGAAAAACCTAAATTTTAAATTAGCATGTTTAAAGTCAAAATGTTCCTTGATAAATAAGTAGAGACGTTAATATTGATGCTTGATAAAACCCTCAAGATTGCCGTGTGTCCCTTTAAGCATCTGAATTTCATATTGGCAGAATTACGACCGATTATAGGACTTACCTGCAACCTAACCTTGGAAATAAGAACATGGTAGGTGTCTAGGCGATGCATGTGTTTCCATGGAACACACTTCTAGTTGAAGGTTTAAACAAAATAAAAATCGAATGTATCCATATCGGTGTTTTAAAACAAAATGAAACAGCACCAAAAGAAGAATACATAGTTGTACACAAAACAAATAAGCTTCTAATATAAGTATCTCTACATATTAGTTTCAAAATTAAAGAGCTAAAGTCAGTCAGAGATCTAATAACAATCATTGATGATATTTCTGTGAGTCACTTGAGCATCACCGATAAACACCAACCACCACACCATTAGAATGTGTAGGTGTTTTATTTTATTGATCACTGATTGGTCAAATTAAGTTGATAAAACCGTTATATTGTTTTTGTCAAGGGCCGGCATGGCACAGTGGAAAGTGTGGCGCACTTAAAAGCACAGTACCTGGTTTCAAGCCTCACCGGCGCCACTAAGTGTCCTCAGTGTTTTCGACATTTCCCTTTTGCCTCTTCAATCGGAAGGGAACCGAAATCCCCTATCCGAAGTTTATTTATCGAAGTCTATTCTCCGAACATGTGTAATAACCAAAAGCAGGAGTAGGCCAGTTTCCCAGATTCCAATGAGACACCTATACCTGACCCGATCTACCTTATTTTTTGACGTGTGGGATCGGTGGTGGTTGGGGTAAGGCCGTTGAGAGATAACCAAACTTTTTTTTTGATATTTTGATGTTAAATACAGCTGCATAATTATGGTGCTTGCCAAATTGTTTTTTTTTTAGAAAAATAGCATTAACACACCAGTATATTTCCCAGTTGAGTACTACGATTCCAGATGAGCCATCACAATGCACACTAAGAAATCGAAAGCGGTCGATCTTTTTAAATTTAGTTTTTTTTCAGACTAAGGTGCATTCAGTATTACCCCTTCACCGAATACGCACCTGTAGATGGTCATTGACGCGCGTTATATTTGTTGACCGACAATACTGAGTCGAACATTTTGTCGTTTTGTGTGTAATTTTGATAAAGAAATAACAGGATTTTCGTAACATGTAGCACACGTCATGTACTATATGGGCTTAAACACCATATTTTGAGTATCTGCTTGTATTTAATTAAAAAAAATATTACGAGTGTTAACATTTGTAAACGCATTTTAACAATGGCATCTCTGAGTTTTCCGCTCGCTCGCTTTGAAATTTTACTCAGCTTCTCACCTGTAAACAAGGTGACGTATAACAAACCAATGTCTACAGAAATGTATTATTTTGTTTTAAATAACACCCTGATTTTTCAAATTAACTCAAATCTAAAGACGTTTTTATAAACTTATAAAATTATTTAAAACATCATAATAATAAATTTGTTTTAACGTAAAAAAAAAAGAAAGATATAAAAATCGGACAGGGAAAGTGGCATTCAATGACGACAGTAAACCACCAAACACAAAAACAAACACGCAAACAGACAAACGAGAAGGCAAAAGTAATAAAAAATACAAACGACATCACAAACACAAAAGGGTTGACAATAGGGCTTCCGACTTGGAACGGTCAGTGGCCAAAAAGGCCACTGGGGTTTTAAAACAGGTTCTAGGGTGCACCACACCTCACACTTACCCTCATCCCAATTAAACGGGACAGTGTAAATAAAGAAATCCCCGCCATGACACATTATCTAACCAACAAGGCAGCGTTAAAAGACAATATAAGTAAAACACCTAGATGCTCGTGCATATATAAATACAAAAAAACAAAAGCCTAGAAAGCCACAATGAAGGTACTCGAAGACTTGGCAGAAGCCAGAGTAACAAGAGAATAAACCATTGAGGAAACGACAAGACAAAACAGCGGACACACATCAAACGCAACCGTCCTAATGGGCTTTAGGTAGGCGTCATCATAGGGTCCACAGCCTGTCCGGTCATCGTACAATAAAAGAGGAAAGCGTAGTGGCGAACTGTAAAAGGGTCCACCACCAAACTTACATCGGTCATCAAGACAAATGATTGGTTGGCAGTTTCCATATAGTATTCATTCAAAAAGAATATTTAATAATAATAATAATCAAAATTGCAAAAGAAGAGTTTCTTTTCTATTTAATAGTTCACATTAAAACTACACTTAGTTAAGATGAAACTTTACTTACTGTGCATTTCAAGGTCCTTTTATGTCAAATATGAATCGATACTTTTTATTACTTGCTATATGTTTTTCTAACTGATATGGTTAGATGGAATGAAATAGACGCTCCTTGATCTGTTTACACTCTTGCCATAGACATCCGTTATGCATCACAATGCCTAAAATATTCATTTTGACCCTTTTGTTTACATTGCAAACATTAAAACAACACAGTGGCTGTATTTTTAGAAATTGTCGTCTGCGCATGTCTGTTTCTAGGGTTCGGATGTACAAAGTAAAACGTAGGTTATGCAGGGCGGTGTTGTTGTTCAATGTTCAACACCTCCAGCAATCGATCATATATATCTTTTATTTTGGAATGATAAGCATATCTGGCAATTTGAAATACAAGTAGGTAAATAGTATACTGCGTTTGTATTTTATTATTTACACCACTATTGGTCAACTGTTGTTTTAATTCTCCCTACCCTAGACAAATGGAATGTTCCGCCGTTGCCATTTTGGTTTTCGGCTGTCAGTAAAATTACATGTAGACAGTAGATGTCAAAATGAATGTTTGGCTTTGCGAACCTTAGAGGATGGCTACGCGAAGATTGCAAACAAATTCAGGGGCATCCGTGTTCATTTTATTCAATCATATTAGGTATGAAAACATGTAGAAAGTAAAAAAAGAAGATGTCGATTCATATTCGACGTATAGGCACCCTGAAATGCAAAGTAGTTTCTGTAACATACGAATCAGAATATTTAAGAGCTCACCTAAACATTCTAAATTGTGACACGCTGTGTGTATTGAAGACTCTTTAAAAAAAAAGAGGTAATAAAGTGCAAAATGACATCGTTACATTTAGTATAATCGCACTTGTTCGGAGGGAACCGCCTAGTGTTTTCTGCCTCTACCACAACTCAGGAAACCTGGAGTTTTCTGCCTCTGCCACAATAACATATGGTCTAACACGTGCTAAAAATGACGTAAAACACCAATTAAACAAATCAGACTTACCGCAAAATAGTACCCCATAACAATGTGTTGGTAGCCAGGTTACAAGTCGCGCAGTGTCTGTTCGCGTAGTTGGTCGCATTCAACGCTTCCGTTACAGGTATCAAGTCTATCATGGACAAACCGTCCAATGTGTACGGACGCTCACATAGTTCCTTAAGTTCCGGTAGGGTTTCTGTCGGACAAGAAGATATAAAGGTGTATTCCTTCTTATCTTCAGTCGGAAGTGACTTTTTTGGTAACGTTAGGAACAACATTGCGGGATGACATGTAACGTTATTATGTGTGATATTGGATTCGTGTTCGTGTTTCCGTTGAATGTGTGGACAACATGTGTTCTTCTTGTGACATTCATTTGTATCATCACAAGACATGCAGCACTTTTGAGAAGCCGGATTTAAATATGTGGAGTTCCCCTCAGCTCCAATTACAGTATAGTAATTCATCTGTATAGAAGAACAGTATTTCAGCAACTGGACTGTAAACCTAGCTAGCAGTTTGTCAGATATCTGGTCTAAATAATACCTTGCGCCTGGCATATTGTCGGTTACTTGTTCTGTTGCGCTTGGCATATGGTCGGTTACGTGTTCTGTTGTGCCTGACACATTATTGTGTTGTGCTGCTCCTGTCATGTTGTCAGTTACGTGTTCTGCTGCACCTGACAAAGTGTCAGTTACTTGTTTTGTTACGCCTGGAATATTTTCGGTTACGTGTTTTGTTACGCTTGGCATGTTGTCGGTTACGTGTTCTGTTACGCATGGCATGTTGTCGGTTACTTGTTCTGTTGCGCCTGGCATGTTGTCGGTTACGTGTTCTGTTGCGCCTGGCATGTTGTCGGTTACGTGTTCTGTTACGCCTGACATGTTGTCGGTTACGTGTTCTGTTGCGCCTGACATGTTGTCGGTTACGTGTTCTGTTATGCCTGGCATGTTGTCGGTTACGTGTTCTGTTAGGACTGACATATTGTCAGTTACTTGTTTTGTTACGGCTTGAATATTTTCGGTTACGTGTTCTGTTACGCCTGGCATGTTGTCGGTTACGTGTTCTGTTGCGCTTGGCATGTTGTCGGTTACGTGTTCTGTTGCGCCTGGCATGTGAGCGGTTACTTGTTTTGATACGCCTTGAATATTTTTGGTTACGTGTTCTGTTACGCCTGGCATGTTGTCGGTTACGTGTTCTGTTGCGCCTGGCATGTTGTCGGTTACGTGTTCTGTTGCGCCTGGCATGTTGGCGGTTACTTGTTTTGTAACGCCTGGAATATTTTCGGTTACGTGTTCTGTTGCGCCTGGTACGTTGTCGGTTACGTGTTCTGTTGCTACTGGCATGTTGTCGGTTACGTGTTCTGTTACTTGGTCTGTTCCTCTCTTGTTTCGAGCACGGTCACCTTCTGTCAAATTAGACTCAAGCCAAAACTCGGCATCTGTATAACCTTTAATTGGAACTGTTTTATATACATCATCAGTTGTCTCGGGTTTATCAGAATCACGGATCGTGAGTTTTCTTTTAGTGTTTTCTGTTTTAACGTACTCCTTACGCCGATGAATAAACTCCATTGAAATAATTGTATTTAATTTGTAATCTGTCTTCCCAACTGTTTCGTCGTCATAATGTTTATCCTGTATAGTTAAAAAAAGAGAGACTTGAACATGGGAAGCAATAATACAAAATAAAATCATTAGATTGAGATCCATTCTGCGAATATTTTTCATTCCAACGCGTCCGCATCCACCGACTTCAATGACATTATGAGTTCAATAGTCGAATTAAAAAATTACTGTCTTATAAGCAGTTTGTGTCGATTCTAGAGCTAAACACGAGTCTTGGCAACAAACTTATGCTAACTCATCTCAGCATCCGGATAATATAAATATTACTCTTGTGTGGCATTGTCCATCTGGCTGTGCTCCTGTTGAATATTAAACTATTGATGTCTTATATTTATACTAGAAAAATGTTGTCATAACTTGGTGTCAAAAAGCGATATTAATACGTGCCTTTGTATTATAATAAACGAGCGATATAACTATACAATGAGGGCCGCCTCGGTGTTTTGGAATAAATATAGTATAGTTGGTGAAATTTCCTTCGATGAATGCATTAAAACCTTTAATTCAGAATAACTAAATAATAACTAAGTGGGCGTAGCTCAACCATGCACTAACTTGCAATAAATGAAAGTTAGGGAGCGGTAGTTATTCAGACAGGGTCACTAAGTACCCCATACTACAAATCTGTCTCAGCTCGTTGCTTATTTAATCGGCTCGATGGTCAGCGTCAAATGCACTTCTTTGATGAGACGAGACTCTGTTAATTGTACACACCGGCTGTAGATTAAAACATTTAAGCCAGTGTATTTTAGGTATCATACATTCAGGCAGAGCTTAATGTTTATCATTATTGTAATCTGATTTCAGTCTTTATAAAATGCATGTAAGTGACGTTGACATTGGTGTAAGGTTTCCTATTAGTTATAGTGCCAATGAATTAGCTTTTGATCAGTCTACACCAATTACCAACCAATTAGCGGGCAGGGAAAAAGTTCCAGTGTACATTTAAATGGTTGCCAAGGTAAACAAACCAAATAATCTTGCTAAACAATAAAAAAATCAACTTTTGAAAAGTACTTATCAAGGTTAAATCATACATTTGTACAATGTATTAAAAATGTGTTCCATAATCCAAAAAAATAAGAATTATATTTTTCATTTTCCTCATGTTTCTACATGCTTGTTAGTGGGTCAGCTTTTTCAAAACATGCGTAAGGTATGGTTTGTGTATGTTATTTTTTATAACGCTATTTTAAGATGGGTCTTTCAAAACAAATAAGCAAAAATATAGCTTCTTATATTTGGGAAATCAGTACAGAGCTTTGAGTATAATGTACGTCTATGGAAAATGAATTGGTGAAGTATGATCATATCTGACGTCAGATAAACAACACACAAAGCTATGATTTCACGTACAAAATGGCGCGGTGTAGGTAAATTGGCAATATTATAGTCGATCTTAAAGCACTCCTGGAGAATCTGTACATTGCGAGGACAGTGCATAGTAAGAAAGGTTGAATCAATGAAATTTATAAACAAACCTTCACGGTTTTCATTGAGTGTACTATTGATTTTATGAATATTGAGTTTTACTCAACCCGGGGCAAAGGGGCTCGAATGGTAGCAAGCATATTTCACTACCGTTCATGAACAGTCAGTCAAAGCGTGACTGCAATATTTGGTATGTATAGTGATCGGCCGTTTCCAGTCATACTCTTTGTCATGCAACTTTCTGCACTTTTGCTAATGTACGCTATGAAGTAGATTGGATCACCGTACTAAAGGTTAGGATCTACAGCTCTAACTGGAATACGAAAAACAGCGCTTTTATGATTCGAATTTACGCCTGTGTGATAGCGATCTGAATATAATGCACTACCCAGTGCTCGCTGTGTACAGATTCGCCAGGAGTGTGAAGAGAAACATTCATTTGGCATGGATGTTAATGAATAAATAGAATCGTATATGCGTGACTTGATGGTTAGAGAATACTTCTTGGTGGGGATTGTTTTATTTAGACTGTCCAGTTTTATTGGGATGACATAAGAGTGAGTGTGGGCTTTGGTGCACACTAGAACCCGGTTTAAACACCAAGCGGCCTTTTTTGTCACTGACCGGTCCAAAGCGGTAGCCCTATTATCAACCACTTTGTGTTTGTGATGACATATTTGGCCTTTCATTCATCTATAAAGTTGTTCTTTGTTTCTGCGTGTGTTTGTTGTTGACTGTCGTCCTGGAATGCTAATTTGCCTGTTCGAGATCTATATTTACTTTTGATATGTTTGACTTACTGCAATAACTGGGTAAATAAGCGCTACACGGCAGAGCCTCGTAGCACAATGTTTTATTTATTTATCATGTTTATTAAAGTCAATAATACACAGCTATCCCCAATCCATTATTAACATGATCATTTACGCGCAAAAGAACATATTATGTTTCGCGGATATTAGTAATATAAATCAATTATTTCAAATAGCAGGCGTCTCGCAAAGGTTATATTACAACTGTTTTTTTCAATAATTCAAAAATCACAAACACAAAAAAGTTGACAATAGGGCTACCGCCTCGGAACGGTCAGTGGCAAGGTAGACCATTGGGGGTTTAAACCGGTTCTAGGGTGCATCAAATCTCACACTTACCCTACTGTCATCCCATTAAAACAGGACAGTGTAAATAAAGAAATCCCCGCCATGATCTAATATCTAGAAAGACACAATGAGGGTACTCAATGACTTGACAGAAGCCAGAGCAACACGAGAATAAACCATTAAGAAAGATCATAGACAAACATCAAACTCCACTAGAATTCGAAATCAAGCGAGCCTTATACGGATTTTTATGTAATTTAGGAATCCAGTACATAGTAGGCAGTTTATTTTGCTTATCGTTTACACCAGCCTTGAAAGTAGTGCACCGAGTGATATGTGCGGAAACAACATCATCCTCAGTAGAACTAACTGGAGTATACGAATTGGTGCTGCCGAGTTCCAAATATAAAACATTGACGTAATGTAGGCGTCAAACAATAATTACATTATTAGCTGCTTTATCTGCAGGAACTAAAACAAATTTATTATGAAAGTCCTGAATTTCCAATTTTAAATTGCGAAAGGAAAACCTAGGTCTCGGAGGAAGTAAAGAGGGGTTAACATTATAAAGGTTAATACGTGTATCTATCATTTTAAGAATTGACTTTTTCCAAGTAGAAAGCGAGTTTTTTACGTCCGCATGTTCTCTACGACACCATTTTATACTAAAATTTTCGATGGAGTGGGCGATCTTGGCACGACAGGCAGTATAATCAATAGTTGAAGGTAATTTATATTTAGGACCTTTCGAAAACAAATGCCGAATACGTTTATCAACGATATCAAAATTACCAGTGATGACATGACCTGCTTTTTATACTTATATATAACAAATTACAGGAAATTCGGAATTTTTTAAATATTTTGGGATAGAATCAACTACATGAGTATCTCTAAAGATACTAGGCATGTCAATGAAATCAATACCTTTATTAATATATAGTAGTTTTAGAAAATGCATGACGTGATCGGACTCTTTGTCAATATGGGGTCGGAGAACATTGTTGTGTGTAGCTTTGAACTATGGAAGCAGTGTTATACAAAGGATCTGTACGAATGAAAATTGTGTCGGCTTCCTCGTCGATCAACTTTAGTGAAGAAATGGACAAAAAGGTAAGCCGTGAAAGCAGAAATTTAAATCAGCGACAGAAATAAATACAGGCAATTTACGTTTGATGTTACCATTACGCCTAAGACCATGAGACCTAGATGTACGCTTTCGAATAGAAAATGTAGAAAAAAAGTCAATATTAGGATCTTTAGATATATTTCCTTCTTGATAAATATTGTCATTAAGGCCGATAGGATAAGGTGTCTGTAAGTTTTTCATCCACTTAAGTTCTGCAATATGTCTAGCTTTTATTTTGAAGCTTTTAGTAGCAAAATTATCAAAAAATATATATTCAACCGGTTGAACAGTTGAAAGTGTTGGTACAAGTAATTTTTTAACTTTTCATGATTACTTGCATTATATTTGTGTTTACGGAATCGAACTTTGAAGGATCGACCTGTTTGTTCAACATAGTGTATACCGCAACGTGGTGCATTTCAAGTCATAATATAAATGACGTGAGTTGTACGTCAATAAACATTTGAAGCTAGACATACATTAAACAATCTACTATTAACAGCTGATTTAATGGTGGACTTGCAAGATAAATAATTGCAACAACTGCACCTCTTAGCATTACACTTATTAAAAATAGAGGGAAACATCCTGCGTCTTGAATGAACTAAATGATTTCTGAAAGGAGACTTTATATGGTATTTCCTCAAAACAGGTGATCCTAGAGCAGTTACGGAAACTTTTGAGCCATTATTAAAAATCCTAGTAATATTATTAGCAGGAACATGAAACGAGGTTGCCGAATGAAGATTTAAAGGTGTAAGGTGTACATATGGTTTAGTTCTAAGAAATGAAGAGTTATTTTGTGGAATTTGTATTGATGACGCAGAGTGTAACCGAAGAGGTGAAAGATTTATTTTAAAACGTTTAACTAAAAGACTCATAATTGTTTTTTATGGAGAATAATACCATTCTGTGAAAAGAGAAATAAGGGTCAATTAATATTTATGAGAGATACGAAATAAAATCGAAATTAAAACATATATCAATATTTTAAACGGAAGCATATAATAAACGTGACCGTATTTACATTGTCAGTATAAAATATTGTTATATGTTGATTTAATATGCTTTAGATAAACTCGTATAAAATGATTTATTTCTCTTACCTATCGTTTCCTTTAGAGGAACGTTTACTATGCGTAGGTAGAAGGAGATTATAACGATAATATAAATTTTGCTAGCAGAAATTAAGTTTGAAATTAGAAGAGAACTTATTGATGATGTGTTAAGAATGAATACAAAGGCTTCCGCTGTACAATTATTAATAAAAACAAGAGACACAATACGGTCTTAATCTCTCTACTGGCTATGTGGGGTTATGTACGTGGGGCTATGTAGGACTATGTGGTGTTCATAAGGGTTTTTATTACAGATACAATATCATTGAGTATACATCGTTGACAGCTTTTTATTAGAATGTAAAGCTTACATGATCAAAAACAATTGTGGGGTTGGGTGGATTATTGACAGTAGGGTAAGAGTGATCAAGCACACACTTTTGCCGTACATATATTTGTTTTATATTTTTGAATCGAGTGTACACAATAACGGATAGAGAACATATCACCTAATTTCTCTCGTTTATTTTGTGTCCTCCTCTACAAGGACTTGAAATGAATAATATTTAAGTTTATAGTATCGTTTTTTGCAATTTCCGTTGATGAATGCAAAACATTAAATCGTGTATTATAAAATAACTAAAGCGACGGAGTTAAAACAACATGCTGTAACTTCCAATAAATGGTATTTATTCTGACAGGGTATATGACTGGGTCACTATGTACAATCGGTGTCAAAGCAAACTGTAAATTCGATAAAGTAAACACCCATTTTTAATAAATCTTTTTTCATTTATATAGCATATTATGATAACAATCAATTTATATAGTGTTATATAGTGTTTTTTTATGTTTGTTTTTTTTGTTCTTGTTTTTTTGTGTGTTTTTTTCCAAGTAATTCAACATAATTTGACCATATCTTTTCAACATCGTTCTATCTTTAATTTCAATACGACTATTCTTTTCCATATATTCACTAGAATCATTTGAATGATGGTTAACACGAACAAAAAATAGTGAATCGCTTCCCGTTGTTTTATATATTATAATAGCTTTAAATAACGGTATAAAACAACGGCTAATTATTGACCACGTTTCGGTTGCGTGCACATGTGGTGTTATTATTCTGTGTTCTTCATTCAGTCCGAACATTTCGATTTAAAAAAGACGAATAATTGTGTACTCTGTAGGGCATATATAGGTATATATAGATATAAAAATCGAACAGGAAAAGCAGCATTCAAGTACGACAGTCAACCACAAACACACACAGAAACAAAGAACAAATTTAAAAATGAATACAAGGCAAAATAAGACATCAAAAACACGAAAGGGTTGAAAATAGGGCTACCGCCTTGGAACGGTCAGTGGCAGAAAAAGCCATTGGGGTTTTAAACCAGGTTCTCTGGTGCACCAAACCTCACACTTACCATACTGTCAACCCAACAAAACGGGACAGTGTAAATAAAGAAATCCCCGCCGTGAACTATTCTCTAACCATCAAGGCAGCATTAATAGGTAATATAAGTAAACCACAAAGATGCTCGTGTATGTATAAATACAAACAAAAAATTGCCTAGAAAGCCACAAAGAAGATACTCAATGACTTGACTGAAGCCAGAGCAACAAGAGAATAAACCATTGAGGGCACGACAAGACAAGACTGCATACAAACATCAAACCTCACCGTCCTTTTGGGCTTTAGGTAGACGTCATCATAGGGTCCACAGTCTGTCCGGTCATCGCACAATTGAAGAGGAAAGCACAGTGGTGAACTGTAAATAGGTCCACCAGTAGGCATGCAGTGCGTTGCAAAATGATAGGGTCATAACCTCTTTTGATAAACCTTTTAACAAGTTTAACAAAGATCGTATGAAAGTGATCATGACCAAGAATCTTACGAAGTTTGTAAATCACGTCACCATATAAAGAAAAATAAAACGATCGGACAGGGAAAGTAGCATTCAAGGAGGACAGTCAACCACAAAACACAGAAACAAACACGCAAACAGACAAACAAGAAGGCACAAGTAATAATAAAAGCAAACGACATCACAAACAGAAAAGGGTTGACAATAGGGCTACCGCCTCGGAACGGTCAGTGGCAAAGTAGGCCACTGGGGGTTTAAACCGATGCTAGGGTGCACCAAACCTCACACAGACCCATAAGAAGTTGCTCGGGGAACATAGGTAAGCCAATATTGAAGAAACTAATAATAATGTATATCTGACCCGATCGCGGAGCAAAATTTTTGGAATAGCAAAAAAGGGTATTTTTAAATATTCAGAAAAACGAGTGTGTATTACGATTCTAGCCTTCCCTTTACTATATACATATACTATAACACTATATCGTCTTCTCTCTACTTTTGCTATACTACTGTAATAAAAGCCGGTAACCACTTTTGACATTAAAATATATTCCTCACAGTCAAGGTAAAAGTCGTCTATTTTGATCAAAAATACTCGAGGCAATGCCACTCGCCCAGCAAAATTCCCAGGACAAATATGACGAGCTCATGTGATTACGTTTGATTGACAGGTTCCGACGACTCACTCTCGGCCCCCAAATAAAATTGTTCTGCCATACTACAAAAACGATAGAGTCTGTCTCACCTTGTTGGTTAGTTTATCAACCTCGATAGTCTACGCCCACTCCGGAGTTTAAATGAACTAACTCGCTGAGACCCTACCCTATCTATCATTTAAACATGTTTTCTTACAATGTACTTGTAACTATTAAGTACCTATTGACGTTTATGATATTGGTAGTTTAAGCAAGAAACGAAACATTTAGACAAATAACGTTTAAATGATACTTTGTAGCTACACACATAAAATATAAAAAAAACAGAATACGACAAAAACTACCTCAAACAAAGGTGAACAAGTGTTTAAGTTAATATTAATTTTTTTGACGCCTATTTACAGAATAGTATAACATGTGTTTAAGTTAATAGTAACTTGTTTTTGACGCCTATTTACAGAATGGTATACCATATAGAAATATCACATATACATTTACCATTAATATTCAACATTATGTATTTGATGCATTTATTTAATTTTATCTTATTTAATTTGTTTTTATCACACACCAAAAACACCCAAAATATGGTTACATATTATAAACAATGAATGATCAACAAATTATCAAAATAGATTTCTATGATATCAATGAAAATCAGCTGGGTAGTACATTGTGTAAGTTAAGCTTTTAACTGCAACACTTTCCAGTATATAGCTATTGATGCATTTGCTTAAAGCTACAGGCGCTGTACTTAAATCGTAAATAGCTTTAAAGGCGTGTACTATTTGTAATTTCATTTAACAGGCTCAGGACGAAAGGGTATTTAAGGCTACTATAGTTGTATATAAGTTAGTGGGCGTGTACTTCCGCAAATGGGAGCGCTTTACTACCAAATTCAAGCTACAGAAACATGGTTGGAACCCCGTATTTAAAGCAGTTTATAGCGAAAGGAACGTTAAAAATGCACACCCATTCAATGAAAATAGTTTAGCCAATGTGAGATTCGGATTGACAATCCTTTTGCTTTATCATTTGGCTCTATTGTCAGTTGATGAATAACGTAATGTTTATCGATATGCTGTTAGAATTATCTTTCGTTCAATTTGTGTGTTTGATTCAATGCGTGTTCAAAAATATACGTATACTCAAGACCTTCGAAAAAGATTCCAACGTTAGAATAGTGCCAAACAAATATATACAATAGTTAAAACGAACAGTAAGTTATCAATTGGCCATGTGGCCTAATAGGAAGGTATACGATGTGTCAATTCGTAGGACTCAAATCCCGTTTGAGTGATTTTTCATGGATTAGGACATCGATGTGTTTGGATATCGATGTTGCTAAAACGAACGACGGATGCATTTTTCAATATTGCACATACAAATTAATCTTGCGCTGGGTATACCTTATAAAATGTAATCAGAACCCGTATTGTTCATCGACTTTAAAGTAGAATATAGGCGTGAGAGGTGTTGCATCTTATAATTACCTCTCATGAACAGACTAAATAAAACCGAGTCTGCTACTTTTCTCTCTTGTTTGTGTTTGTTGCTTCAATGGTATCACCTTTTCAGTACTTAACTTACGCATCGATTTCCATTTAATATACCGACTTTCTGGATATTCGTCGAATTGAAACTACTTCAGCCGTGCCTCATTCATATTCATGATTCAGTACTTGTTTAAATATAGCGTCCGTAGCTTGAAATATTCATTCTTCAAATGGACATAGAGGATGCTTTTGGAATTTCGATCTTTCAGCAGCACCAACAAATGGTCATTTTATTTTTATTAAAACATACAACAGGCAAAAGTGCCACAGACAAAGGCTGATATAAATTCGATATTACTACAATACAAGAACATGAATACAATACAATCATTACTAAGAGGAGTATAATATATTAAAATACGTATTCAACAGAAATCTGACTGGTTAGAGCACCAAGAGAAATACGTTTTCCGTCAGAAATCTGACTGGTTAGAGCACCAAGAGATTACAGATTTTTTTTGGAAAGTATTCAACCTAAGTGCTAAATAGCATATTTAGTTATTGACTTCAACAGTTAATTGAACTTTTCATTATACGTTGACAGCACTTACGCATTATTTAATAAGAGTTCCTTTTCAGTATCTAGTCAATCGTTTGCTTTACCTTTCTTTCTTTAAATGATAATAGAAGTGATTATTTTAAAATTCTTTGAATACAGGATCTTACACGAGTGCCTATTCAATATTGCATTTATTAAAAGAGTTGGATACAATTATATATATCGAATGCGAGACTGTGTCGAGTATCATATCAATTTTATCCAACGAGTTTAATACATTCAATATTAAAAAGTCACGAATGTAAGATTCTGTTAATCACATAACTAAAATAATGCCTCATAAGCAACATTTATTATTGTAGCTACCTTTATTCCAGCTGCCTATATAAAGCGTTGTCGTACGGTGACGTCGTGTGCGTATATGATGTCGTAATATGTTAACTGGAGCAACGGAACGATCTCGTCGATTTCCGTAATCCGGTATATTGAACGGTTAAAGTAACTGACTATGAAATTCCGATGTACTCCGAGCTGGACAGAAAAGACCGAACGATCGATTTTCGATAACAAAACCTTCATCTGTATTGTAAGTACCTAACATGCAACAGTATAGCAACAGTGTACTATTTTGTGTGCCGTTGCAATCCGGCTTAAAGAATGGCAAGATTTGAACAGAAAGATGCGTCGATATACACACGGGGCGTGATTCCGAAGAATGACGGGATCTGCCGAGTTTTCCCGATTGGTAACAATTATCCTGATGTGTGTACATGCATATCAAAACTTGGATGAATACTTAGGAAATGACAAAACCGTAATGCTCGTGACAGGAAAACAATGATTGGGCCAATAGTTTGACTTTGACTGTAACAATGACTTGTACAATTTAGAATACCACTTACGTCTGTGCTAGGGGTCCTGAGAGATGTTGCAACCTATATTACCTATCAGGAATAGACTCAATCAAACCGAGACGGCTACCTTTCTCTCTTTTTTGTGTTTGTTGCGTCCAAGGGATCAGCCTTTCAGTATTTGTCGTAAATTTACTTGTAAAATCGCTATTGCCTTAATGTGTATTTATCTAAAGTTTGATAAAAATATTTAAAGAAATGAAACCTTGGTACCTAATGTTAACTTTCTGTGACACCGGTCGAAAATGCGACACAAAAACAAACACATGGTTCAACAGGGTTTTGATTATTTATTTTTTTCTGATGAAAGCAACGTCTGGCTATCTCTGAGTTCTTCTTCGATAACTAAACATATGTGTAATTTTCCCCTCATTTTACTAGGCCTTAACCTCTTGGGCATTCTCCTTCATACGAATTTTGTCCAGTTCTTTAACGATAGTATTAAGACAATCGATACTTATTTCACAGTCTTTTCCATCGTACATTTCAGTTGATACGTAATTTGAGTTCATGAAAATACATCGAATGTCTGTGTGTATTTCCATACTGTCTTTATATGCTGGGTCCAGATAAAGGGTCCCGACACTGTCTTTCATTCTTGACATAATGTCACACATGCATATATGTATGTCACTGTCATTTGTACACGCTGCTGCATGTCTCAATACAAATGTCTTGGTTATATAGGAAGAAAACACCCTGGTGTGAATTCTTATTCGGAGACAGTATTTTAATAATCTGTAGCAGATTCTGTGATACTCATACATGTTTTTCATCAGCTTCACTTCCGTGTTGGTAAACGTAATAATAAAACATGTATTAGGCAGCTTTCCTGGAATGATCATATATGCATGATCTTCTTCCAGTTGTTCATTGTAAGATTTTAACTCAGGATCTAAATTATTATTGTTTATAGCTCGTACCTCTATAGCAGGAATAAAATCAATAGAAATATCTAATTTGCGCGAATCTATGACCTTTGATGTCCACAACAATTGAAATGTAGAGGCACTTCCTTCTGTTGCTGGCATAAAAGTAGCGGTTGATAGTATGCCCGTCGTCTTTTCTACAGGCGCCACCTTTCGTTAAGCTGTTATTACTTCGTCGTTAAGTCTTAAACTGAGCTCGTCGTTACTGAGATAATCTTTCTTTCCGATGCAGGATTGCAACCGCTGATTAACTCCACCCTCTTTGACGTTAATGTGAACATGCTTATTTTCATATCCATACTGCTTCGGTACAACTGAATGATCAAAACCAGGATCAAAATAACAGTCATCTGTTTCCCTTAGTACTTGCTCTATCTCTGTTACACTCGAATCTGAAAAATATTCCAACACCAATAGAAAGTCAAGCTCTTTCGGCTCCATGCTGCTTGTTCCTTCTGCCATACTACCGGCTAAGCATTTGCGAGATACTTTAACATATGGCTCATTCTTCTGAATTTCAGTTGCAATACAGTGGGAGCGCCAAGCCGCCGCGGAGGGATATTTTCTTAAAAACGTCACGCGCAAAAAACGTAAACAAACTGCGTTTTGAGCAGATTTCAGGATGGCGGTCAAAATGACACCAGTGATGTAAACTCTATTCAACTGACAATGTACAATGATTACACACATAAACAAATGCATCGATTCTTTTGTTACAGAATGAATTTTAAGTTTTTACGTGTTTTGTCGATTCTTTTTTTATTAAGAATACGATTTCTAGGCTTTTACAAATTACCGATCGTTTCGAAAATTTATGTGAAATTTTAGCTTTTAATCAAATTGATAATTACAGTTTGTTCTTATAGCGAGAAAAAAGACGAAAGCATTAAAGTCAAGAAAAAGTCTTCCTCTACAGGCCTGTAAAATGTCATCAAAATTGGAAAAAGTACTTTTTTCTACCCAAAAAAACGTTTCATGACCGTTCATAAAATTACACTCAGAAAAGTGAGACTCCCTTCAACCGTGTGCTTCATACAAAAACCTTTCAGAATCATATTTTTATTACTACAATTAAAACATAATTTATACAAGCCATTTCCTTATAAAATAACCATCATTTTCATGGCCTACTTTTAAAAATAAATGTAGGTCTATGTTGTGTTATTGTGAAAATTATTTCAGTCAACAAACATGGGAAAGAGCAAAATGTCAGCTGTTTATCGATCGACTTCAATTTTTTTATTTTGTATCTCGATTTGATTGAAGATTTTAACAGCGAGAAAAAAGACAAGAATATGAACGATGAGTTTAATCCTTCCTCTGGCAGTATGTGAATTTTCAAGAGAAATTGAAGAAAGTACTTTTTTCTACCCAAAAAAACGTTTGGTCACTGTTTTACGCAAGCGTTTCGAACGTTGTTTTTGTGTAGTTTTGTTACACGGCATGGAATACAGCATGCAATGCATCGGTCAGCTCTGTGTGTGATAAATTCTGAAATTACCTGATATATTGTAGTGAACAGACAGTCGATAAGATACAAAATATTTATGCTTACATGAAATATTTTAAATTCAATTGTTATTGAAAATATTGCAAAAAAATCAATACCGTGTTTCCCCGAAGACCACATTCCAACACAGAATTGTGACGTCACAATGCTTGTACTAGTATAATCACAGGGTGAAAAGGTGTACGCGGACAATTTTTTAATTGTCCGTCGAAAGGACGTGTGTTTTTATTTATTTATTTTGGTCGAAGAGCCTTTAAAAAAAGTATCATTGGCTATTATCCTTTCGACCCATCAACCCCGCCCCACCCCCACACAGCACATTTTTTTTAAATGGACAGAATTAATCTAAAATGCGAACTATGATTTTAAATGTATTTTTAAGGCCATTCGGATTGTCGACGCAAATATAATATGAACTAGGGCTTTATTGATTTGAACAGCGACCGCAGAGGGAAGTAAGATGGGTGAATAGTCCCATTAGACATGCCATCACCAGGGCTCCAGCTCCTTAGGTTCAACTCCTTTTCCACTGTGTAACCGAGGCCTCTTTTTTGAAAGTCTGTGAAATAGCATCTTTGAAACAATCTGTGTATGAAACCGTGCCAGCGCCTTTACATCTGAGATACCAAGAACACGTGATTGGCAATCGACCACTTACATGTATGTGTACCCTGCTGCATCCCCTCCCCCCTCCCCCCCACCTCACCGCCACCACTTACACAGTTTAACTCATCTTAGTGGGGTTCGGGGTCCCTCCCGCCCTCACTCCGTTTAACTTATCCTAGTTGGGTTCGGGGTAATGCTACCCGTATTATGTTTTTTTGATGTTACAATGCGCGTTCTGACGTATATTTCAGAGTTATAAAACGGTAGATAAAGGTAAGTACACACATGTACCTGATTGCATTTTTGGACTTTTTACATTTTCGATTTGCGAGTTAGGCGTAGGGTCGGGCGTACCGTCTTTTATGAAACTATATTAGTACCAATCAGTAAGGGATGGGCAGAACTCTGCAGTCTTTAGGGTAGATAGGCTCGCGAGGGTAATAACCCTAAACTTAGTATCCTTTTGTAGAATTTTTTTTCAATAAAATTCGGATTCGGCCGGGTTAGCGATGACCAAGACACTTTCCCTTAGTCTCGTCCGTCGGATGGGGACGTAAACCGGGCGGACCCGTTTATCGGTTTATCCTCCGAGCAAGTTAAAGAACCGTAGGAATCTATTCGATAACAAGAGTAGGGCAGTTTCCCAGATTCCTATGTATCCTTCCCCTCTCTCTTGGGCGGCTCTAAATAACCTATACTGTGTTGATGAGCCGTTAAACAACATTCAATTCAATTAAAACGTATATCGTCTCGTGGTCTAGCTTGTGTGTCGTCATTGTATATTTACTTATATATATTAGGCCAAAAATAAATACCTGTGTTTCCGGTGGCCCGACCGACCCTATTTTTAAGGGGCCGACCCTAAAACTTTTTATGAAAAATAAATAAATATATATTTGTTCTGAACAATGATTTATCACAATATATCGAGGTAAACTGACATCACAGAGAAACTTTCAGCTGTATCATTAACTTGGATGGGGTTTATGATATAAATACATGTAGAATCCAACAATATCTTGCTCCGAAAAAAAAGGAAAAATAAGAAAAGAAAATGCCTACCTACCGACCCTATTTTTTTAGAGCATGCAATAGGAAACACACCTATTTTTTTGTTTTGCCTTACTATATTTAACTTATAAATCGGTTACTGTGCAGCTTCTTCTATTTTTTAATTTTCTAACGTACTTAAAATTTAAAGATGGTCGCCAAAATGAGCACGAAAAACAGCTACATGTATTATAACACACAAATCTGTCATGTGCTTTTGTCAGCAAGGACATTTATCATTCCCGATTTATTTTAAATAGATTGGAGGCGGTCTGGAAGACTATAGGCGTCTGTCTATTCAAATACGTAATGCGTTTCATTTTCATATTCAATGTACATAATATTATGCTCTAACCACAACTTTGCCAAAATAAAATTCATAGTTATTGAACATGTCAATAGCATTGAATAATTGCTAAGGAAGAACGTTATACAAATTTTCATAGAGTAAGACGAAAATGTGTGTTTCATGAACATAGGTAATAGAGGATCTTACATGAGAGCTGACAGAGCTTAAAGTGATCCCTAAGCGTCTGCCATGTCCACTGGCACAGATATATATATTATAGGGAGGTCAAGTTTAGTTTAAATGTAGGATATACTCAGGTTTAATTAATTCATAAGTCATTCAACTGAAAAAGTGATCATTTGTTTAATAGGCATGTCAAACATATAATACATACTGGTAATGGCTGTGAGTGAAATGTATAAATTATTGGTGAAATATTATCAACAGTTTAGCTGAACTGAATTGGGGTTTTAAGGCGCACCAACACATGAAAAGGTTTTATGGCGCCTAAAAGGCATGAACATGGCAGGCTCATCTTCCATGTACATCGAGATAAAATATGGAAAATGGGCCTAGAACCTTCTCACCCTGAACTGCAGAGTTGCTGCAAATTCTATCGTAGAAACTCCATTTACGATGGAGCCACGTTATTGTTTTTCTGCCACTGATCTTTTGATCCGAGCGAAATAGCACCTGAAACAATGCAGGGATCATGATGAAGACCTTTAATGAACATGAATTTGGGGGGATTCTACCCCTCTGCCTACCCCTCCAAAGGGATCTGCAGTGGCCGTATTATTTGCCCCGTGACCAAACGGGGCCCCCGGCAACCACACGGGGCTCAACAGTTTAGTAATATAATAATAAGTATTAGATTTGCACTATTCTAGTATTAATATTAATGATTGCAAAAATGTGAATTATGTAGAAAAACTAATGGGACGCTGCGAGTTGTTAGCTTTTCAGCAAATCAAGATTGCTGTGTGTCCCTTTAAGGTCCATAATTAATATGTTAATAAAACAAGTTACAACCCTATGCTGTGTTTTTTAAAGTTGTGTCACAGGTTTTGAACATAGTTCAGCATCAATATGTATTCTCCGTTTTATGTACACGTAACAGTCAGTTCAATAAAACTGTGTACTTCAACGTCTCAAATGGAATGATGAGTGTTTTTTTATTGAGTATTAAATAAGCAAAACTACTTTTCACATCACTCTCATTGGCATGGATGACAGCGCTAAATGCATGTAGGAGGAAACCAGCATGCACAGATCCTTGTGAAAAACATTAGTGTCAATTAGTGTTGAGAGCAAGAACTGTAGATGTAGTTCAAGATAATCCATTCAATTTATTGTTCAATATTGGATCCATTACAGTTGTATACCGTAACCTTGTGTTGTGAAAATGGCAGCATCTTGTCTGAAAAATAAAGAAAATGCAAACACTGAGTATTACAACTTAAATATCTGGTGTACATGAAATACTAAAACTTGATCACTTTTAATAATATACAAAATATGTATTTTATATAGAACCTATACAGGCCAAATAAAATAAAAATTAAACCTGTGTTTACATATCATTGTCAATAAAAGTGGGCCAGTATATTTATTAGGTATCAAATATTTACTTATCATTTTTGTTACTCCATGAATTATATTTAGATCACAAGATCATTAAATAAAGAAGAATCTGACTGGCTGCAAGCTTAAACATATTAAAACAGATTATATTATTTTTTTACCTCAGAATAACTGATTATTATTTTATTCCAAATAAAAAGAGGAGTCAGCAGTGTATTAAGGGAGTTTGTCTGGTTTAATACAGTAAACACAGACCTGTATATTTAATTCGGTCTTAGTCAATATAAAATTTACTGAAAAAGAATACCAAATGTGGTTGTTTTTTAATACTGAGAACGTATGTATTGTTTAAGATCCTTTTCATGCTTTAATACTGTCTCTCAGTTCCACCTTACAAGGTAAGGTGTCCAGGTGTTTTAACTAGATTTATCTAATTATCATTATTTATTTTTTTTTGGCATTAATGTGAAATGCTTCCCCACCATACAAATAAGTTCTACTTACAAACCTCTATGAAATACATCTTGTTTTTGTGAGCTCCTCCAACCTCACCTCATCCAACCAATAGTCGCATTTCAGATCAGAATATGTAAGATGCAGGCATCATGTCTGTGAGACTGATGTCTCCCTATGAAAAAGATAATGACACAGTGTATAAACGAAATTGCCAAATTTCATTTGGATCTGAACATTTCTGAACATTTCGCTGAAATTAAATAATAATTAGATAGATCTATGTATTCAATTCTTATTTCTATGTACTGTTACTTAGAAAATGTGCTTTTTTCCACAAAATTGGGAAGAGGCCCAGGCCTGTCCATTTTGGGGGAAAAAGACGAGCTTATTTCTAATTTTTAAAGATGTAATATTTTACCAATTAAGTAAATTTGACAATACTATGCTTTATTTATATTTTCAGCCAACAGTTATTATAATTACTGTTTCTCAGTCAGAACTGACTCCACAGACAAAAACACATTAATGCTTTTTCTCAAATTCTGAGATACTGCTGCTTTTTGATTGGCAAATATTTCTGCAACAACTGGGGAAAAAACAGTCAAGTTCTCAACTGGGAAAGAGGCCTTTTAGAGGTGTCTCTGTTACATAAGGTAAAAAAAAACTGTTCATGGTGCACATATCACTTTAGCAGAGTCAGTCACATAAAATAGAACTGGGATGTAGTGTATATTTTGTTTTTAATTGAAAACCAAGTGTTGCAGTATTTAGCATTTCATTGAACACATTTTAAGTAGGGTTTGTAGAGAAAATATGGGGGAGGGACGTAGAAGAGAGGGGAAGGGGGTTGGGGATAGTGGTGGGGGCAGCAGGGCCTTTTTACCAGTTTTGGGGAAGGGGCATTTTGCTCTTAATTGGGGGTGAAATACATAAATGGGGAATGAAATTTCCAAGCTAAGTTTAAAAAGTGGGGAAGTCTGCATGCTTTTAAAAGAAATAAGAGTGGGGAATATGCCTTTTACAGGCTTCTTCAAAGAAGAGTAAAAAGTCCATTGGGAGGGTATGCGTCAGCTGCCTGTGGGTAAATGTAGAGAAGGGGGTGGCAGGGATGTGGTTTAGGAATTGCAGTGTCCCATAGCCATGCAGCATATGTGGGGTTTGACACTGGCCATTACAGGCATACCATAAGATACCCCTTCACAGAGTTCAGGGCTGAGGGTCTCCCAGCGGTTTTGGGGAACAAGGGAACATATTTTTGGGGAACAAAGCAAAACGTTTTGGGGATCACCGGGTCGTATTGTCAGGGAATATGGACCAGCCCTGGAAGGGCCTCTTGTCTATGGCTACAGGTCTTGTTATACAAACAAGAATGATTCTGAGAGAGGAATCATATGACTAATTCAATGAAATCAACAACTGTCACGGCTGATCCAGTTATGTTTACTATTTACACAGTTTGTCAACATTAACACCATCGATGTGCTTGGCAAATTTCAAGAAAACACTGCAAAAAGAGTTGTACATGTACACATTTGAACTCACGTGTTATTTGCCTGCAGAGTTCTAAGACAGTCAACTGTTTCCCTCATTACGTTAACCTGTGTATATTTCCAATTGTTTATCCCAGTGTGAACACCGTGCATCAGATATCGCTATCGAAACACAGTGGAGTCAACGTTTACCAACTTGTAAACACATTCTACGTATTGATGAGGTAATCCAAAACTGACATGTTACAAAAAGTGTTCACTCCTGTAAACTAGGTACGCGTAAAATTGGTAACTGCGGTCTGAATCGACGTTTTTACAAAAAAAAAATGGCGGCGTTTTGTGATTTTTTTAATAAAATAGTCCGGCAAACACTAAAAAAATAATCCCTGTCGCGGAGAATCAAAATGATCAAAAAAGCTGAATAATTAGTTCCTGGCGTTCCCACTGATATTGTCAATTAGTTCATAAACTGCTACTTTTATGTCATCAACCTCTTCTATAGGTCGTTTGTATTCAAGTTTGTTTTCAAAAAGATCTTTTAGAAAACGATTCATTGTTGCTTGTTTGTCTGATTTGTGAACGTACTGAAATTATAATGTAAACCAATCGTTAAATATTATGAATAATTGAAATCAGTATAAAGAACTATTTATTTATATTTACAGGTTTATATCCTTACTTCGAATGGCGTTCTTTCTGTCAGATTGGATTCTTCATCTCAGCAAAGCCAATGCTAGTGATGTGTGTTATTGATGCAAATAGATTCAAATACATATATTGTGATATCGCCTCCGTGATCGAGGAGTTAATGACGTTGCGTTGTAAACCTCCACGCCTCTCACCGCTGCTGGTTCGAATCCGACTGGGAGCTCGACGTGTAAGTGAGAACGCGTCAATTCTGACGGATGGTGGGAGGTATTCAGTATTCCCCTACCATAAAATATCGACCATCATGTATGTCCTAAAATGTACTAACATACCGTCGAACAAACACACAAACATATATTATGTGTGATACTAATTCTGATAGATGTAGTGGTGTATGCTATTAAATCATATAAATAATGAGAAAGGGATCCATTGAAATTGTTACGGTAAAATGTAACAAGACAGGAAGCCAAATCACCAGCTCAAAAAATATAATTAACACATTTATTTACATAAAATATTCACTTTCAGAAGACACGAATCCAGATTTTCATTAATATTCATTTTTTAATTAAGTCCAAATACAATTATCCAATGTTACTTTAATTCGAATTAGCCGTGTCTCTTTAATCTTAACAGTAAGTGTCTCTTTAATCCAAAACAGTAAGTGTCTCTTTATTCCAAAACAGTAAGTGCCCTTTCAGTCTAAATTAATTTCCAATATTTCCGGTTTAGTCCAAATATCCCATTTTTCTTTTATTATGAATGAGCACAGTGTTAATCCTCTCACTAATATATAATAACTTTTTACTAAATAGAACACAATTCAACTGTTGAGTTGCTCTCAAAGTCTGTTTATATACCACTCAAAGATTTTTCCAAAAGCTTCCCCACTAATACAGTCCAAAGAAAATAGTCCAAATTTCATCATAATTGAATTTGCACTAACTGTAATTTAAGGACTCGTCTGCGACAAGGACTATCACAACCTGACTTCTATGGTGATGTGATTTATAAACTTCGTAAGATTCTTGGTCATGATCACTTTCATACTATCTTTGTTAAACTTGTTAAAAAGTTTATCAAAAGAGGTTATGACCCTATCATTTTGCAACGTACTGCATGCTTGGTGGTGGACCCTTTTACAGTTCGCCACTATGCTTTCCTCTTTAATTGTACGATGACCGGACAGGCTGTGGACCCTATGATGACGCCTACCTAAAGCCCATTGGGACGGTGACGTTTGATGTTTGTCCATGTTCTTTCTTGTCGTGCCCTTAATGGTGTATTTTCTTACAGCTCTGGCTTCTGCCAAGTCATTGAGTACCTTCATTGTGGCTTTCTAGGCTATTGTTTTTTTTTAATTATATTTACACGAGCATATTTGTGTTTTATTTATATTGCTTATTGATGCTGCCTTGTTGGTTAGAGTTAAGATCATGGCGGGGATTTCTTTATTTACACTGTCCTGTTTAAATGGGATGACAGTAGGGTAAGTGTGAGGTTTGGTGCACCCTAGAACCGGTTTAAAACCCCAGTGGCCTACTGTGCCACTGACCGTTCCAAGGCGGTAGCCCTATTGTCAACCCTTTTGTGTTTGTGATGTCGTTTGCATTTTTTATTACTTTTACCTTTTCGTTTGTCTGTTTGCGTGTTTGTTTTTGTGTTTTGTGGTTGACTGTCGTCCTTGAATGCTGCTTTCCCTGTCCGATATTTTTAGCCTTCTTTAGACAATCCAATGAGAACAGTTCACCATTCATCATAAATATTTTTGCATAAAAAATTGGTTTACATTGTAAACATGTTTACATCTATACTACTTTTAATTTTCTTCAAGGCCAAATCAATAATAAAAAGGCAACAATGCATGTCCACGTTCAGACATAGGTTACACAAGAGAGAAGAATAGCAGCTCAGTTTTGCAGTGGACCCCGACTGTGAATCGGTAATATATTAGTGATATTGTTACGGGAAAAATGTAACGAGAAAAGGAATGCAAAGCGAGCAATACGATGTATTAAAAAAATATATGCAACATATATATTTAAATGTTCAATGAAAAATATTCACTTTTAGTATACAAATGAAAGAGATCCAGTATTTCTTTAAATTTCAATTGTATAAAGTCCTAATAATATTGTCAAGTGTCCCTTTAATCGAAATTGCCAATTGTCACCTTAATCCAAATTGTCAAGTATCCCTTTAATCCAAATTTAGTTTAATTCTTTCTGGTTTAATTCTCCACAATAGTCCAAATACTCCAATGTCACTTTTATAATTATAGACGAGTACAATACATTTTAATATTTTATATCTTCTTGCGATACATATTTCAATCCAAAAGTATCCAATATGAATTCACTGACTCATTTACTTTAAATTCAATATTTGTTATTGAGAACGGTCCAATGGTATGTTATTGATTCTATGTCATCTGTTGTATCAGTCTGATGAATGGGCAAGGGTAGCGAAACTACTTTTTGATAGGGCCCACGTCAAAAAATGTAAACAAAGCGCTCGATTCTGGTAGGGGTTATTTTCATAACTTTCCTAATATTTAACACATTTTGTTCAAATAAAGCGCACAAAACTTTACAATGTGAGTTCTTTCATCTGCCGCATAATTTGATTCATTCAGAACTTTCATTTCCATGACTATGGGAGGGATAATCTCAGAAAGTACTAGATATATCAAATTACCTTTTGCGGATTAGGAAAGAGCTCACTTTGGAGGGGTATGACTGTGCCCTTTAGATGAAAACTATTTCAATATATATTAAGAAAAGTATAAAACGAACACTTACCTGAATCGAGCGTTTTTTTTGAAACCGATCAAACAGTCACATGGTTTCGCCACCCTGTGAGCTGTACTACCCCATACATAAGTATGAATTGGTCCACATAAACGCACAAACATTTAAGGTTAACATATAGAGATTATTGAACTTCTGGAATGGTTTATAGGGAATCCTTCACGAGCTTTTACATTTGTGTTTCTTTTCACGAACGAGCGTATGTGAGTGAGTGCAAAAACAAAACACGCCTACCATCGTGTGAAGGATTTCCCTATAATGGAACCCAGGAGTTGAATAATATATTTATTACATTTTGAATCAGTGTTTGTGTGAATTTAACTAAAGTATTCGCTTTGTTGGACGTTACCGGCGGATGACGTCGAGGTCATCAATACTTTTTTGACGTCATGTCTTTTTTGACGTGTTTGGAGTTAGGTATTAGTATTTAGCGATTATGAATATTCTTTCACTGAGAAATCACAATGGTTCACCCATAGACATATAATAAAAACGAAGTTAATAACCTGGAAAAGTCAAGGTAAATGTCATCTCTTGGAACTCTGTGCAAAACTGAACTGTACTATCAAATGCATGAATAAGAAAAGTAACACATATTTCTCCTGATTTGATCATCGGAAAGGCGAGATAAAAACGTATATAGCTGTGTTAGAATTGAAACATATTGTTTATTTTTTATGCGGTATTGCATATTTCGTCGTAAAAATATGTACGTATAAATAAAAACCTGGTGAACATACTTTTATCAAATACCTTTCAAATCCTGATTACGGGATGGCTCAAATTTGGTCCTATTGACATTTTAATTATTGAGTTCAGCTCATCCCGGAGCTAGAGGGCGTGAACAGTAGCAAGCACTTTTCACTACCCTTCATGAACAGTCTCAATCAAACCGAGACTGCAATAATTTTTGCATTTATTGTGTTCGACGATTTCAAATTTCTCCTTTCATACTTTTTTCTTCATAATAATACGAGATGGCAATGTACATATTTGAAACGTTTTAATGTTTTATTAACTGTATGTAAAACATTATGATGCAGTTATTTATGTGCACAAATAAAATAATCTTTACATCAAATTCAACTCTTGTCATAGTTTCATAACGGTAACTTTTGTCAAGTGGGGGCAATTGTAATTCTGAGATGTGAGAAAACATGTAATGGACATGTGAATCATGTTTGTTCATTAACTGCTATTGACAGTTGTGAAGATAATGTTGCATTGACAACATGTATACTCATATACAAGAATAGGCATAGAGGAAGTAAATCACTTTGGTAGTCATGCCTGGTGTATTCGAAAGAAGTTTCCAACTGCATCATTCCTAACATTTTTGAGCATTTAAGGCCTGTTTTCTCTGGCTGATATAACGTTAATGACTTGTTTGTGAGAGCTAAGAATATTTGCATGGCTGTATAAGGAAATATAAAAAGATCGGACAGGGAAAGTAGCATTCAATGAGGACAGTCAACCACAAAACACAGAAACAAACACGCAACCAGACAAACAAGAAGGCAAAGTAATAATCAATGCAGACGACATCAAAAACACAAAATATGATTTTATTTATCAACTTGAACGTTTTGAAGTAGAATACATGTAAGAGTTGCTGAATGAAGGCATAATTGTCTTTTTCTTATACGCCACATGACCCCTACTTTTCTCAGAAAGCTTGGGAAATATTGTACAGGACTCAATGGATTTTTGTTTACTTCTGGTACACCTACAGTCAAAGTGTCTATGCTAGGTCATAGTTATAAACTACGTGAGATTTGTATACGCTGTATTCAGTTATACGTCAATAGTATGGTAAACAGTTAAGTATATCGAAATTCTTATGTGATTGTCTTTGACATATTTTTAAAGTGAATTAAAACAAAAGTAGTTTCCAAAATACTAATATTTGCCTATTGGGTTTATAACAATAATAAAGATTTTACTGTTCTGTAATTTGTAAACTAGGCTATTAAAAAAAAAAAGGCACGGGAATTGGCCATTTTGGTAGATTAGGTACATGGGCTTATTTGTGTGATTTGTATCTGTAAAGATGGCTCGAAAAAGAATGTCAGCAGCTGCAAGGTGGCGTTGTTAGAATTGATGAAGCTGGTAACACGCACAAGAGCCATTGGGGAGACTTTCAACGTTCAACAAAGTGTAGTCAGTAGACGTTTGCGAATGTTTAGAGACAATGGAAATGTGGCTGATAGGGCAAGGTCTGGTAGACCAAAATGAACTAAAGATAGAGAAGATATATCTCTTCTACGCATCAGCCGACGAAAACAGGTTTGCATCAGCCGAGAAAGTACGGGACTATGTTCCTTGCACGTACAGGTATTCGCTTATCAAGACCAACCGTTAATAAGCGTATTCTCCATGCTGGTTTTACGTGCCAGACGTCCAACTACTAGACCTAGACTAACTCAATGACATATGGCTGGCCGTCCTCACGTTGGTCAGCAGCATGCGGCATGGCGCATTTGCTCATGGAGGAGGATTCTATGGACAGATGTGAGCCAGTTTTTGGCCACTACCAATTAATATGGTTGGCGACGTGTACGTCGTTTTAAGAGGAGAGCGTTACAACAAAGAGTGCGTTCAGAAGACCAAAGCTGGAGGTGGAGGAAGTGTGATGGTGTTGGGGGCTTTCAGTTATGACCATACATTTTCCCAACAGATCATTCAGGCTACCTTAAATGCGCGAACATATAGCGATGACATCCTAGAATCAGTGGTCACACCCTTTTCCCCACGGGCAAACATGATTCTACAGGACGAAATTCGCGTCACATAGAGTATGCATCATAACTGAATACTATATAACACAAAACATCCGCTCTATGAATTGGCCATCCTTATCTCCATACTTGAATCCAATTGAGCATCTTTGGGACGAGCTGGGCCGCCGACTTCGGGCAAGAGAACCGTAAGTAACCAACCTTGACGAACTTCACCAGGCTCTTCTGGAGGAATGGGACCAAATTCCACTGATTGACGAAGAAAATTGGTAACATTAATGATTAAACGCTGCCGCGTTGTTGTATAGTAGCTGAGAGGATATACCCCATATTAACTGTTTGTACTGTCCGATCAGACTATTTCAGGAGTTGTGACTGAGTAGAAACTGTGGAAGGGAAGCTAAATAACATTTTCAATAACTTTCGTGCGTTTATTCGCAAAAATAATGAAGTTATAAAGCATTTTGACCACCAGTTTGTTTACATTCTCTTTTATTAAGATGTATTGCCCTTGGTTATACCAGATGTATGGCTAGTTACTCATGTTTATGTTACATAGTTATCTTCATTTACACTTGTTTTGTTATTGTTGTTTAAATTATACCTACATGTATTACTTGGAATAAATGCAAAAATTATCATTTTCTCAAATTTAATTTTGTGTTGAAATAAAATGCAAAATATGCTTAACTTTTTACCATAGGTATATTTTAAAAGCTTGATCGAGTAACAAGAATGTTATATCCAATATCTGGTTACTCTATATATATAATATTACGGTCTTTGCAATAAAGTTGTAGTATAATAGTACGTAATAACACGTATTTCTTCCAAAACCTCGGCTCACACTTCGTATATATGTTCGAAATGACTATTATCATTTAAAAGACACATGCCTCTATAGTGGTATGCTCTAAACTAGTTATGATTAGCACATGCGTGTTTTATGACGTTTAGTTAAAGTCACAGTATGTTTGTTTTAATCTTTATTATTGATAATATTGGCTTTTTCTAATATAGGTGTATACTAATACCGTCAACTTTGCTTAAATCACAGGTATTCCATGGTCGTGCTAATGGAAACAACTCATTTGATATGTAACCTCCGGTAAAAAGGTATCACTTAATTTGAGTACAGTTATAAGACTATACTCTACAATAATATGTAGATAAGACTACAGTACCATCGCTTTGGGGACAAGGTGGGTGTGGTATCGATATTAAATTAGAATGTGAAGAATATGATGACGTCACGACTATATTTAAAAGTCGATATGCTCAGCATTTATTTCAAAGACTGCATTTGTATGGATGGATGGATGAATGGATGGATATGCATGTATGCATCTATGTATTATATAGCATCATGCATGCATGTATCTGTGTATGTACATCGCTTTTAAACAACATTTCAGTCATATCACGAAGGCGTCTTCTTGTAGCTTGTGTGGTGTTCTTGTAACAGCGAGCTGACACATTGGAATATCATGCCGTAGACACACACTGGGCTGACCAGATCTAGAACTAACCCTTTATATGTTGAACTTAAAGCAAGAAACCTACTAGAACCATTTTATGATGTATTTGGTATGACCCGGCCGGGATTGAACCCACGATCATACTGCATGTGAGGCGGACGATCTACGACTAGGCCACTACCGCAGTAACTGGATTTGTATTATTATTTAAATGTGTATATGTTTCCATGTATTTATGATTTTCATAACGTATTTATTTCGTACGCCGGTTCGTTGGCAAGTAGTTAGGGTAACGATATTAAATTAGAATGTGAAGAATGTGATGACGTCACGACTATATTTAGAAATCGATAGTCGTCAACGTTTTTTTTTTCAAAGACAACGTACTTATTTACAACTTTAATAACATGATAATAGCTTATCAGCCATCGGGTTCTTGTAAGCTATTTATATAATGGGAGGGTTTCTTAAATGACAACAGATTGACATTTTACTCACTAACCGCAACTAGTTAATCGTAATGGATATTAGATTGTATGGGTTAATGAATGAATACTACCTTAGCGTGACATGCACACGACACATTTGATTGATGTATACGGGCTAACAGATGTTTTAAAAGGTTATAACATGTTTGGATTAGTATACATATTTAAATCATTAAGCAAAAAGAATGTGTATCAATACAACTAATTGAAGCGTGTTGTTTATATATATTCCGCTGGTTGCATATTAGAACACAATCATGGAAAGATGTAGTAGATATAAAATTGTTTATATGATAGAATACGTTGGATAAATACAGTGAGTTATAGCATGTTTAGTTATACAATATTATATTTCTCCAATTTTGACACGATGTCTGATGGATGGTTTTAGCGGATTGGTGGACTTAGGAAATAAGTCAGATTAGTTCAAAGAATCGGATGGAACATCGAGGTAAAAAACTATGGAGATATATAACATTTCCGACTGTTTCAAATTGGAAGGAAAACCTTCTATAATCCTGATTATGACACATTATGGAGGAACGTATGAGTCAAAGAGATTTCCAGCGGTTATGTTTTTTTCAAAAGACAAAACGAGTTAGAACATATATTTTCTCTTCTCTATAGGGCGGCTCTAAATAACTTATACTGTGATGATGAGCCTTAAATACCATTCATTTCAATTCATACACACTAGTGACCTACAACACGTTATCGAAATGAAGACTCGAATAAAAAACGCTGACAGCAACAAATACATTCCAATGGTTTAAAACTATATAATCATAATTATATTAATCCACATTTTTGTTACATACACTACCAACACATAATTCCAATTAGTTCACCATTAATTTCATTCGAGTAAGAAGATCTTCTAAAATGCAGATTAAGTCAAACTGTTAATAGAGGCCATCTTATCTTAAATAAAACATAAACTGAACGATATTAGTCTTCTAAACTAAATGGAATGTATACCTTTTAAAGTAATATGTGATGGTCAGGGCAGATAGACAGTATCCCCAGTATGTCATTTGTATTCAACTTGCGTTTACATGTTTAGTTTATAAAACAAATCACTGACTTACAGAGCCATATTGTCATTACAACACATCACGTTTTACAACATTGTAACTGTTTAACACGAAATCTAAAAAGAAGATCCTAGCGATATATTACCTTTTTAGAAAGGTCTTGGATAGTGGAACATTTTTTCTGAATAAAAAATCATTCTCGTGAGTTTTATAACTGAGACTTAAAAACGTTTAAATGTCTCTGTTATGCCATGACTTTATTTCGATAATTTGTTTCATATCAAATGAAATGTCATTTGATAAGCTTTGTTATACAATCTGATATAAATCGCACAAGTTATGATCCAACAACGTATTTTATGAAGTCCTAATCCTCCTCCTCCTCTTCCGCTGTCAACTGTCCTCCTCCTCCTCATCCTCCTCCTCCTCCTCCTACTCCTTCTCATCCTCCTCCTCTTCCTCCTCTTTATCTTCCTCCGCTGTCTACTGTCCTCCTCGTCCTCTGTCTAATATCTGTAGTGTACCTCCTCTCTTTGTATTTTTCCCCTATATAGAATATATAAAGCGGCCCTTTTGGAGGGAACTTCTTTTAATACAGGTATAAATCGATAATACGTTTGCTAGTATATAAACAAATGACGTCATCGCTGTCGGTGCAAATCGATATAAACAGCGGCGTTATTTGCTTACTCTCTGTAATGGCGTATCAATTGAATTGAATGATGTTAAACGGCTCATCAACAAGTATAGGTTATTTGGAGCCGCTCCAGAGAGAAGGGGAAATATGTTCTTACTCGTTCATGTTGCTTTTCCCCCGATCCTAAATTTAGTAGTGACGTCATTGCCTATACGTTTAATATCGTTACCCCATCCACTTGAGTATCAAAGTAGGCATGTATTTTGTGTACAGTTGAGATTCTTTCTTCAGTCCATTCATCAATATAGCTCCCGTATTTAAGCATGTTAAATGTACATTGTCTTTTCAAAACATAGCCGCTAGAAATCTTTCCGACTCATGCATTCCTCCATAATTTTCATAATCCGGATTACAGATGGGCTTCCTTCCTACTTGAAACAGTCGGAAATGGTAGATATCTCGACAGGTTTTTACGTTGACGTTCCATCCCATTGAACTAGTCTGGCATATTTATTACGTGCAACTAAGCTTCTTCCACGGACGTTATTTGCATCTGTATGTCAAGTTTAAGTAGTATTCATTCAGTAAACTATATAATCAGATGTCCATTACGTTAAATAGTTGCGGTTAGAGATAAAATAGTATATTTTGTCATTTAAGACACCCTCACATTACATATACACCTTACAAGACCTCGATAGCCCATAGCTGTTATCATTAAAACACACACTTAAGTACATTTCAATTTAATAACGTTGTCTTTGGAAATAAAAGCTGGCACGTCGTAAGGAATAATTAAGTTTCTTTTAAAAAGTGGCTGACTAGGGTTAGTTTAAATACACGTGTCTGACCTTTTGTCTGTATACCTCTTCAATCTAACATCTGGTTGACTTGATTCTTTTCTCTTCCAGCCATGTCGCTAATAAACATAAAATAGTTAAAAACATGTGTATCCATCGGTATCTAAATCAACACTAATAAGTTTGAGACGCTAGTTTGACCTTTTTAAATGATCATTCAGTTAACCAATCCAAATGTATATGTCGTATATGAAAACGCAATCTCCGAGTCACTGTCACGTTTATCGTTAATGAAATGACCTAAAATCGATAAAAAACGTTGTTTAGTATAGAATACATCTCATTAAACTACGACTTAATAAGATTCAAAGGTAATACAACGTTTCTTCCCTTTTCATATATATTTAACGTAATTCTTATATCGTCCGACCTAAATCGTCAATAATTAAATGAACATGATTTTTCCTTGTTTGAAATAAATATGTGAAATTTATATTTCAGCATTGATTCTGTTTGTGTACACATATTGTGCCGTGTGAATTAGTTTTATATTTAAACCCTGGTAGTACAATCTGAGGGAGGTAAGTTTTAAAACTTTGAAGAACAGTTAACGTATCTTTGTCACGTATTAATGGATCTTTGCATATAATTCATATATACACTTGTTTTACATAAATACAGGGCGCTGAAGACAGGATAATAGCGAGGATTGTGACATATAAAATCGATTCAAGCTAACCAGTAGGCCTTATTGCCTACTGACCGTTCCAAGTCGGAATCCCTGTCTTCACCACCCTTTCTGTTGTTTTTTGTCTCTTTCATTGTATTTTCAAAATGATATATAGGGTCCTATAGACCTATAGACCTATAGACACAGCGTCCGAACGCAATGACATCGTAGGTCCGCACTGTACTGCAAACAAGGACTTGAAACTATAATGAAAGAGACAAAAAACAACAGAAAGGGTGGTGAAGACAGGGTTACCGACTTGGAACGGTCAGTAGGCAATAAGGCCTACTGGTTAGCTTGAATCGATTTTGATATGCGCACAATCCTCGCTATTATTCTGTCTTCAGCGCCCAAATAGACAAGACAGTGTAAACAAAACTACATCCCATCAAAAGGAAATCTCTAACAATAAAGTCCACATCCGGAGAAACTAACTAAAGATATACATACAAAATAATAAACATCTCAGGATGTATCCAGAATCGTACTGAACAACCATAGTAGTTGCAGCTAAAGAGAAAACCAATCTAGGGTACGACCAGAAAACCCGAGGGACATTCAAGTCCTTGTTTGCAGTACAGTGTGGACCTACGATGCCATTGCGTTCGGACGCTGTGGTTTCAATAGGATCATATATCTCATTTAAGCTAATATTTAATATTTTTGGGGGATGTTTCACGCTATGGTTTCTAATTATATATGTTTTATATACTTAAAAAGTAAAATAACTGCCCTTAATTACTTGTAAATACTCATATCTTGCACTATAATACGACTTTAAGCATATTCCTTTATGAATTATATATTGATCACTACAAGTACCAAAAATGTATATTGCTGGAAATACATCGTCTCTTTAGAGATAGAAAATAGTATAGGCTAATATGTAAAGATGGCGTTTTGTTATATTCTTAATTAGTGTTTACCCTACATTTTAAACCAATCAGATGGCTCAGAATTTCAAACACTGGCTATAATTATTGATGAAGAATTAACTACCAGCAAACTTAACAGATTAGAGTGTAACCTATATAGAAGCTATCGATACACTTTTGATAAACACTAAGTCGGATGGAGTATATGCAGAGAAATCTTCACCATTAAGAAACCGCTCTATCCTTAAAATAGTTCAGCATCTTTTGTATATATCTACATAACCTCATCTTAGTTAGATTTAACGACATGAAGACCGATGTCTCGAATTGTGATTTGCTTTTTGCAGTTTTTAGCTCTACTGGCCAAAGGCAAGGAGGGCTTATGCGATCACTTTTCGTCCTTCGTCCGTCTGTCCGTCTGTCTGTCCGTCTGTGAGCAATTTTATAAAAATCGACATCTCCTATGAAACTGCTTGAAGGATTTTAATGAAACTTCATCACAATGTTACTTGGGAGGGCCCCTCTCAGATTTATGTTTTTCGTGGCCGCCAGTTATCCAAGATGGCCGCCATGGCTAAAACTAAGTCAAATTTAAGGAAATTTCAAACGACATCTCCTCCGAAACCACTTATTCGATTCTACTGAAATATCATATACATGTTCCGTGGGTTGGCCTCTAGCAAGTTTGTGTTTTTCGTTATCGTGAAATAATAAAAATGGCCGCCAAGGTGACCCAAAATTTACATAGAGTTATATAGGTAAAGGTTAAAAATTACATCTTCTCTGAAACCGCCGAAAGATTTTGATGAAACTTAAGCACAATGATATTTCGGATAGTCGCTCTCAGATTTGTGTTTTTTCTCGGCCGCCGTCTTCTCTGAAACCGCTTGAAGGATTTTGATGAAACTTAAATCAAAATTATCTTTGGGATAGTCCCTCTCAGATTTGTGTTTTTTCCAAATCATCCAAGATGGCCGCCATGGCAAAAACTCGGTTAAATTTAAGGAAATTTCAAAAGACATCTCCTCCAAAACCACTTATTCCATTCTTGTGAAATATCAAATACATGTTCCATGGGTTGGCCTCTATCAAGTTTGTGCTTTTCGTTTTCGTCTAATAATTAAAATGGTCACCACGGCGACCCAAAATTTACATAGAATTATATAGGAAAAGGTTAAAAATTACATCTTCTCTGAAACCTATTGAAGGATTTTGATGAAACCATATTTGGGATAGTCCCTCTCATATTTGTGTTTTTCGCGACCGCCAGTCATCCAAGATGGTCGCCATGTCTAAAATTAGTTTATATTTAAGGAAATTTCAAGCAACATCTCCTCCGAAACCACTTATTGCATTCTTGTGAAATATCACAGACATTTTCGTTGGGTTAGCCTCTATCATGTGTTTTTCGTTATCGTCGAATAATCAAAATGGCCGCCACAGCGACCCAAAGTTTACATAGAGTTATATAGAAAAACTTTAAAAATGACATCTTCTCTGAAACTGCTTGCAGGATTTTGATGAAACTTAATCACAATGAATATTTGTGTTAGTCCCCCTCAGATTTGGGACCTACAGTCATCCATGATGGCCACCATGGCTAAACTTAGGTCAAATTTAAGGACATTTATCAAACGACATATTACCACTTATTCCATTCTAGTTAAATATCATATGCATGTTCCTGTTGTTGGCCTCTATCAAGTTTGTGTTTTTCGTTGTCGTCAAATATTCAAAATGGCCGCCACGATAACCCAAAGTTTACATAGAGTTATATATAGGAAACATGTTTCTTGTTCTTGTTTATGTTTTTGAATCATATCATACAAGTAAAGCGTCTACAGGCCCTCTTGGGCCTCTTGTTTGATCATGCCAAAACAATGTTCTCACCTATAACAAATGATGGGGTTGCAATTGTACCACATACGGGTACAGAAATATCAGTGAATTTGGCTTACAAGTCAAGTAACACATGATATTGAACAAGAAGACTGTTAAAACAAAACAAAAAATGTCTTGATTTTGTCCAGCCAAGTAATTCACTCAATGCATTCAATTTCGTTTTTCTAGAACTTGTACTCGAGTTGAGGACTTTAATATTTGTATTTGTGGACTTAACAGTAAATATTTCGAAACGTATCTACTTTGTAGTGGCAATGCTTGTAAAACATGTTGTCAAAATAATTTTAGTTGCCATATTTTAGAATTTGGAACGTCGAAAGCCATATTAATTCATAGTACTTAAAAAAATCCTAAGTACCCAGTTCACGTCATCCACCAACAGTATATTTAGCCAGTACATTAGATACAGTGAACAAACGTCTTTTTTGTTAAAACAACACATTTTGTCATCGTTCATCTGTGAATTTGCTTTCTTTTTCTTTGATATGTGTATCTATGTAACATATTTTAAAAGTTGCATTCAACTTATATGAAGCAGTCACGACATTTATTCTTTCCTGAGTTAGTCCCAACCACTCATGGCCATCCTGTTACATTTAGAGTCGGGGATTTCACCTTGTTCACTGTTTTAATCGTATTGATAATTATAATTAATGCACTTGTGTGTAACTGATGTAAATGCACTTATTGTATACTTTCATATTGTCTCCTTGAATTTTAACTGAATCGAGTGTTCGATATTCTACCATATTGCATACCTTGATATTACACCCGAGCATTTTCTAGCGGTTGGCAAAAGCTGCGAAATAAACGTTTTGTCTGCAATACTTTGGCAATGCTAAATATGGCGGCTACATGTATTTGAACTAAATATATACCCGCATGATTAAGTTGCTCCAGCATGACACGCTTGGATATGCATCCAAACAATTACGTTCGTTCATCGACGTTCGGATATAACATATTGTAATAAAGTTGGGAATGTGGCATGTTGTTATTTTATGAAGGGGATGGCGTGTCACAGTGGTTACCGCGGATCACTTGAACCTGATAATCCAGCCTCATCGGCGCCACTCAGTTTTGTCGTTGTTTTCTTGGGAAAGACACTTTGCCGTGGACGTGTCCGTCGGATGGGGACGTAAAGCGGGTCGTCCTGTGTAGCGGAGTATATCATATGAACACGTAAAAGAAACAAAAGCATCTATTCGTTTGTAATATTAGGGCAGGATCCCAGATTTCGATATAGAATTCACCTCTCTCTCTAGGTCGGCTCTAAATAATGCATTGATGAGCCGTTAAACAAAATTCAATTCCGATCTTACCTTGACGAAATTGCAAATATTTTAGAAAGCACTGTGTAAACTTATTGCACAAATCGGTCGTTCGAGTAGATTTAAACTCTGTGCTTTGGTATTTGTGGGTTCATGTTAATTGCTCTGAATTGTAAGTGTTACATTTGTTATATACATTTGTACATATATATATATACAAGTTCTCTGTTGCGTCAAACAAGGACACTGAATTATGAAATATTCGGAATAATTGTCATTTCAAAAATCGGCGTGCCGCATCCGGGAATTGAACCACGGACCTCTTGCTTTCCGGGCAAGTATGCTTACCATTACACCACCACGCCATCCGATAAAAGCACTGGATCCCCGAGGGGATATGAAAATGTTAGAATAAATTAATAGATGAGGGAAAAACAAAAAAACGAAAAAAAAAGAGAAACAAAGACCCCATAAGAAGTTGATCGGGGAAATCCCCATATATGTGGAGAAAATTAACAATATCAAAATCATCTCTCTTGTCATAGATTTTACTTATTATTCCTCCATTTTCAATAGAGATGTAAATCAAGAAAAGAAGCGTCAGCATCAGAAATAATAAAAAAACTAATAAAAAAAAGTATTGTCAAAGTTCAATATGGCATCCAGATCATTTAAATCTGCGTGAGTATATGGTGAAAGACTCAACATGAAATCTCTTTCTTAGCAATACAAAAACAAATCTCTGCCAAGTGGTGCACTGTTCGTACCCATAGGTATACCAACAAATTGTTTATAAACGGTAGTTCGATATCTGACGAAAATATTATCTAACAGGATAGTGCTTCACAATTTTCTTGGCAAGACTACAGAGTAAATTAATCCCAAAGTTTTAGCACAATATTGTATAACTTGATCTTAACAGCAGTAAGACAAGAGGTTAAAAGTTTGGAGATGTTTATTGTTACAGGCACTGAAATTAGAAATAAATCGCGCTGTAATAGGCTGTTTATTTAATTTTGGCGTCCAGTACATAGTTGGAAGTTTGCTTTGCCTTTCGTCTTCTCCAGCCACAAAAGTCATACTACGGGTGATATGCACGGAAACAACATCATCCTCAGTAGATCGAACTTGGGTATACGAATTAGTGCTCCCGAGTTCCAGAGATAAAACATTGACGTAATGTAGGCGTCAGGTAATATTACATTGTTAGCTGCCTTATCAGAAGGAACTAAAACAAATTTATTATGGAATTCTTGAATTCCCGATTTTAAATTACGAAACGAAATTCTAAAAATGGAAAATACTATACCGCGTTGTTGCTGGTAATAATAAAAGGTTGAATAGAAAAAAAAAATTCAACTATGATAAAACATCCTTATTTTCGCGACCTTAAATCGCTACCCTCAACATTGTCTGACCAACATGTCAGAAACAGATGTCATATATCAATGTTGCAGATAATATCTAAACTTAGTGTGTTGTTTACACATGCGGAGTTTGTTTTTTTGTAAATAAAAACAGTTTTCCTTAAAGAAACGGATAAACCGTGTAGGCGATTTGTGCACCTTATCCGCTCCACAACGGAGCGATTTCACGCCATTATTCAAAATCACGGAATTCAAACCTCGATTACCCGATGAACAGCCGTGAATGAGTGTACTTGTTATATTTGTTGTCACAAGTCGTGATCATGTAAATGCTATTTCAATAAAAGCGTCCGTTTAAGCGTGATCAGTTATATACCGTTTATTTATGCATTGCCGTTTCATCTAAACGTCTGGATAGTATAAAGTCTCATCTTTGGTAGCACTGTTCACCAGACTCTACTCCTATAGAGTAGTAGATTTATGTATGTCGGTTATGTATGTTATGGTTATATTATTAAAATGTTATCACATGACACGGCGTCATGGAGTGGTATTACTCCATAAAATTATCATTATAATAAACGAGCGATTTAACTATTGAAATGAGGACCGAATGTGGTGTGTTCAAATATGTAAGACTATTAATTTGCAAGTTAATCATACGATACGTTTAGACAGATATATATTTAGACTCTTACTAAAGTCTTTATAAAATGCGTGTAAAATGCAAGTAAGTAACGTTGGCATTGTCTTATGGTGTCCTATTATCTGTAGTGGACCGAATTAAGCTGCATTGCATGTCTTACGTCATTTAAACGACGCACGAAGCTATGATTTGGCACCGCGTAGGTGGATTTTGACAATAGTTTATAACTTTCACTCCGGATGGACTTTTAAGTGATGAATACAATTGACTGTGTGCTTTGAAACCTACAATTCCTGTTCGACTTTATACCTACTCTTATATGCATGACTATATATTTCTAACTTAATGAACATTATCGGATAAATAAATGATACACGGTAGAGCCTCATATCGCATCATTATATCAAACTATTTATTAAAGTCAAGAGGACACATGTACCCGGGTTAATAACTTTAATGATTATTAAATAGCAATGGGAAATATTGTATTCCTCGTATTCCTCGTATATTAATAATATGAATCAACTCTTTCAAATTGAAGGTGTTTTACAAAGGTTATTTTACCTTATATTACAACGTTTGTTTTATTTCAGTAATTCTAGAACAAAGGCAAAATATAGCAAATATTAAACAATTAAAGACATATACCAGTAATTTACACAGCTATGCGAGGTAGAACGAGATCACAATGATATTATAAATTGTGTAAGCAGGAATTACGATTGAAATTACAGGTGTTTAATGACTTTTATGATGTGTTAGGAATAACTGCAAAGCGATGACATTTACGGTGAATGTACAATTATTAATGGAAACGAGAGAACCAAGCTCCACCTCCTATGTGTTGTTCGTAAGGTGCTTGTATGATCAAATGACATGGCGAGGGGTTGGGGGATGGGCTTGTTTCTTATTTTCCTGAGTTGTTGTTGATTCTTAAACCAGTTTGGCAAACATCGGATGACGAAATAAGAACTTAGAGGGTTAACACTCATTTTAAAATTAGTCAACGGTTATTACTCCGCACTTTCTAGTCTGATATGGACAGTTTATGGATTTGCTAAGTTAAGAGATACATGTGAGTCAGGGATAAATTGTTGGTCCTCAAGCTTGTCCAAGCTTTTATTAATACTAATACGGCCGGCGAAGCCATTTTGCAGTAATGCGAGTATCAAAGTTTACTTGTTTTCCAAATAAACTATGCGATATTCATTTTTCGTCAGGTTTCGCGCCGCCATTTTCAATCCGTAGCCTGGACAGCAGACGTCAAATAAAAGGCAATGTTTTAGGCAAACAAAATAAAGACCATTTATTTGTTTCTGTTGTGTTGTTTTTTTTTGTCTTTATTTTGAGTTTTAAGCGTAAGTGATACGTTTAATTACAGAAATATAACATTATATAAATGCTTACTGTGAATAAAAAAAGTATTCATCGAAATAAAATACAAGTTGATCGCAAGGGGGGTCACGTGATCAAAATATCATCACGTGGTCACATACGCATAAAGTGATGACGTCTAAACCTCATGTGATACTATTCTCCGGTAGATTCCCGGTTATTTTCCGGTTGAAAAGGGATGGCAAATGTGATTTATGAGAGTGTTGATGTTTCCAATAGTTTAATGATTTATTTATGCATTCATTTTTGGAAGAAAATAATAGTTTAATTAAGTCCTGAATATTGGTTTCAAGTTGAAGCACTTGATGTTTACTAATATATAATATAAGGTAAAGGTACGTGAATGTTTTACAAAATAATGTATGAACAACAATATTTTTTTTTCTCTCAGGATTTGGCTTCAACCGTGGGCCACAATTATTTGAATGCCAAAAAGTTGCCTGACACGCTAGGGGTGTCCGGAGGCATTCCAGTAACATCTGACATTGTTGGCTTGTAACCGTGGTAATAACATGAGCTAGGACAATATACCCTATATTCTTTGCTACCTTGACTAATTGTGGTCAGTTTTTAAGACATGTCATTTTTTCTCCATTTCCTTCACCCCCTGACGAGCTTCAGGGCATTGTTCGTAATGTACTTGTCTTGTGGTAATAATTCCGACTGGGCTTCCATTGCAAGCATTCCAAGTAAGAGATTTTGAACATCATCCGCTTGCTTGCTGTCCTTAATTCTTCTCTGAACACTGTTGTGCTTCTCTTTCATTACAGATGCATTGTCAGATGAATAATGCACTGCTCCCAAAATATATCCTTAACCTTATCCTTATCCTGCATAACTCTATCAAGAGTTTCAAACACAGATGTATACACATGATGCAAGTTGTATTCTAACCCTGCGTCACATCGTTTAGATCTATTTTAAAATATTTAGCTTCGCCCGTCTTGAGGCTTTGCCTTGTTCATATTATTGTGAACTAGTTTGGTAAAGATTAGATGAAAATTAATGTAGCTTCATATTTAACAAAGCAAAATGGAACGTTTTCGGTAAAGCAAGGTACATAACTCTGTTGTTGTTAGTCTGACATGGGTACTTTTTGAATGTGTCCCACTGTCGTTGATATAACATCATTAAACAAACTAGACGTGTGTCGCCTGCCGTGTGTCGCCTGCCGTGTGCTTATTTCAGCAAGTACAATCTAACTATAAAGTTTGAAGACAGAGGGTGCAATTCTTCATGAATTATGAAGCAGTGGTTTTTAATTGTTATGTTTATAAAAAAAGGGTATACATCTGCATTGGATAATTGATAAGTAACAACTGTATACAGTTTCCTGACCATAAGTCAAAATGTTGCCAAGTTATTTGCTAGGATAGGTTGCAGGTTTAAAGTTTTATAGTTATGCCAAAATGAAAGTCAGACATGTATTGGACAAGTGTAACGACATTCCTTTAATACGTTAAGATGAATATGTGTGTGGAGTTTCATGAACATAGGTCAAATAATTTTTAAGTTATGGCCAGGAATAAGATTGGTAAGGTTGCAGGTTCAAGTGTTATGAAAAAGGGCATACCTCTGCTGAAATGAAAGTAAGAGTTATTGGTTGTGAGTAACAATATTTTGTGTTGTAAGATGAATACATGTGAGAAGTTTCATTAACATGGGTCAAATACTTCTTAAGTTATGGCCAGTTATGAGCTTGGTTAGGTTCCAAGTTAAAGTTTTATGACAGGGGGCATAACTCTGTCAAAATAATAGTTATTCGACATGTGTAACAGCATGCTTTGGGTTAAGATGAAGATATGTGTGAACTTTCATGAATATATGTCAAATACTTTTCAAGTTATGGCCAAGGTTAGGTTGCAGGTTAAAGTGTGACTGAAGACGAGGACGGTCGACATACGACAGACGACTGATAAAGTGATCCTTAAGTGTCTGCCATACGCAGGAGACACAAAACAAGTTTGTGTGTGAGTGTTGACTTCGCGGGGTGGACGGGTTGGAAGGGTGTTGAATGTGAGTTCTGTATGGCTGTTCCTTTTTAAACATTTTTGAGCTTTCTTTGATATTAACATTCTGAGTATGTTTGATACACATACATATTAAAGCCATATATTAATATAGCATTTTTCAATAACTCGAGAGTCAGACTGTTCCCCGTGGGACGGAAGGTAGGATGCGAGTCAGGCAAAGCCGGTGTTTTAATTATTCCTTGCTTTTATTAATATTAAAATAAAAGAGTGGACCTTTGAAAACGGTCGAACACGACATATACGAAATATTGCAGTCTCGGTTTGATTGAGGATGTTCATGAACGTTAGTGAAATATGCTAGCTACCGCTCACGCCCTCTAGCCGCGGGTTGAGCAGAACTCAATATTCATAAAATCAAAAATACAAAATTTTAACCATTCCGAAGATGGCATGCATTTGGCGGTGGACATGGAGTATACTTCTTTCCAATGTCGTACGGCGTATGGTCCCAGTATCTAATACAATTAAATACCCCGAAAGCGAAATAAACATAATGGAATTTAGTTGGGAGCAGCGGTTATAAAGCCTGCGTATCACAAACAACAGCCAAAAGACTAAATTAAAAAGCAGACAACATATCCTATGAGTGGTTAAAAAATACCCAGAGCCTTTTATCGGCCGGAGTAGTGGAACCACCGAATCAAAAATTAAGTAAGAAAACAAAAGAAATTGAAGATGTACCACCGATAACTAAATATCGGGCTCAGCGATCTCCAAATATCAAATGAATAACAGTCCTGATTGCAAGCGCGGGGAGACGTTTTACTACTGCCACACTGCACAAGCAACGCCACTGTGCTATAAAAGTTCACATTACAAATTAACTATCTACCGATTAACAAAGAAATAACTATACGCTTTTATAATGCTAACGCATTTTTACTTCCTCCGAGACCTAGGTTTTCCTTTTGTAATTTAAAATCGGGAATTTAAGAATTTCATAATAAATTTGTTTTAGTTCCTGCTGATAAAGCAGCTAATAATGTAATTAGTGTTTGATGCCTACATTACGTCAATGTTTTATCTTTGGAACTCGGTAGCACTAATTCGTATACTACAGTTCATTCCACTGAGGATGATGTCGTTTCCACACATATCACTCGGTGCACTACTTTCAAGGCTGGGGTAGACGAAAAGCAGAACAATGTGTCAATTATGTACTGGATTCCTAAATTACATAAACATCCGTATAAGGCCCGCTTTATTTCGAATTCTAGTGACTGCACAACCACAAGCATCTCCAAACTTCTAACTTCTTGTCTTACTGCCCTTAAAGATTATGTTAAACAATAATGTGATAAAACACATGAAAACTCTTGATACATTTTGCAATAACGTCAAGTTTCATCTATTAGCACTTATGACTTCTCTACACTATATACAACCTTACAACACCACCTTATCAAGACAAGCTTATTGCTCTTATTCAAAAAAAACATTCGCTAGGGAAAATACTATATTTGTGGCCTGTAATAATATTTTACTAACGGCAGTTTAGATAATTACACTATGTGGACTTGCCAAGAAGTTTGTGAAGCACTCATCTTCCTATTAGATAATATTTTCGTCAGGTATGGAACTATCGTTTATTGACAAATTGTTGGTATCCCTATGGGTACGAACTGTGCACCGATTATTGCAGATTTGTTTTTATATTGCTATGAAAGAGATTTCATGTTGTGTCTTTCACCAGATACCCAGGAAGATTGAGGCCTTTAATGACACCTCTCGGTATCTGAATGACATATTAAACATTGACATTGCTCGAGGAACATCCGCATCTAAATGGGGATAATTAACAATACCAAAATTAAAATCATCTCTCTTGTCATAGATTTTGCTAATAATTTCACCATTCTTAAATACAGAGATGTAAATCGAGAAAAAGAAGAGTTAATATCAGAAATAAGGGGCTTTTTTAAGTTGAAGTTCTTTAGGATATATTGTATTAACCGTTGTCGAAAAGAAAGGGTTGTCAATGTTCAATATGTCATCAAACTATTGAGAGGTGTCATTAAAGGCTTCAATAAGATCAGCCTGGGTATCTGGTGAAAGACTCAACATGAAATCTCTTTCAAAACAATATAAAAACAAATCTGCGACAAGGGGTGCACCGTTCGTACCAATAGGGATACCAACAATTTGTCTATTCCATACATGAAGAAAATATTATCTAATGGAAACATAAGTGATTCACTTTTTGGCAAGTCAACAAAGTAATTTTCCAAACTGCCGTTAGTAAAAACTCTTGAATATTGTTACTGGCCAAACATGTAGTATTTTCTCTAGCAAAAGTTTTGTGAATGAGAGCAATAAGCTTGTCTTTGAATGCTGCTTTTCCTGTTTGATTTTTAAATCTATATTTGATAAGGTTATGTAGAAAAGTTGTATATAACATAGGAAAAGCATAAGTACTTATAGATGAAGCTTGACGTTTATTGCACATTTTATCAAGAACGTCGTCTGAAATTTAATAGACCAAAACAAATCAATCTCAGAGTTTTCATAAGCTTTAGCACAATAGTGTTTAACGTGATCTTTAACGGCAGTAAGACAAGCTGTTAAAAGTTTGGAGATATTTGTAGTAATATCTTTATATGTTTTTTTGTGTAATTTAGGAATCCAGTACTTCGTTTGATTAGTCTGTTTTCCTTTTCGTCTACTTCAGCCTTGAAAATCTTGCACTGAGTTATATGCGTCGAAACAACATTATCTTCAGTAGATTGCACTGGAGTATACGAATGAATTAGTGTCCCCCAGTTCTTGAGATAAAACATTGACATAATGGAGGCGTCAAACAATAATTATAGTATTAGCTGCTTCATCAGCAGGAACTAAAACAAATGTATTATGAAATTCCTGGATTCCCGATTTTGAATTACGAAATGGAAACCTAGGTCTAGTGGGTAGTAGGCAGGGTTAGCCGTATAGAAGTTAAAACTGGAATCTATGATGCTACAAAATAATCTTAAAGAGGGAATAAGGGTCAGCATGTTCTCTATGACACCGTTTAATACTAAAATCCTAAATGGATTGGCAGATCTGACCACGTTATGCATTAAAATCAATCACAGAAGGCAATCTATACTGCAGACCTTTAGAAAAAAGAAAGCCGAACAAGAAGCAACTCTAATATTTATATTGCATATTTGTGGAGAATCCTAAGTAAAATAGAGCTGTCCGGTTTCTAAATATGGATGGGGAATTCCAGATTAGCCTGGACACAGACTTAAGAAACGAAAAATTAACTGAAGAAAATAAGAAAATCTTAAGATATGTATTAGCTAAAGATTTCAACTAAGATGCTTAATGAACACGAATGTTATTTAAGATTAAAATAAATCTTACCGAAGTGAAATTTGCCAGTCTTAAGCTGAAGTTGAAAAATATAGTACAGATTCAGTTGCGTTGAAGTACCCCAAATAAATGCAGAACGAACGCTGAACAAACGGAAAATGAACGCAGAATGAACGCAGAACGAACGCAGAACGAACGCAGAATGAACGTTGCACGATCTATATTTTAAAAATGCATTTCGTTCGTTGCGTTCGTTTCGTTCGTTTTCAGCGTTCAGCGTTTTAAAAAAACGAACGATGAATGCATTTTTTAAAACGCTAAACGCTGAAAACGAACGGAACGAAGGAAACAAACGCAAATGCATTTCGCTATTTCGGATAACTTTCAATATTATACTTATGAGTACATAATTGAAGTCTCGATTTAAACGAAGTGCGTTTTGAAGTATTTTAATATAAAGAAATACACTGTGTATATGGTGTTTTTTAAGCACGATTACACACTTCCATTTTACTGATTTAAAATGGGAAATGTATTTATTGTGTAGCACAAACTTTATATTATTTCATTATAAAACTGAAATAATGTTCGTAAAATCAGACGGCATATGTTTATATAGTGTCAAGTATATTAAATTCTAGATGAAAACAACATAAACCCGGAAGACAACAGAATAATCATCAATGTGCACCACCAAATAATGTCAACCAAAGGACACATTCTTCAATATGATCACGAACATTAGTCGCCGACTCGTGGTAAGAATCGCATGACTGGATATCATGCGTAGTTTAATCGTCAGAAATGTTGCGATTGGTAAACGTTGAACGAACGAACGCAAATGCATGTTTTCCGTTTGTGCATTTAAACGCACACAGTATGTTGCATTCGTTCCGTGCATTTAAATAAACGCACAGTTTCGTTTATAAACGCTTAATGCATTCAAAACGCAAATTATTTGCATTTTAAAAAATGCATTCATAAAAATGAAATGCAAAAGGAATGCAAACGGAATGCATTTCTGGTGTACTTGAACTCAACTGGGTCTGTATGAAGCTTTATGAATACGGGTCCAGGTAAATGGAGACTAATCGATTCTTAACCGTTATGTCCTCGATAGCTCCTTTATTAGAGCAATGGTAGGGTAAACCAGAGACATTCGGCTACATATATCAGAAACTAACGTCAGTCTTTACATTTTGCAATAACGTCACATTAGTTAAATTTTCTAAATATAGCGAAAGACTATTGCTACGGGTAAATTGTAACTAGAAAGGAAGCGCAAAACAAACAGCAACACTTTTTAAAATATATTCAACACATTTATTGAAATAATACATTGAAAAATATTCACATACAGAATACAAATAAATTAGATCCAGTATCTTCTTTTTAAATCCAAATTCAAATTAAAGTCCAAATAATACTGGCAAGTGTAACTTTAATAAAAAATGTAAAGTGTTTCTTTAATCCAAATTTAATTATTTTCTGGTTTATTTATTTTCAATAGTCCAAATAATCCAATGTCACTTGTAGTATGGATGAGTACAATACATGTTTATCCTCTCACAATATGTAGTTAATAAATAGCATCCCATATATTCACAATGTTTCTTTTAATCTGTATACTGAACTCTGAAGTAAATAGTGAACCAAATACTGAATACTGTAAACAACTCTCATTGTCTCAAGGCCCTATGTATACTGTCAAGAACGTCATACAGCATCACAGAAGATTTAAGATAAACATGTTATGTAAACAACATTGAATGACAGAAGCACAATAATATTCACAATATGACGTTTATCACAAATATGAATATCTTATTTACCTTATCCGGAAACTTCTGTATGTTACTAATTTAAAATGAATGCCCTTGGATGACATAAATACATGTCAACATTATTTTTGTCACATAATGAAGATTCCTGGAACTTGTTTTACTTAATAGGACCATCGTTTTTCTTGCCTAATATAAAAATTTGAATCACATGTTTTTGATATTCAATAAAAACAATGAGAAGAATTTAGAAAAAGTTAGTCAAAAACAATATTAATGTCTAACATGTCACTAGGCTGTAGGATGAACGGTTTATTGTTGTAAAGTTAGAAGCAATCTTTCTTCATTTCCCCCACAGTATAGGTAGCAATATGTAGTTCAAACTCCCTAATCTAATCAGCTTAATTTTCTGATTGTTGAGATACATAAACGCTTCTTTTTGACTTCAAGTTCTTTGATATTATTGTTACATGTACCTAACTATGAGCAATAATAGAATTAAAAGAGGACATGTAGAAGTTGATGCCTGGTATTTAATGTGTTAATAACTTAATGAACGATTACTTGAACTCCTTTGGTAGGTTTTCACGTATAAGGTTTTTATATACTTGTCTGGATAAGAAGCAAGACCAAAAGTAGTATACAGGTCCAACCGAAAATGTAGCTTGCATAGAACAGTAAACCAACAACACGCATTACAACAAACAGAAATTACACTGTTAATAAACAAGGCATATGACATCACAAACACAAACGAGTTGACAACAAGCATACCGCGCCTTGGAGCGGTCAGTGGCAAAAAGGTCGCTGGGTGTTTAAAAGTTCGAGGGTGCACCAAATCTCACTCTTATCCTTTCATCCCAATAAACGGGACGGTGGAAATAAAGATATCCCACCAGGTTATATTCTCTGACAAACGAGGCAGCATTAATAAGCAATTTAAGTATAACATATAGATGAACATGTATATATGAATCTAAAAACAAAAGCCTAGCAAGCCACAAAGCAAGTACTCATTGACTTGAAAATAGCCAGTGCAACAAGAGAACAAACCCTTTAAGGTACGACAAGACAAGACTTAGGGCAAACATGAAACTCTACAGTCCTTCGAGGATTTAGGTAGACGTCATCATTGAATCCACAATATGTCCGGTCATTACACAATCAAAGAGGAAAGTATTGTGGCGAACTGTAAATGGTTGATCTGAATACATCCGCATACCAAGATCTAGGACTATTTATATAAGTATCTGGATAAAAACCAAGAACACGCCGAAGACCTTCGCATACGAAGATGGCGTTATCTTGATACGACATGCGTGTGACGAGAGCAAAGCGATAGCATCACTCACGCAAATATGTACATGAGTTTCATTTACACTTTTGAAAGAGCTGAAGTTGAAATGTACATGTTTACTGACATGTAAAAGACCACCAGGAAACCGCCTAAGAGGGGTGTCATTCAGATCGTATAGAAACGAGGGGCATTCAATAAATGCGTTGTCATACATATATGAACATTCACACTCAGAACAAAGTTGACACACCTGGACTGAAAACATCGTATCCAGTATGGTCGTTGTTTGATCGTAAATGTCTTTGAAACAGTACAGAGAAGTGTTGGACCAACTGAACAGTGTATCTGAAACAAAGACATCAATGTCCCGATGGCAATTTGGAAGTACCATTAAAGTATCCACTTCTCCAGGAATCGCTTGAATATTGATTATTGACCCATCAAGTAGTGTAGCTGTTGTATTAAATGTTACTTTGCCAAGTATTGCTTTCAACATCAAACTTGGACTTCCTTTAAAGTGGCCCGCAACTGTGAAAATGGTTTCAGTAACGTTTACAGTTTTCGTCGATAATCGCATAGAAAGTCTTTCATTGTAAGGTATATGAGTTTTGAAATAAAATTGAAGACAGTATGAAGACAAAAAAATATCATCATCCATGGTGTTTTTCAGGAAGTGTAGCCGTACAGTCTCTGTGATTGACTGCGCAATTATCAGGGGGTACGAAGATGTGTGAATGACCCTCACTGCCAATGTCAGCTCGCCACTGTCGGTATACGAAATCCCTTCTTTGCAGGTGTTTTTGAAGGGGCTCAATTGAAGGGGCGACGTGCATTGAATCGACTGGCATTTGTTCTACAACGGATAATCAGTCAATAGTTATCATAGTTAATTACAAATACAAATTTAAGTCAATATTGATAAGATAATCGAGCAGTTTACACAGAGAAAGCAGCAAATATATTTGATAGATGTTCTTTTAAATTATCGCATGCTTCAACAGCAGGCACTATGATGCATTTCCTAACATTAATACTATCACTTTTACTGTTGCTGATTCGAATAATAAAACAAATATGTTAAAGACATAGTAATGGTGTATGTATATGTGTGCATGTATAAAGTAAGCTGTGATTTAACACCTGCATTTGATAATAATAATAATAATAATAATAATAATAATAATAATAATAATAATAACAATAACAATAATAAAATAATAATAATAATAATAATAACTTTTTAATTTTTAGAAGGTAACTTGTGGCCGTCTGTAAAACAAACCGTAAACAAAAACACATTAAGTAATAGATAGAGTCTGGTCCCATTGAGGTGTTTAATCCAAACAAGGAGATGAGATCTTACACTATTTGTTTTGTAGCTGTCAGCCATACTCTAAGTTCCAATAACTGATAGTTTGAGTATACCATTTATTGACAGGTACTATGTTCAATTTACACCTGTGCACATACAAAAGGAATTTCAGTGACCATGCTACAGTAACATATTTGTTCATATTCAAGTTTAGCAAATCAACTAACGCCAGTATAGATTAAGCAGATATGAAAAAGTCGAATGTACCTAAGGTCAGGTTAATATACAATTATGGACTTTGGGTGAGGTATATACATGGTTTAAGGACCAAGGTTAAATACATATTGACAGAGCACAATAACACCGCATCTTAACCGAATTAAAAGTCCGTATTCATTATATTACATAATATTCTGTAACGTTAGCTATCAAGAATTATAAAGAATAATGAATTTGCCTTTTCATATCACACCCTATCAGCCTGAGAGCTATAGGTCGATAGATGATTCCGTGTATGATATACAAATATCCATTCTTTATTCTATTTATCATACACTTGTCAAAAAGGGACTAGCCATTTATGTTTCTTATGCGCTTAGATCCTTTGAAGCCGTACTAAAATACACAAATTAGGAGTCAATCCTAAACCATGTTTTCCTCTATTTGCATACGTTTTAGAACGTTTTAAGACTTTTCTTTTTTGTAAAGGTTTTTACTTTTATTTTGATGCGTTTTGAGCCTTTTAAGACATTTAGTAAAAATTAAAAAGAAAAAAGGACTAGCCTCCAAAACGTTTATTTTCTATTTTGTGTACGTTTAAGAACTTTTTTAGAATTTTACTAAAAAGTAATTTAAAAAAGAGGCAGGTCTTAAAATTATTTTTCTTCTATTTATATGCGGTAAGATTCTTTTATTAACAATATATAATAAAGGCATTTTTTTAAAAAAAGTGTAAAAAGCCTTAGTAGCCTTCAGGGTTGATATCCGAGGGCTGATATGATATAAATATGAATAAGTATAATGTTCAAACCGTCAGTGGTTCATATTGCTGTCCCGTCCTACATAGAAGAGTTCTGACCTCGGCTGTGTTTGGCAGCTGGTATGTGAGAATAGTAGAAATCGGAAACTCGTGCATATTATTTGAATGACATGTCTCATTCGGGTGCTGAACAATCTTCTCACCATTACACAGTGCACAGAATATATTCTGGTATCTGAAAGAAATGAAATGAGGTTTAAAGTCCCGTTAACACAATTTGTAATATGGTTAGCGACAGTTTCTTTGAGGAAAGCATTTAAGCATAAACTCCGTTTACAATTCGGGAATCCAGAAATTTCATAATAAGGAGTATGATAATGGACCTTTGGAAACGGCCGAGCACGACACCTACGAAATATTGTAGTCTCGGTTTGATTGAGACTGTTCATGAGCGGTAGTAAAACATGCTAGCTACCGCTCACGCCCTCTAGCCCCGGGTTGAGCAGAACTCAATATTCTTAAATTCAATAGTACACAATTTTAACCATCCCGAAGATGGCATGCATATGGCGGTGGACATGGAGTGTAATGCTTCCCCATGTCGTACGGCGTATGGTCCCAGTATCTAATAAAATTAAATGCCCCGAAGAGCGAAATAAACATAATGGAATTTTGTTGGGAGCAGCGATTATGAAGCCTGCGTATCAAAAAGCAGACAACATATCCTATGAGTGGTTAAGTAAGAAAACAAAAGAAATTGAAAATGTACCACCGATAACTAAATATAAGTATCGGGATCAGCGATCTCCAAAGATCGAATGAATAACAGTTTGTTTTAGACAATTATACTATCTGGACTTGCCAAGAAGTTTGTGAAGCACTCAACTTCCCATAAGATAATATTTTCATCAGGTATAGAACGACCCTTTATAGACAAATTGTTGGTATCCCTATGAGTACGAACTGTGCACCACTTGTCGCTGATTTGTTTTATAGTTCTATGAAAGAGATTTCATGTTGGGTCTTTTACCAGATACCCAGGCAGATATTATTGAAGCCTTTAATGACACCTCTAGGTATCTGGATGACATATTGAACATTGACAACTTTTTCTTTTCTACTATGGTTAATAATATCTACCCTAAAGAACTCCAACTTAACGAAGCTATTATTTCAGTTACTAACGCTTTTTTTCTCGATTTACATCTCTCCATTGAAAATGGTGACATAATTAGCAAAATATATGACAAGAGAGATGATTTTAATTTTGATATTGTTAATTATCCGTTTAGATGGGTATGTTTCCTGAGAATCTTATTATGGGGTCTATGTGTCTCAACTTATTCGTTTTTCTGGAGCTTGTACTCGAGTTGAGGACTAAACTATCCGTAATCTTTTTATTACTAAAAACTAATCCATCAGGGCTACCGTTACCATAAACCTCCTAAAACCTCCTCAAACCTTTGCACAATTGTATTATTGTCGTAACGCTGATCTTCTTTCCAAGAACTCTTCTGCGACAAGGACTATTACAACCTGACTGTTCCTGTGACGTCATTTACAAACCTCGTAAGATCCTTGGCCATGATCGCCTTTAAACTGCCTTTGTTAAACTATTTAAAAGGTTTATCAAAAGAACGCCACTGCATCCTTGGTGTTGGACCCATTTACAGTTCGCCACTATGCTTTCCTCTTTAATTGCTAGATGACATGACAGGCTGTTGACTCTATGATTACGTCTACCTAAAGCCCAAAAGGACGGTGACGTTTGATCTTTGTCTGCAATATTGTCTTCTTGTGCCCTCAATGGTTTGTTCTCTTGTTGCTCTGGCTTCTGCCAAGTCACTGCAAGTCATTTTTTCGCGACTTTCTATGCTATTGTTTTTGTTGTATTTATATATATTAAACATCTTTGAGTTTTCTTATATTGCCTACTAATGGTGCCTTGTTGGTTAGATAATATTTTATGGCAGGGATTTCTTTATTTACACTGTCGCGTTTTATTGGGATGACAGTAGGATAAGTGTTTAGTTTGGTGCACCCTAGAAACTGGTTTAAACCCATTGAGGCCTTTTTGCCATTGACCGTTCCAAGGCGGTAGCCCTATTGTCAACTATGTTTGTGTTTGTGATGTCTTAATTGGCCTTTTATTCATCTTTAAAGTTGTTCTTTGTTTCCGTGTATGTTTGTGGTTGTCCTTGAATGCTACTTTTCCTGTTCGAGTTTTATTACTATATTTAATTCCTGCTGATAAAGTAGCTAATATTATACATTGAACAACATTTCTAAGCATCAACTTTTGTATCTTAACTAATTTTCTTATTTTAAATATATTTTAGAACAGATATATAATAAGTATTGGTTTTGACCCATAGTTTGTAAAACATTAATTGTTTGTTTAAATTGTTACATCTTTTGAGAGTTACTCTCCCTTTATATGAAAACATTAAATGTACTGATCAAGAAATATAAAAAGATCGGACAGGGAAAGTAGCATTCATGGAGGACAGTCAACCACAAAACACAGAAACAAACACGCAAACAGACAAACAAGAATATTATATATAGGGTCCTATAGAAACCACAGCGTCCGAACGTAGGTGGCATCGTAGGTCCGCACTGTATTGCAAACAAGGACTTGAAACTACAATGAAAGAGACAAAAAACAAAAGAAAGGATTGTGAAGACAGAGTTACCGACTTGGAACGGTCAGTAGGCAATAAGGCCTACTGGTTAGCTTGAATCGATTTTATATGCGCACAATCCTCGCTATTATCCTGTCTTCAGCGCCCAAATAGACAAGACAGTGTAAACAAAACTACATCCCATCAAAAAGAAATCTCTAACAATTAAGTCCACATCCAGAGAAACTAACTAAAGATATACATACAAAATAATAAACATCTCAGGATGTATCCAGAATCGTACTGAACAACCATAGTAGTTGCAGCTAAAGAGAAAACCAATATAGGGTACGACCAGAAAACCCGAGGGACGAAAGCTCATGCACCCACCTCCCTTAGTTGGGGATTCAGTAGGTACAATCATAATGTCCCAAGAGGTAGTCCAGTAATCGCACAAGTGAAAAGTGAAGCGTAATGACTGACTGTAGAGGGGTCAATCACTAAACATGCAGTGCGCTGTAAAACCAAAGGGTTATATCTTTTTCTGACGAACTTCCTGATTAAATTAATTAAAGTAATTAAGTAATAGAAAAAAACAAAAAAACTTGACCCATTTATCGCAGATTTTCCGTCTTAAAAAAAATAAAATATGGATAATCTTAAATTACCTCCCTTTAAATTGAATATTGTTTGAAATTCAAGTAACTGTAATTCAGCGTTAACATTAAATATTTCGAAAATGTCTTCGCAAACGCATTTGTAGTGGTAATGCTAGTAAAACATGACGTCAAAATAATTTTAACTGGCATATTTTAGAATTGGGAACATCAAAAGCTTCACTAATTCGAAATACTCTAAGAAAACACATTTACTTTAACGTTTTAAAATATGTTCATGCAGTCAGAGCAGACGATTTACACTCGTTATTTTGCAGTTTAGCCGTATCTCTAATCAAGCTCAAAAGTTGGTACTTAGCAATTTGGTTTAGTATACATGTATCACTAACATGACATATATACATGTAATGCTAAACATGGTACACTTAACACGCGTTTGATCGTATAGATACATTCAACACTAAATAGTAAACACACACACAAACACACACACACACACACACACACACACACACACACACACACACACACATGCATATATACATGTAACACTAACCATGTCATGTAGATGATAACATTGACCGTATATTCACTTGTGACACTGACCATGTCATGTACATGATAACATTGATCGTATATATACATGTAACACTAACCATGTCATGTAAATGATAACATTGACCGTATATATACTTGTGACGCTAACCATGTCATGTAGATGATAACATTGGCCGTATATATACATGTAACACTAACCATGTCATGTAGATGTTAACATTGAACGGATATATACACATGTAACAATAATCATGTCATGTAGATGATAACATTGACCGTTTATATACATGTAACTCTAACCATGTCTTGTAGATGATAACATTGCCCGTATATATATACAAATGTAACACTAACCATGTCATGTAGATGATAACATTGCCCGTATATATATACACATGTAGTTCTGACCCTGTTATGTATATATAACATTGACCGTATATATACATTTAACACTAACCGTGTCATGTAGATGATAACATTCACTGTATATATACACATGTAATACTAACCATGTCATGTAGATGATAACATTGACCGTATATATACATGTGACACTAACCATTGCATATATATATAACATCGTTGTTCTAATATGTACATGTGACACTAACCATGGCATATATATGACATTTTTGTTCTGATATGTATCTGGGATACTAACCATGGCATATATATGTTTTTTTGTTCTAATATGTACGTGTGAAACTAACCATGGCATATATATAACATTTTTGTTATAATATGTACCTGTGACACTAACCATGGCATATATATGTCATATTTGTTTTAATCTGTACCTGTGATACTAACCAAGATATATACATGACATCTTTGTTCTAATATGTACCTGTGACGCTAAGCATTTCATATATATAAAATCTTTGTTCTAATATGTACCTGTGACACTAACCACGGCATATATATGTAATATATGTTTTAATCTGTACCTCTGAAACCAACTATGACATATATATGACATCTTTCTTTCTGATATGTTATCTGTGACACTAATCATGGCATATATGTGTCCAGTTTAATGTATCTTACACATGGAATATATATGGCAACTTTGTTTTAATATGTACCTGTGACACAAATCATGGCATATATATTTCCAGTTTAATGTATCTATACCTGTCGTTGACGTATGCATCTTTAAGATACATAAATATTTGTACTCAGTTTCAAATGGTCTATTTTTGTGTTGTCCAATAACCGTGATAGAAATGTTATTATGTTCACATTTTCTGTTTGGATAAAATTGCATGCACAGTTGATGTTGAGTCAACAGAAAAATTGCAGTAAATAAAACATATAGTATACCTTTTCCAGTTAGAGAAGTAATACATTTTAACTTGATGACACAACGTTTCCACCGACTTGTCATACACCATCCAAAGACCTGTAGTGTTACAGTCTTTAATACTAATTGTACATATCGTAGAGCTGATGTCAACATCTTGCGGAGGTGTGAATGCTATGTAACAATCACTTCGTTGTCGAACTGTGTCCAGCATCTCAGGGAATTTGCTTGGAAGTGAGCCATTTACCTCAATACATCTGATATATAAAACGTTGTATACACAATCACAAAGGCACATATATACGAGGGTGCTTCAAAAAGTTCTGTCACTAGGCATATATCCTTTGAACTGGGTATTACACTGAGATAAAGTAGTGTATTTATAGTACTACACGGTTCGCTCTCTTAAATTCCACAACTAAAATGAAACATTTCCGGTTATTTATATTCCTGAATTACCTCCCCCTACCACACCTTTTGGATACTGGCATCTCTGAAAATGTCTTTGTTACAAACGTTGTAAAAATTATTGGAATAACTCTATGCTTTTAAATTTTCTTGTACGCCATCTGTTGTTACTCGCCAATTATCCATTAAAATGATTGTCGGGAATTCGGAAAGGTCTTGCTGCAAACCAGATATGATTGAATGCATATCCCTTAATTTTAGCAGAAATAACACTGATTTTCTTCATTTCGTTTACGGAAATGTTATATTATCTTTTAAATGTCGTAATTGTTCTCATAGTATTAATATGTTTTCATATTTTTTTACAATTCCTAGTCCTTCAGTGTTTAAATTTCATATTCAACATATTATTGTAGAATTTTGTACAATGTTTAGTGAAAATATTGATCATCCAAAAACGCTATTTCAGAAGACTGCCCTTCCATTTAATGTCCATTTATCATTAAATTAATTTTGCACCTTAGCTTAAAATGTTAATTTTTAAGACAATGCCGTTTCATCTACCATGCTTAAATTCTGAATCTTGTAATGCACAAATATAACTGGTAATGTAAGAGAAATTTAAAAGGTCTTCAACAAGTACTTAAAGAGAAACAGGCATTTAAAAAAAGTAACAATTAACATACCTGAAAAAACTCAGGACGAAAATGCCTCAGTGTGTATAAGTGATGCGTATTAAATGTTCCATAACTTTCGTCACACAAAAGATACAGCATTCATTTTACCATCAATGGTATGGTATTAAAACTCTCTTTCATTTGGTATCAAACATCAACACTCACAATGAGCACATAATTGTTAAAACGCGTTAGTGACAGAACTTATTGAATGACCCTCGTACGTACATGTATATGTATGTCTGTCTGTCTGTTAGTGTGTCAGTCTGTCTGTCTGGCTGGCTGGCTGGCTGACTGGCTGCCTGCATACCTTTTTTTGTTTTGAAAATATTTTATTTTTCAATTTGCACAATTATACAACACACATATTTACAAAGAGTAGTTACATTTTCTAAATACATGTTTACATCATATAAATCAACAAAACACATATTTTTTTGTACAATTGTGTCACTCGACAAATAAGATTATACTGGATGTGATAGGAGATAGATTGTTAGGACGGTTCGAATAGATGAAAAGAATAGAAGAGAGGAATAGAAGTGTACCACCACACTGTACGAGCTGTTTTAAACGTGGTCAGTTCTGAGCTGCAAAATGTTCCCATTTATCGCTGTTGTCTTATTTTTTCCCTAAATGTCGCTATTATTCTTTTTATGTTTTCAATTTTGTTTAAATACAGTATAAAGGTTGCAACACTGGGAATTGTCTTTGTATATTTATTTCTGAAAATAAAATATTTCGCAATCATAAATATACAAATTAAAATGCAAGAGTTAGCCGTTTTTGCCATAATTCCAAATGAAATCGTTTTAAAGTCTACATTGCATTGTATATTTTCAGTGATGAAAAAGGTTTTATACTTTTGTCCAAAATGCTGGAGTAACTGGACATTCCCAAAATAAATGCTCGCTAGTTTCTATGTGCATATTACAAAAGTCACAAAGACTTGTATTTCCAATTTTACATTTATGCAAAAAAGTGTTTGTTGGGAGAACTCGCATTATATATTTATACTGGAATGTTCTAAGTTTAGTGTCAATCAAGATCAAAAACCGTTTTTGAATGATCGAATGTGTAGAATGTTTTAACACTAGTATTATATAATTGTTCGATGTATTGTATACTTTTAATGTCCCATTCTTTTTTATTAAGCATTTTCCCTCTGTGTTTAATATAATAAATACTGATAAAAGTGATCCCTTGGGAGAAACAAACACAATTAAGAGAATAACGCAGCAGACTCCGGTTTATTGAGTCTGTTCATGAGAAGTAATGTAAGAAGCAACACCTCTCACGCCCCCTAGCACCGGCTTAAGCGGTATTCTACTTTAAAGCCACCTATATTGGGTTCGCTGGTCCCAAAGGACCAGTACAAATAACACCACTGATTCGTAGCATGGGGAGACTTTTTACAGCCTCCACACTGCACTAAACGAACGCTAGTGTGAATTTAATTTAAGTATTGTTCCTTATAATTAGTCTCGAATAGAGATCAGTATTTTTCCCTAAAATTTATTGTTCACCGTGATTCAACTATTTGCGATAAAAACGGTAATTTAAGAGTTATTGTTTTTGCATCAATTGTATTAAAATTGCTTTCCAACAATGCTTTCCCTCCACATTTATTAATTTCTTTCATGTATATTGCCTTCCCATCACCGTGATTGTTAGGATACAGAAGTCTTTTAATCCAGCCTGCTTTTATTAAATTTATAAATAGGTTTATATAAATCATTTTTAAACCCCCATTTTCATAATCCTGAATTGTTGTGTTTCTGTTTATTTTATCGGGTTTACCTTCCAATAAAAAATCAAACAGTTTTTTTTTATTCGTTTAATACAAACTTTATTTGGAGTCTCTAGAACTGTAGAGGATATATCAGTTTAGGTAGTGAAAATATTTTAAAAACGGTTATTTTTCCAATTATTGACAAACTGATTTGTCAAACGTTCTAAACAATTGCAGAATTCATCTATCTTTGGTATAATGTTTTCTCGTGGCATTTTGACCTATCATTTGTAAAAACAATTCCCAGTGTTGTTGCTTTTTTTTTTGTTCATATAAAGTTTTATCTTTGCAGTATTTTTCATCTGTATATTAGAGTGAGCCAACACGCAATATTACCGATTTGTTTATGTTAAACTTGAGTCTTGATGTCAAACTGAATTTATCTATTAGTCTAATTAAAGATTCAAATGTTTTCTTCGATCCATCTAGTATGAACGTGGCATCATCTGCAAAAACTGTAATTTTTATTTCTTTATTAGCCATTATTACACCTTTAATGTCGTTTTCTGTTCTAATGGCTTTATAAAGAATCTCAATTACAACTAGGAAATATAAGGTGACAGTGGCATCAATGTCTTACTCCTCTTTCTATTTTAAAAATGTCAGGCATTTGTCCGTTGTTTGATACAAAACTTTTGGCATCTCTGTAAAACAGTTTAATCCAATTAACAAGCGATGTTCCAAAATTAAAATATGTGAAACAGTGCAAAATAAAATCATGATCTAAGCTATCAAATGCCTTTTCGAAATCAGCAAAAAATATATGTCCTGGTAAATTGTCTTCGTTCAAATAGTCGATTATTTCAAATATTGTTCTTATATGTTCTCCTATGTAAAACCTGTTTGACTATTGTCTATAAGAGTGTATAAGACCTTGTTCATACGGTTAGCTATACATATGCCTGCCTGCTTCCTGCCTGCCTGTTTGTACGTTATTCAACATGTCAAGATGTCAGTTTAAACGCACATCAACTAAGATTAACATTATTCTGCAGAACAATAGAAAGCGTATTTCTTTGATGCAATCTGAAAAAGTGGCCTTGTATCATAGCATCGGTTCCAAACTACCGGTGTACAGTTATATTAGCCTAATTTGTTCTCTATGCCACTTCCAAGAAATGAGCATGTTTGAAGGTAAGGGTGCTATATAGGGGGCGTGAACGATATCAAGTATATTTCACCACCTTTCATGAACAGTCTCAATCAAACCGACACAGAAATATTTCGTATTTATCGTGTTCGGCCGTTTCCAAAGGTCCACTCTCATACTCTTAAACTGCAGAAAATATACATAATACTGACTATAATATCTGTTATAGTCAACGGTTATTGGAGGACACACAATTAGCGTTTTGAACTTATGGAGTTAATTTCACGGTGCAGTGTTCGTACATCTACACCGACATCTAGGTTTTACAACGAGGTAATGTGCTTTAGCTTAATGTTAATAATTTAAATTCATTGAAATCATACTCGCAGGATCTATCAATTCTTTTTGTGATATTACTGTTGCTCATGATTTTATCTTCGATTAGGTTGTATTCGTTTCATTTTAGTCATACAGTGTATACGTTGTTGCTGGATGTAAATAAAGTCTCCTATTTCACCTTACTTGCTCGGCCATTTTTGATTCTCGCCAGAACAATTTTTCTTTCAATTAACGTAAGCTTTATTTCGTCTCTTTCTTTGTTTATATTCTGTAAGATTCCTTTGCTAATTGATATAACTATAAATAAGTAAATAACAACGTTCTCGTAAATTATTTAATTAATATTCCCGAAATGAGGGGTTTTCCACGCGATTAAGTTTTGCACTAAATAATCGATGGGTTCTCATCCTGCGTGGTTTATGAGTGACGTCATGCCAGGGAGAAGGTAAACTTTGATTAATATTACTCTCATATTGCGTGGTTTATGTGTGGCGTCGTCTTTGTCCAATTTAAATGGAGTCTAAACGTTGGTGACTTCGTTGTTTGCTTTGTTTGTTTTTTAAAGCGTTCGTTTAGCGAGGTTTTCGGCGAAACTACTCCACCTGCTACCCTCAATTCCAAAATGGAATGTCCCTTTACTTTCAAATTCGCTGCTGAGCCTGTAGCAGGTTTATACTGCATTTATGTTCGCGTTAACTGGGTCAATAGTTGATAGAACAATGAGAGGTATTTGCGTGTGTTTCAAGAATAATGCGGTTAGGTACATTCCACTAGCGGATACAGGGGAAGGGCGCACCCTAAAAATTCCGGATTTTACTGTAGATAAAATATCAAAGGATGTATGTCCAAGTTACTGTAGATAAAATATCAAACAGTTACGATGCACGCCCTCAATGTAAAACATGTTCTCGCTCGCCTCGCTCGCTCGATGCATAATGGCTAATGAGTTGATTAATTAACACATTGTTAAATCCTTTTATTTGAAAACGGACTTTTTTATTCATACATGTATGTCCATGTTATTGCAGATAAAATATCAAACAATTTCGTTGCACGCCCTCAGTATAAAACATTTTCTCGATCGCTTCGCTCGCTCGACGCATAATGGCTAATGAGTGGTTTAATTAACACATTGTTAAATCCTTTTATTTGAAAACGGACTGTTTTACCCTATCAATGCACTACCGCAACCGTTTTATAAGGCTAGAGACGGACCCGAAAATTTACCAAAATCTTACGCCCCCCACCCCTAAGCTGAAATCCTGGATCCGCCCCTGCATTCTAACTGAAAATGTTTAGGGCATAATGTATATTGCAAGCTTAATGCGTCTGGGTGCATTTTCACTGAGGTTGAACAAATAAATAAATAATTGTATAATGATAGTGGGCTAATAACAATAATGAATAAATATGTATATATAATAATAATCGTAATAATTATAAATATATATAAAAAAAAAAAAAAAAGATTCTAGTAAGTCGGTATTAATATTTCGGATAGGATTTTATTTTCTCAGTTTATACAATGTACGTTGATTTTGTTTTCATAATCACACTGGTTAATGCGTCGTGGAAAGCGAGCAAGTTTTATGGTGCGAGCCAGCTCTGCCGGGAAAAGTCAGCGGTTGCATGTACTGTCTCCCGGTGTAAAGACATATCGTTCAGCAAGACAGTCATGTCACAGATCGTTAAGTGGCGTTTGATTGCAGAAGAGGCCGTAAAAAGATGTTAGGCAGCTAGAGGAACAGATGTTGTACTGCCTACGGAAACAGGACTCGTTTTTTATACACTTTATTATGGGTTTAGGGTCAGTGGGTTAGTCAGTTGGGATATATATAATACTAATAATATTATAAAAAATAAAAAAAAATAAAATAATTGGCTAGATATGTCTTTTATGGTATGATGTTTTACACCACTTCCTGCTGTTGTTGTATAATGCAAAAATTTCCAAATATCATATTTTACACCAGGAGTCCGCAAATGCAAATTGCATTTTCATTGGAGATGTAGGTAGGTGATGTACGGCTGTAGATTGTTCACACCTTTCCTTTTTGTTACACATTGTTACTGCAAACAGTTCACACTAGAAAGTTTAAAAACTAGGAAGTTTAAAATGGTCTCCTAGTAATCATTATCCTGTTTGTAATGTATGCTACAGTGCTTAGACTACATTTTCAATTCAGTGAATCAATTTGCAAAAAACAATGAAAACGCTAATAATAATATTTATTAATTATTGAGTCCGTCATGAGGCAATTGTAAATAACAGTGAGTCACATTAGAAAAATATGATTATTTGACTCACGGACTCAGGTAAATGAATAGCTGAATGATATTATTATATACTTCTGTCTTAAATATTAAGCAAGTAGGATAAGGTTTTGCAGGTTAAAAAAAAAAGTTTACCTCGTGTCCTGCAGGCAAACAGAGATGTTGAATGTTTAGAAAATATGTATGCTTTGGATAACCTTGTGTCCCTTTAATAAGAACAATATATATATATATATATTGTTCTTATTCTCATTATCACCATATTAACTGCATATATTATTTAAGAACTTTTATGAAAACCAGTTATATAAGAATAATTTCTTGGATACCATCTACTTGATGGAGAAATGTTGCATCTAGCCATAATGTTGGCCTCTTATAATCAGCGTTGTTTAAGCTTCTGCTGCTACTATTTAACTCCAAGGCTATTCGTGTAATTGTGTTTTATGATGCTACCTATGTAATAGGAGTTTTTAGGCAATATGTTTTCTTACTGCTGATAAGTACATCTCACCAGTTGTTGATTTCAGCTAATTTTACCTTACTGCTGTTGGCTGTTGCTACTAATAAAAGTTGTTGGTCTGCCAATGGAGGCAATGAATATTCATGACCCAGAGCGGTAGGTGACGTCATACCGTCCGAGCGTGCGTCTAAGATAGTGCGGAAGTATTGTGTCGGATATGGCATTATTTTAATTTGAATGAATACTGTCTAACAGTTAAAATATATTCATGCCTCAATTGAACTTGCCTTTCTTTTAAATTAACTGTTTATAAAACACTTTCCATGCTTTTTGTCTAGCGATCAACTTGACATTTATTCAGTTTGGGTACAATATGTTTTCATTAGAGTGGCTGTTGTTTTATACTGATACTGTTGCTGATGCTGCCTAATTTTAACTGGATCTCTATCCCATCTTTCAAGGCTTATTTTGTTTCATTCTTTAGGACATTTTGCCTTATATTTCAGTTCGTGTAACCATCAAGTTGACTTAACACCAGTCAAAATTGTCTATGTCGGTATCGGATGCAATGTGTGGAACAGGTCATAGAGTCCTCCAGTGTTGGTATTGTATGTAAAGTTCCACTTTTTACTTGTTATACAATATAAACCTACACCTCATAGCAGCTTTGTGAATTTCGAAAGTATGTCTCGTAGAGTTGGGAATTATATCCCTACAATTGTTTAATACATTCATATTTAATGCATCGACAGTGCTTTATCAGTGCTTTATCAGTGTGTACATATTCAAGACATGGAAAAAAGTTACGTACTTATCATAATGCCTCATTTTAAGGATATTCCATTTGATCATTGGTTTATTGTTGGGCCAATCCATTATATCGATGAGGTTTCAATTATCCTGTACCAGGTTGATATTTTATTTATCCTGCACCAGGTATTTTTTCCATGGGTTCATTGAAATTTAGTTATCTATTCCTTTTCGGCTTGTATCTAGTCAATACACAGCACTTTAAACCAGTTATGTGCATGGTCACGAAATGATAAAACCACTTATGTGCTGTGTCTATTCAAAATAACAACTTCTCTGCAGGGTTCCACACACTGTTGTGTGCGCGCGTGTGTGTGTGTAGCTCTGGGGTTTATAGTCAATAGTCATAGCCAAAGTTATATAAACAACATGGCGTCCAAAAGGTATATGCACAATAGATTCTGGGCAGGTTGCAAATTGTAGTATAATAACACATTTCCTCCAAGTCAACAACTTCGTCTTAGGTTGTCATACAAGAAGGTGATAAATGAGATAATTTTTCATTCCAATTGTCAGCATCACGATGACATCTTTATGTATTAGTTAAAGGGAGTTTACACAGTTGTATGGCTAACCTTTTTAATGTGGGCTAGTTCACTTGAAAAGGATACATGTTCTTCGTGTATTGTTGTCGGAGTGTTAGATGGTTTAGCCTTTAGATAGTTGTAGATCGTTATGCAAGTACTTGGTATTTCTCTTGTGGCTGATAAAACAGTGGAGCACCGACATAAATTGAGCTTGTAGCCTGTAAACAGTCATGTACCGATTGATTGACTTACTGTTCATCAATTACTTAGGCGCTTGATGATGATGATTGTTTACAAAAGTCTAAAATCGATCGTAGGTCAAAGGTAAAAATGCAGTTAAAGTCATGTTTAAAATAGAAATAAACTTGATTATCCAGGAGACAAAAGTTAATACACTTAGGAAAATTTGCATATTGTACACAAACAAATGTATATCAGTTGTTTGCTGACTGAAATGAAAATAACCATGGCACGCGAAACAATAGGAAAGATACATGCTTTATCAGAAATCATTCAGAGTTCTAAGTCTGCAACTGAGTATCATGTACATGTTACACTTCATATTATTTAACCGCTTAAGATCAATTTTCCTGATGCTATTTTAGGAACGTTTAACAGTCAGTTTGTTTCTCGAGACACACATTACAATTAAATCATCCTCCAATCTTTACATACTTGATACTTTTCTGACATTTATTTATTTTGCCAATGTCTGATGCATCAACTCATGTGGTCGTGGAGAAATGATTGAGGGAAATGCCCATTACAGGGTTTTAGATGTGGTCGTTGTTTGTTCTTAAATACTTCCTCGCCTTTCATGGCGTTATTCTATCAATCCTTTAGCAAGGACAAGGGCCAGAAAGCGGCTAAACAGTTATGCTGCTAAGGCGATAATAGATATTGGGGGCATTTATTTGCTACACCCAGACATTCAGGCTGATGATACCTGTCTTGAACAGGATGGTGTTCATAATTAACTGTGGGGAACACCTTGTTTCTTAAACCAGTTAGCATACCCAAACATTCCGGCTGATGATACCTGTCTTGAACAGGATGGTGTTCAGTTCTCAAATGTGGGGAACAACTTGTTTCTTAACCAGTTAGCGGCTGGATTTTAATGTTTCATTGAAAGTAGGCAGTGATGAGGAAATAGATACTTTTTTGGCACCGTTTCTGTTTTGGGCGAGTAATTCGGATATTTTCTTTTTGATACACACTCTTCGCTGCTGCCAAAAACTGTTTCCCCTATCTTTGGTGGTGGATGGGCGCCTGGACACTCTACTCTATGACTTGGAGTGTCCGGGCGCCCATCCATATGGCGGGCAGCGAAGGTGTGAAAGGAAGGACATATAAGTTTCAGTTGAACTTTATTCAGCTCCTGTATACCCGGAGACTGAATTGTAATCTAAACATAAATTATATACAAATTTGCTGTCCGTACGAACTGATAAAAAACATTTGCATTGATTGAATTCGGTGCACTTGTAATTATGCTTGAATATCAACCGTGCTTTCAACACTTGCTTAAATGCTTATCAGAAAAGTTGCTTTCATAATGAACATTTAATTTGGTGCACATGTATTTATGTCCTTACTATTGTAATATTCAATCTGCTTTATTGCTTAATGCTTTCTACTGTAAGGGCTTGCCATAATGGTATGTTGTACTTACCGGCAGCCCAATTGTTAAACCCCATGCTTGGGGCTTGTTTTTCAATCCATGCCACGCCCAATATTTGTCAAATCTATTAAAGTTTAAAAAATATTTTGATGTGTTGTTATTACCAGTGCTCTCCAATAATCATTGGTACGCACGTACGTCTATCGCATAGCTATATATCCCAAACATGCGCATGATATATCAGCCATGTTGTTGCAGAGCTTAGCAATGCTACCTCTTTGGCGGGTGTGTTCGTCATTATAGATGATATCACACATGTCGACAGGCCGGTCCAGGCCATCAATCGGAAAAATACGAGTACGTATTTTGTGTATTAGTATGCCAGTTATTTTACATGCAAACCTTTTCGGAGTCTTTAGTTTTTTTTAAGAAATATGAAAATAAGTCTTCTGAGCATCTGTTTGGCCTTTTTTATAACTTGGTAAGTTCAGATTTTGACATTTTCTTGTAAATTAATTGGCATACTAATGCACAAAATACTTACTCGTCATAAAATAAATAAACAATACGATAATGTCAAACAAATATACAGGCAGGCAACATGTCTAAAATGCCAATATTTAGAGATCAATATATGGGTGGTGCGTTATTGTCCGTCATATCGGCCCGAGACTCCAATATCGGCCCAAAGGCCTTAGCGCATTTTCATTGGGATTTTATCTTTTTTTGTATGTTTTAATCAAATGTATTGATTGAACTGTTACTGAATTAGATCTGATTTATAAAACCAAAAGTAGCAAAAATAAATGAACGAAAATGAGATATAGGGTCCTATAGAAACCACAGCGTCCGAACGCAATGGCATCGTAGGTCCGCAACAACAACACAGTTTTAACTTTAATTGTATTGTTTGTAGTTTATTCTCACTTCCATTCCATTCCTATTTCGGTTTCTTTATTTCCCGTTTCTTCCTGTTTCAGGGCATTAGCTTTCAATACTGAAATTCCTTATCTATTTGAATGAATATGATGCTCATACCTCTTCTCGATTAAGTACCAGCTGATGATGGCCTGGACGGATTTTATCGAGTCTAGCTAGTTTTGTCGGACTATACAGTACTCAAAATAAAACGTTCAATATACGTCCATCTCCTTGACGCCAATTTCTTCAGTAACTCTTGTCTCGCCCGAAACTCTGGTCTTACCAGTCGAGCGAAACCACTCCGTGAACAATTTTAAGGCCAGATTTAATCTGTTTTCTGTAGAGTTACTTCCATTCCTCGTTTTGTTGACACACGCTCCTATGTCAGTTTCATTTACTTCATGATACCTTTCCCCAACAATTAGTCTATATAAGTACAATAAGTAAAATAAGCTGTTGAGCGCTGACGCTAAAATCCTCTCGCCGGCTTCCTTTTTTAATGCTTATTTAAATGTTAGTTGACGTCACTTCGGTTACGTCATGTCATTGACGGGTTTATCGTCAAAATTATGGTCTCAAAAACAAACAGGTAAAACAAAACAACAATCACCAATAATCGTAACGGGCAGGTGACGGTCATTAGCCTGGTCTCATTAGCCTGGTCAGGTGACAGGGCTAATAACGGTCAGGTGACCAATATGGCCAATATGGATATGCATTTTCGGCCCGGTCACATGACCTAAATTTGGCGTATCGGACCGCATTTATGATACGGCTTATTTCTTGGGAGATTATTGTATGGTAGTTTTGTACATATTGCGGGCCGTACGAAATATGCGTATATATATATGATAAATTGCTTTATTCCATTTGATACAGATTTATCTCTATCTGAGTGTCTGTCTGTCTATCTCCTGGTTGTAACAAATGCTTTATTGAACTATACTTGGTATATTCATTTTCACAAAGAAGACTAGGAACTTGAAACATGTTTTGTTTATACCTTATTACTATTTAAAGTCAAATTATACTAAAAACAGTGTTTTCTGATGGAGTGGAGGGTGGGTGTAAAGAAAGCAGTCAGATGCATATAAGCTGGATTATGTTCAACATAAGGAGCAGACAGTTTATATTATGACACATGGAATTATGAATGAATGAATGAATGCTGTTTTACGGCACGTCGACACATAAATAGGTCATATTGTGCGCAAAAAACTATGAAAAAAGAAGTATTAATTAAAAATTAATGTAAATATATAAAGATAAAACTATTAAAAAATAAGGGATGATCAGGTGTAATATAAACTATGTATGTAAATCAACAAATGCCCGTCAACGGGTATATAAACAAGTAAATATATATAAGAACACATTACAATGATTTATATAGTCTGATCTCTTTCAGGAAATCTAAAACTAGACTAAAATCTACAGTATCAAATAACTCTTTCATAGTATTAACATTGTAGTACCTTTGACGCATAGGATCAAAGTCTACACATTCCAATAAGATGTGTTTGACCGTTAACGGTGCAAAGCAGGGTATACATTCTGGTAATTGCTCACCTTGTAATAAATATGAATGAGTATAACGTGTTTGCCCTATCCTGCACCGGGCTAGGATAACTTCCTCTCGACGAATGGGTCTAGTAGAAGAACGCCATTCTCCGAGTAACGGTTTAATTGAATGGAGTTTATTGTTAACTGACAAATCCCAAGCGGTTTGCCAAGAGTTACGAATATATGTGTTAATACAACTTTTAAAATCAGTATAAGGTAATTTGGTATTATATATATGTAAATCTAATGCTGCCTTAGCAGCACTATCAGCTCTATCATTACCACGTATTCCTACATGGCTTGGAAGCCAGCAGAAAATAATAACATTATCAATTATAAGAGAATTGTACTTTTCTAAAAGTTGAAGCACAACTGGGTTATCATGTTTCATATTACCCAGTGCTTGAAGAGATGAAAGGGAATCAGAAAAGATTACAAAATGGTCATCATCAGATTCCTGAAAATAATTTAAGGCAAGTTCAATTGCCTTAAGTTCAGCTGAAAAGATAGAGGCCTTGTCAGGCAGACGGCTCTTTATGCTGTGTTTGTGAACAGCTGCTGCAGCTACCTTATCTCCATCTTTAGAGCCATCTGTGTAGATATGTTGAAAGTCACTGTATTTCGATATAATTTCATTAAATTTGCTTTGAAAGACAGTAGGGTCTGTACTGGATTTGTTATTATTACAAAGATCAAAAATAATTGTTGGAGTTTCCAAAGTCCACGGTGGAATTTGTGTACATGGAATTATGAAAAAAACTCAGTAAAATATTTGACATACATAGAGGATCTGACATGAGTTGTCATTTCATACAAAATTGTATTAAACGAGTTCAGGAATTTCATAAAAAAATTTATTAAACGAGTTCAGGAATTTGTTATTAAGCGAGCGTTTATCGGCCAAGTGTCCGCCATGCTTGTTTAGAAATACGCAGAGTGATATATAGGACGAGTGATTCGGTCGCCTTGTATTACACATGGTTAATAATATGAAAAAGGTACGGCCTAAATGGGGATTTATCCAGTTTGAGTAATAAAGTTAAAATTTCAAACTCTATAATTGAGGATACCGCACTAATCGGATCCTCCTTTTATATGTGAACAAATATTGAGATTCACTAGCCTAATAAATTGGCTCCTATGCAGTTTTTTTATTATTCTATGTTGTATGTAACTCTAACTCGCCAATACGAAAAAATCATTATACGTGTATTTTAACACACTACGAGATTCACGTGCATGTGGTCAGTACGGATCATTTGTACAAACTCTGTCAATTTCAGATAAGTTCAGAATCAATCGAGATGATGCGAAGGTGCGTGAAATTTGGTGGAATGGTCAGGTTCTCAAAGATATCCCAATATACTGTTGTTTTGTTTTATCAAATCTACACCTATATCAATGATGTGCCCCCGCCCCATCCCCCACCTCCATCCACCAACCATTCACCCCACCCCCCACCCCATCACCACCACCCGAATAGTTTTGCTTTACTTATTTTTTTACATATCTCTGCGTTTTGGATTATTTGGATATTAACATTTAAATTTGAAAGCAATCATTTACATATAAAACAATTTAGATTAAATTCAGATACACAGATGAAATATCGATAAAAAGAAAACTGAAATGGGGTCACAATAAAAAAAAATATGCTAGATTCTCATCTCGTCCCTCCCCGAGTTGCCTTTCGACAACAAATTTCTTTAAAATGACAGCATTTTCTAATTAAAACTGATAAAAAATATAATTTCACAGTCTTTTTTGTGATGGTATATACTGGCTATATAACGTATTATTGCTTGAAAAATCGAATAGTGGACCCTGCGCTGTTTTCCGACTGCTCTTTTTTTATTATAAACTGCGTATTAAATTCTTACTTAATGGTGAGGAAAAAAAAAACACCCAATTCTAATAATATATAACGTACATGTATTGTCAACATTATTCATTGGAATGCTGGAAACTGGAGCCCGATTAAGATTTTCAGTCATTGGTTTATTCTAATCTAAATCAAAATACTCCTTAAAATAGTCCATATTTAATCAAATAGTTTATAATTACTTCTTATTATTGCAGTGAAGAGAATTTTTTTTTTTTTTTTTTTAGAGATTTGAACTCGGATCTTCTGCATAGAAGTCGGGAGATGTTACCATTAGGCCACGGCATCAAACGCGTGGACGTCATAATTAAATAGTATATATTCTAATGTTTGAGGCTGATTCTATGACTCGTAATACTCACACAAGACCTAATGTGAATAGTAGTGTCAATAGTGCTTATTAAACTGCAAAGTCAGTTGAAATGGTTCTATTTATTCGTATTTACTGTCCTCCTTGAATGAAACTTTCCCTGTCCGATCTTTTTATATTTCTTTATCGGTTATGGGTCGATAAATGGTCACTGGCGAGACAGTTAATCAGTCTGATCTATTCTCATCGATTGCGGAAATTAACGAAAAGTTCCGATGGCTTTGATCGTACATAGTCGGTCAATTCCGTCGTTCTTCGGTGATACCGAGATGTTGCGAATGGCACATCGCCGAAGAGGCCCGAAATGAAATAACCATGCCTATCAGCGGAAGTAGGTACTGGTTTCCCGTTCTTTAAGCTTGCCTCTCATATACTTGGCTGACATCGGAAACCAAAGGGATAATTGTTTTCAAACTCATAGTATGTGGACACAAGTTGATACCGTTAAGGCGATAAATCCCCTATAAGGAAATACGTAATGGGTATATTATACGGAATACAAGCAGTTCCATGTGATAAAATATTTTATGAACTGATATGAAATATTTATTTTTTTAGGAAAACTGGTTTTGTTGTCCTGACTGAAAAATTGCGGTAAATTGATAATGAAAGGAAACATACAACTGTGTACACTACAAGCTTTTATTTTCCATGAGTGCCTGTATATGACTACTTTTAGTAACAATAATGCTCATTGTTCAATAAATTGGAAAATGGTTGCGGTATTCTAAATATAGCATGGGCCTGGCTACGCCCCTTTTCCCGAATGTCCCGAATGACCTGAGCCAGAAGTGAAAGGTCACACAAATTAAAACATGCCAGAAAATTGCTTCAAAATACATTTTTAGAGTTGTTAATTAATTAATAAATAACATTTATTAAAATGATAGAATTTATTTTATAAAATGTAATTTTTAAACATGAAATTGTGAGATTAACACCCACTCAAAAACAGGTAAATCTTTACTGCGGTTATGCATGTAAACAAATATGGCGGCCCCCATGGTAAATTATGTAGGGGTTACATGCTGATTTTTAACGTTTAGCACACTGGAAAATCAGACACATCTTTTGAATTCGAATATTCAGTTGTATTTCATTTTTATCCTCGGAAAATCTTTCTTTGTGGCCTATGGGAAAGCAATTAGTGTACCGCAACCTACTCACAGAATGAAGACGTACTAAATGATCAATAATTTGGCCAGCAGTCTTACATTTATTGCGGTAATTCATGTGAAGTTGCAATTAATATCTAAATGGATGACTTATAGTTCAAGGCGGGGATTTCTTTATTTTCACTGTCCCGTTTTATTGGAATGACAGTAGGGTAAGTGTGAGGTTTGGTGCACCCTAGAACCTGGTTTAAACCCCCAGAGGTATTTTTTGCCACTGACCGTTCCAAGGCGGTAGTCATATTGTCAACCATTTTGTGTTGGTGATGTCCTATTTGGACTTGTATTCATCTTTAAAGTTGTTCTTTGTTTTGTAGCAGGATCAAGATTTGGTCTTTTCTCCAAACCCTTAAATGGAGCAAGCTGCTTTAATACCTGTTTGAAGATTGTTACTATTTTTAGACGGGTTTTTCCAATAGTGTACATTATGTTTTATTATGTTTATTTGGTTGTGTAATAGCCACAGTTTGGCGGGAATTTTGGTCATGTGACTTGTTGTGTTGGGTAAAGTTCTGGGCAGTTGACAGCCATCTTTATTAGGAAAAAGTCATGTTGGAAAGTTAAGAAAGTTTTTCACGTATCCATAAATTCTTGAAAATGGTTGGAAGTGGTTGAGTTTAAAAGGATGTATTAGTGATTTGCTGAGGTTGATTTAGAGCTGGTTTTGAAATGATTGGAATTGTTCAAGGCGCACAGATTGTTTTGATTCGGATCAGGTTATCTTATGTTTTCGCGCAATTTAGTAAAGTTGATTTGAAATCGCGCAAGATTGATATTTCCTTTCTTGCTAACTCTTTTGCATGAACATGTTTTGCACTTTGATTTACAGCGCTAACCATCACAACACAGTGAGAGAGATAGGATGGCCATTGATTGACACAACACCTATGTACACAGGGACTGGTTCCATAAACCTGTAAGTGTATACTTTAGTTGTAAAAGAATGTTATTTTTACAAGGGAAACATAATACTCTTTGTTGTAATTTTATTAAGCTAGGTCACTATGCACAGATACAATGATACTATGACTATAATAATATATGAGTATTGTAAATATTAAAACTGACTACGATATATTATTATATGATTTAATTAATGTAATAACTTGTGATTGTTTTAATTGGGTTCATATATATTTTATATATAGTTTAATACACGATTGCTTAAGAACTTTAATTTATGTATTTACAGGTTCCGATGATGTATTAGATGATGTGTAATACGATGTTCTACCATATATCGTCATAAACTGTATGTTCTTCCGAACTCTAAATAAATTCTGTAAAAACATATCCACTGAGTTAGTTGGACACTATCACCTTTGGGTGACAAACCCAGATGTTTTACAGTGACGCCTAACGTGGGGCGCCACTGTAAAACATCTGGGTTTGTCACCATCAGATCATAAGATGGTTACAGTATCCCTTGTCAACAGATAGTGAGTTTTGATTTCAGGTTGGATTTATTGTATTAACATTTTTTTCTGGCTGCTAGTCTTTTCAAAGGTTAGAAATCAAGTATCAGATAATTTTTTGTTCAAATATTTATTTTGCGCGCAGCAAAAGTAGTGGATTTGATCAAAGTTGTCAGTGGATCAGTATACCAGAGTTAGACTGTAAAATACCAGTATGTTTACTGTAAGAGGAGCAGTTTTCTATGTGGGTACATCTTGATTTGATCTATCAGGGTGATTAAACTAGCCAATAGGAGGGAAAATTGTAAACATGCTCAATTTTAAAGATAAGTAAAATATTTTGTAAACAGACAGTAGCCAGACAATGTGAATTTTGTTTTGAAAGAAAACCTTTATCTTTCTTGATACTCAGTTCTGTGGATCTCATTTTCAATAATTACTGCCAATATTTCTTTCTGAGTCATTTATTTTGGTTGAATTGATCAGCTGATTGCATTGAAATCACACGGCATAGAAATTACATTCATAAACTATTACTATAACAATTGTTGTGGATTCTTATTGGTCAATAGGTTGTTCATGGCATATATCAGTTGTATTGGAACAATTTCATTGGTTAGTGTGGGTTAGTGGTACATAACATCACTCAGGTGTTCTAAAATTGTATTAGCTGTTCAGTGTTTACATATCACAGGTGGTCAGTCAGATTTATTTAGCAAGTGTTCAACTTGTGTATTGATGCACTGTTTTGACATTTGACAGGTGACTGAAATAAACTAAACTTGTTGTTTATTTCAGGTTGGTACAGTTAGCCCTTTTATTAGAAATAATTATTGTATTTGATTATTTTTTTCAAGGTACATGCATAGTGTTATAAATTTATAATATAATTATTATTTTTTCAGAGTATAGGCATATAGTGTTATAAATAAATATTTTTTAGATCATATTTATTGCACAATCTGAATTTGAATTGAAAAAAGAGTTTCATTTGAAAGTTCAAATAAACAGAGCTCTTTGACTTCAAAATAGTCAATTATATTACAAGGTAATTAAGTTATACCGGTGATTCGCAGTCGCTTTAATAATTTGTTTATATTTTGAGGAAATATTTTTTTCAAAATTGAAGAGATAAATGAATTTCGCGCCGATTCACAGTCGCGTTAATAATTCGTGTATATTTTGAGGAAATACATTTCTCAAAATTGAATACATCCGTGAATTTCGCGTCGATATTGGCCATTCTCACTCGGTATACGACATTAGTATTAAAGGCATAGGTGACAGCACTTAACTGGGAGTAAGGTAAAGTTGAAGCTTGAATGTGTATGTTAATTTAGGTCATAATAGTGTTTGAACAATTTGATTAGTATTTTGCTTTAGGCATTGGCATTGAATGCAGCTGGTAGATTAACTTTGTGGCAATAGTTAATAACGGTAGTGTAGATCTACATAGAGCTGGTTAGGCCTTGAGCTAGGACCCAAAATTTTCGATATTGTTACCAACTCAAGGGAAAAATTCTACCATCACTTTTTGAAAAGAGCAATGTATATAGAATACATTTTTCCATGATAGCAATCTGTAACAGGTAGCTTATATAAAAAAAAATCGAACATTAATAGGTTATCATTGTAGCGCTTTCATATAAGTTTTTGATGTTCATTTTTGAATGTCATGCTTGTGTGAATAATTTTTGATGTACCTTTTAAAGATGCAGTTAAGTGTACAATTCATTGAGTTACATAAAGCGTAAATAAGCCCTTTTAAGCACAGAATTCAGTTTAAAATCTCTATTTTGCTTCAAATTAGAAGTCAATTTACCCCACCCACTATTGACACATTTTTATGCATTTAGTTTAGTTAATATTTTTTACAATATATGTGTAAACTTGTAAGAATCAGTAATTTACAACCTTTCTACATGATTTAAATAATATTATAATATGAATAAGGGATTGTTATGATATATTGATGAAATTAAGTACTAAGCAATGTTCAGCAAGCCTGATAAGTTGAGACACATGCCAAACTAGAAGTAAAAGCCTTCCTCAAAGTAACTGCAACATAATTAGTATTAACATGTTCTGATATATACATATATTGCACAGACGACACATAGTCCAAAGGATTCTAGATAAAGGAAATGTGCGGTTTAACGTGTTTTTTTTTTTAACAAAAGTCTTTTTTTAGGTGTATGCGTCATGGCAATACTTATTATGATTACACATTTGGATTATTTATTACACATAAAAACATAAATTAAACATTGCACATTGCAGCGCAAAATCTTGAAAGTTTTCTATGTTAATACTTTTTAATTACAATGTATGCATGTTAAAAGGATTTTTACACTTGAATTACCCCACCCATATACAACACACTAAATAATTCTGCATATGAAATGTAAAAATAGTAGTATATGCATTTGCACGAATCATTTTTGTGTTACTGAAAAAAGAATCGACGAAGATAAATTGATTTGAATTGGTGTTTTACGGCGCACCGACACAAACATGTTATATGGCGCCAACAGGAATGAACATTCGACCCGGCTCACTCTTCATTAACATCTAGATAAAAATTTGCAGAATGTGCTTAGAACCTTCTTACCTGCAGAACTGCAGAGTTGCTGCAAATTCTCTAGTAAACACTCCATTTTCGGTGGAGCCACGATCACTGCCACCACTGAAGTAGCACCTGAAACAATACAGGTTTTATGATGAAAATAATGAACAAAAAAGACAAAATTAACATGAATTCGGGGAAATTTTACCCCTATGCCTGGATATGCAGTGGTCATATTCTTGCCCGGGAACCACACGGCGTCGACGAAGAAATATCTTTAGAGTGATACCCGGATCACTGTACTAACTACTTACCATGGCAACTGTTTGTTAGTATTGGTGCAGTTGTTACAATATCACTTGCTTAGGATATGTATCCGTACTTGATTTAGAGTATGGAATTAACCTAGGATAGTAAGCATCAACCCTACTTTTGCGTATGCAAGTGCAAGTGGAATGATTATTACCTAAAAAAGAAAGTGTATTGCCAATGAAGAGACGGAGGGAGTGTGTGTGGGGGGGGGAGAGGGGGTGAGGGGGGAGAGGGGGAGGATATATAGGCATTTAGGAACATGCCCTACTGACGAATAGACACCTATGTTTCTTTGACATGATGGGAGAAAAAAAAAGCGATACACGGGATCGCCTGTTTTACGTCCTCATCCGACGGACGAGTGTAAAAGTGTCTTGCCTAAGAACACACCGACAAAATTCACTGGCTCCGGTGAGGCTTGAACCAGGGTCCTCTGAATTTGAAGTCCCCCGTGCTATCCACTGCATCAACAGGCTGTATGCGCTCAAGCAGGATGACTGCATTAAAATACATACAACTAAAATGTTAATCCGTCATAAAGATTATATCCAAGAAGCTGGGTTCACAACGGTCTCTCTTATCTAGCAAGTTAGCATCAAGTTCATGTATGTCGAGTTGCAATATGCCTGCAAGCTTTATATATGCCCAGCTCATTGCTGTTTTGATAAACTTGGCAATAATGCCTTGGTATAAAACAGGAAAATTAAGAATACTCAGTACATATTATCTGATTTAAATAATATAACTTAATGTGACAATATAACATACATATAAGATATAAAACAAAATTAAACGCGTGCAGATAAGAATCGGTACCCAGTGCATTTAGTGATCACGGTTAGGTTACTGATGTTTACTCTAAAAGCTATATCCGACATACAGGTGTTACTGCAGTTAAGGCAACTATCCCGCCTACAACAGCCACATTTTACAACATATGTACATCGTTTCTAAACCTACTGACCACGAGGTATATACATTACTTACATCGTTTGAGAATCAAAACTCTATAGATACAATATAAAAAGCTTTAACCAGCCAAAGAAATAAATGGATAATTCATTTTACACTTATTCAATTACGGATATTACAAAAACCCATTAATAAACATATACTTTTAATATACATATGCATTTTTATATGAGATGAACACCTGGATAGAGTTTTGATAAACTGTTTTTGTAATGTAATTGTGTCGTAATTTGGCGGGTTATTTTAAAATTTGTATAACAAACACCTAAAAATCAACAGTTAAACCGTAAATGCCTTTTCTTTTTCTTTCTGTTTTTTTTTTGCAATTTGTCGAAAATGCAGTGGTCTACTTTGTTATTTTAGTTCGTGGATTTATTCAATATACGATTTGTAACATGGTTAAGTCTTCATAATGGAATACCTTATCAAAAGTCACATTCTCTATATATTTCAGTTCGCTTAAAACGTTTGAAGTCATTTTATGAAAAGTGTACAACTTCAAGCCATAAACAAGAGACCCACTCGCCTTGTCTCAAAGTGCTCTCATGTTTTAAGAAACAACAACAATTTCTTTATATAAATCTGTAAAACTGTGACTCCCGTAGTGGCCATATATGGCCCCATTGTCGCCATTTGAACAAACTACTAGCGATAAAAACACTTATGCGGAAATAGTTACATATAAATCACATACGGAGTAAATAATATTATGATAGACAATATACTTAATCAATAAGTTATGTGAGATCCCGATGTTGTATCTAATATATCTGTTAGGTAATCTATGAACATAAACGGCCTTTTAGCGAGTAAAAGACATACGGAATAAATATCATTTTAATATAATAGTTAATTCTTGTTAATATTGAATATTAGAACTGTTATAAAACTTTTTTGCGAAAATAAATGCAATGATGTAATGGCACAGGATAGTGTAAACAAACGCATTTTTCAATTATGGATAGAAATCCAAGACATCATAGGAGACGCAAAGAAATGGCCTCACATTATAAGACGCTTGTTTTGGACACAAAACGTAAAACATTTTCAACGTATCTTAATCTCGACATTTGTATACGTTAATGGACTCAATCCAGAAATATTTAAAGAATGGGCAAGATTAATTGGTTTAGGCCGGGATGAGACTGCAAATAGACATTTTGAGGCGCTATTCAACATTTTTCCCACCAATAATTATACTCTATATGCCTATAACATAACAAACAACAGATATGAATATCTAGATGGAACAGTTAGGCAATATAAGCACTATTCCAAAAGACATTAAATAAGTATCTATAAACAAGAATATAAACAAGAATAGCAATCGTTCATATCTGGCAAAGGCCCACATGCATCATAACATGTTACGCCACGTCGTCTAAACATTCATGTTAAGTCACGTCGTCAAAACATTCATGTAACAATATAGAGATCGTGTTAATACAATACAACACGTCATGTTAATTAAGGATAATCAAAACATATATTATAACATAGCACGTCACATCATCGAAACGATAATGAAACAATATATAGATAAAAGTAAAAATAAAATAATTAAGATGATATTTAAAAGTTAACACCAATTCAATTTATATCACAAGCCTACGCTGGTCAGTAAAATTCACCTCTAAGAACCACAACGGACCAGTCAAAATGTGTCTATTCGTAACATACACTGTTCAATGCGGATGTGTTTTTTCACGCAAAAATAAATATTTGGAACTTTGGATTACTATGAGAGAGGTAAATAACTTTTATAAATGAATCCACTATAAATTGTTTAGATACATACACTACATAGCAGGGATACACACATATATACACGAAAGCGTACATTATGAATACATAAAAAGAACGCATAGTCTAATAGCAATTGTCAAGAACCACACGGCGTCATGAAATAGCACTTACTTAAGGTTGTTACTCATATATGTAATACTATAACAATCATTATAGTGAAAATTACAGAATCATGTTGAATAATATGACAAGCAAACGTCAGTGTTCTGGTGACAACATATCTAGGTGTCAGGTACATATATGCACATATATGTGCAGGTGTGTCTGCGTGTATATGCATGCGGATGTGTGCATGCATGTATGTGTATATATACGTGTGTATGTATGTGTGTATGTATGTATGCGTATATATATGTGTGTATGACTGTGTGTACAACATGACATGCCGTTAAACCACAATCAAGCTTATTATTATTTTCAGTCGATAAAAGACGTTTCAGTTTGCAATCTTGATATTTTATTACATAAGTATTGGCTACCATTAGCAGTGAGGATTATGACGTCATATATAAGCTTTAAACTGCCAATTATACCTTCCAAGGGTATAGATGTTAGCCTTTTGATTCTACAATAGGAGTGAGGCATTCTCTTCTATATAATTTTTCAAAAACAGCTTTGACATAAATCATTAGCAAACTGAACCGACACATGTAATGCAATTATAATTAGTTAGAGCGCTCTTACTTGTATATGTATTTATATCGATATTGTATATATTAATGCATTAATGTAACCATGATACATATAATGTGGAAACAAAATATAAACTGTGTAAATAAAATATTTAATGTGCACATAACATGTCTTAGATGTCGAAAATATCCAACTATACAATAGTTACAATACATATTTTGTCAAATGGTATTATAATGTCCCATTGTATGACTGCGACAAACTATACATAAGATAGACACATGACGATAGATTCGACAGAGACAGAGTTTATTTCCATCGTGGAGTATTGGACTTTTAGATGGAGATAGAACGTAGTTTCAGAGCTTAGTTATGCGAGACATTGAGACAAACTATGTTTGTCACATGAATATAAGACCAGTGTAAATTGGCCCTTGTATTATAACCAATATAAGCTTATGGTACATGCGAACTATTATTTAGCTTTTGAAGTATCAGAGAAGTTGTTTGAATATGTTTTCCTATATAATTCAATGTTATATTGTGAGCCCCGGGACAGGGCCAAATTTTATTCCAGGCTTGATTCAAGGGACACCATTTAAATTATTTGGTACAGGACAATAATCTTAAGCTACATGTAGCTTATTACACCTCTAGCTCTTGAAGTTATAGAGAAGATGTTTATAGACGTTCCTACATAACTCTATGTAAATATGTGACCCCCGGGACCGGGTGAAATTTGACCATAAGATCACCATTTGAACAAAATAAATTGGTAGAGATCGATACTCTTATGCTACATGCATCGTACACGATTTGAACAAAAGTGGTAGAGAACCATAAGCTTGTACAATATGCAAAATAGTAGACACCTGGCTCTTGTTTTTTAAAGAGTTTTAAAGATGTTTCTATATGACTCTATGTAAATATATGACCCCTGGGGCGGAGCCAGATATGACCCCAGGGTCAACATTTTAATAAACTTGCTAGTGGACCATAAGCTTATGCTTCATGCATAATATGGGACCTCTAGCTCTTACAGTTTTAGAGAAAGTTATTTATTTTTAAAGATTTCCTATATAGCTGTATGAAAAAATGTTACACCCGGTGCTGAGCTATATTTGACCCTGGGGTCACCATTTTATAAATACTTGGTAGAGGACCCTAAATGTATAATACATGCAAAATATTAGACCTGTAGCTCTTCTAGTTTCAGCGAAAACGATTTTTTTTAAAGAAACAAGAGTTTTGCTTAAAAGGGGAGATAACTCTAATAACAAGAATCAGCTACCCTGTTCCCACTGCTATCATGGATTTTTTGTTTCTCTATAAGGTACTCAATAACATGGTACTAGTAAGAATTTGTCCCTTGAGATGGTAACAAAAAAGTGTAAAGCTCACGGTCTAGATGTGTTAGGCAGGGTTATTGGCATAAATAGAATGGACAAATGGGTAGTGTGATGCTGCAGTAAGATAAAGTGAAAGTGAAAGTAGAAACATTGGTAGTTTTGAAAGCATACTTAAGTGATCAGTGGAATATGAAATTAACTCATTCTTGTTTGCATTTAGTGCAATAAGAAATTCAGTGAGTAGTAGTTGAATATACAAGTTGAAGCATAAGCAGGTGGGAAGTAGAGTGGTTATTTAGCTCCGCCGTCCACTTATCATAGCAACACATGACAACGGAAAGTAGTACGTCATTTTCCTTCAACGTCAAAAAAAGTGAAACAGCCGCCATTTTCTTTTTTTTAAACGCGTAATCTGGAAGATTGTAACAAGTTTACATGATTAAAATTTTAGTTCCCCTTTAAGTTTCGTCATATTCAGCTGTATTGACTTTTAGATGCTTTACTGCGCGAGAAATTTCGAGATTCACCCATTTAAAATTCCGAAGCGAGGGGAAGTAACTCGTAAGAGATGTCATTGTTAAAATGCGTTTAAAAATGGTAACACTTGTGTTCTTTTCTAATGAAATACAAGGAGATACTAAAAATATGTTGTTTAAGCTTAAATAGTACATGGCGTGTACGACATGTTACGAACATCAAGGTATTGCTTTATAAAAATTACACGCTAAAACGATAAAATGTTCGACTCGGCACTGTCGGTCAAAAAATATAACGAGTGTCAAGTCATCGAACGTCTACAGGTGCGTATTCGGTATTCGGTGAAGGGGCTCACACTAAAGTCTGAAAAGTAGTCTGTAGCCTATATTTAAAAAGGTTGACCCTGTTCAGCTTCTCGTTGTGCATTTTGATGGCCAATCTGGAATTATGGAACTCAACTGGCCACCCGCTAGTGTGTTTTTTTATTTATTTTTTATTGGCGAGTATCACCATATGCAGCCATATTTAACATCAAAATATTAAAACAAAGCTGCAGTCCAATTTATTTGATTATCCCTCACCGGCCCCTCCTGCCTAGCCACCACCACCATCACCCACCCCACCCATAAACAAATTAAAAATGCGAATCTGGTCAGGGTAGGTGTCTCATTGGAATCTGGGAAACCGCCCTACTCCTACTTTTGCTTATTAAACATGCTCGGAGAATAGACTTCGATATATAAACTTCGGATAGGAGGATTTATGTCCGCTTACGATGGACGAAGCTACTTGGAAAGAGGAAACTCAGTGGCGCCGTTGTCTTGAACCCGGGTCCTGTGCTTTTAAGTGCACCGCATTGTCCACTACACCAACACTTGACAAAACAAATATAACGGCTTAATATGTCAAACTAGTATAGACATGGAAATATCAGTTTCCAGATTGTTATTAGTGGGAAGCGGTCACTAAGTCGACCTTGAACTAGAAGTGTGTTCCATCACCCATGAACACTTGCTTCGCCTGCTGACATTGCTGTTTGCTTATTTCCAAGGTTAGGTTGCAGGTTAGGCTGATAAATAGGGCATAACTCTGCCAAAATGAAAGTCAGAGGTATTGCACATGTGTAACAACATTCATTGAGATGAAGATGTGGGTGAAGTTTCATGAACACAATTAAAATACTTTTCAATTGATGGCCAAGGTTAGGTTGCAGGTTAAAGCATGACGGACGGACGACGACGGACAAAGTGATCGATAAGTGTCTGCCATCCTAAGCAGTTGACACAAAAATAAGTGTTCAGTTCTCATATAAATATATCCGTCATGCGGATATTTTTTATGCACTCTTCAACCCAATGAATTTTACTTTACCAGGCTAGACCAGTGACATTTGCTTTATCAGACGAGTACTGCTAAGTACAGCAAAACATGTTTCGAGATGCTAATTTCAGTGCTTGATATACACTTCAAGATTGCCATCATCGGCCCATTTGTCACTTTAATTACAAAAGATCTATTTCAAAAGCTTGAATAAACAATAAATAGATTAAAATGACCTTGTGTTCCCAAAAGGCAGTTTTTCAGTTTCAGATACATGACTGTACGCAAAAGGAAACTTTTTTTTTTTTACATAGATCCAACTGAACCAAAGAATAAATAATACAATATTTTATTTATATTATATTTATAAACTAAACATCTATTAAATACTACAATAATGAAATTTACTTCATACTTACAACAAAAACATCAATGTCATATATGGCCTAAAATGTGTTAAAATGATGTAAAACACCAACAATTTTGTTTTTTGAATGTGAGCAGTATGACATTGTATACATTTGGTGTTTTTTAACAGCTTTACATATTATATAGTCTCTGTGAGGTATAATTATGTTCATTTTGGTTCTTTAAAAAAAGCAATGTCTGCTCAGTCCTCGGGATTGCCAAACTGAAGTCACAATCATGATCAGGCGAACACATCTCAAGCGGGATACGCAGTAACAAGTATACACTATAACGCATAAGGCCGAAGAAAAACTAACCGCGTTTCTAATTTAGCCTAATTAAATGAATATATTTCCTGGAGTTTAGAATCTTGCGATCACAGTATAGTCAACATTTTTGGTTAAATCCACGTCTTTCAGGGTTGACTTGGTATTTGAAGAACGAAGGGCATCTGGATACCAGATGATGCGTCTCTGAAATAAACAAAACAAGTTGTTAAAAAGGATGGATTGGTGGTGCAAAATATATAAGCCATATGATATATGCATGGAATTTCAAATGAATCAACAGAGTGTCCTGTTATTTTTAAAGGGATTTTAACTTGGGCTGTCGTATATACCGTATTTCCTTTAACAGTAGCTCCCGGGCGCTATGGAAAGTGCGAAGGGGGGCGCTACTATTATGATACAAATTTTCAATATATTTCACCTCCTTTCCCCGACTGTTCCCTTATAGAATTACTGTACGGCGATCTTTTACCTTCGACACCGATATTGACTTAACCTAAACATACGTAATACTGTCATCACTCTGCATCTATATGATACACATTTCTGTCAAACTTGACGATTACAAAACGGGTTGGTTGCGTATGAATTAAATAATAATAAAAGATAAACTAAATAGTAAATTGAAAGGAACGAGATAAATAAAAGCGGTAATTTGTATTGATGATGACAGGGGCGCTTTAAGGTTTATGTCATAGACCATACTGGTGTCGAAGGTAAAAAACTCCCGTAATCAAATCCATAAGCGGTAAAAACAGTGTGTTTTTTAGGAACTTTTAATTTAATCAAATCCATTAGCGGTAAAAACAGTGTGTGTTTTTTAGGTACTTTTAATTTTTGAAGACGGTAAGGTTTCTTAAAACAGGTGGGGGTGCTTCTAATAGAGGAAATACGGTATTAATATATAGGTAATAGGTAAATTGACATCACAGAGAAATGTGAACGTTTTACCATCAACTTGTATGGGTTTTGTGTGGTAAATAGAATCTCACAAAATCATCTATTATTTGGGACATTTATACTTTTAGTAAGGCACTTCTCTTTTTTTTTTAAAGTAGCTATCCCGCCAAATAACTACAAAATTGCACTAGAAAACCGTTTATCGAAATTCTATCCATATAACAATGTATATGTGCCGATTAAAAGTATAGGTTTATTAATAGGTTCTTAGAATACCCGTGATTGAATATCCGTAAAATGATGGTAACTCGTAATTCAACACTCCAGTTCTGGGGTTTGGTCCGGCTGGTTAAAGCCGTTTATACTCTGTATGTATGAGTTTGGTTTCTCAAAATATGTAAGTTATATATATACTTTGTCATCAGTAGGTTTAGAAACAGTGTACATAATGTTTATAAAATTTGACTATTGTTGGCGGGATGGCTACTTTAATGAGAATAATAAAAAAATCTGTACAAATCGGGTTCTGCCACTCAAATATATCTAATGTTTCGCAAGCTTATCAAGCTTATTAAAATCTTCATTTATAAAAACCACGTTAAAGAACCATAGAAATGTATTCCCGAATTTGGGGCGGCTCGAAATGTTAACATTTGCTAGTAAGATAGATCGAGTAGCTTAGGTACATTTTTTGAATTCCACTCTCTGCGGTGGCTCGAAATATTGCCATATTATTAGCTTAATTAACCTATATCACAGGGGTCAAATATATTAAAGTTTACCCAGGGCTAGGCTCAGTCTCAGAGCTGGAACTTGGAGATGCCACTTGACAGAAGGTGGCAACATCTGCAAAGATCCCTGAAAGAAAATCAATTGTTGTTTGTATACATACATACCTTCAGTAGATGTGTAATCCTTTACAGTACTGCTGTAGCTATATGCAAACTTTGGGCAGTGGAAGGGGGCGGGGGTGGAGCAAGGGCACCGATTTTGTGGTTGGGGAGGGGCCCAGGGGTGTGGTGGGTGAAGGGGAGGTGGCAACGGTGCATTTCTGTTCTGCGGTCATAGAGGGGGTTTAGGGACAAGGCCATTTATTTTTGGGGAACAATGGAACATTGTCTGTTATTAGTAATATTTTTGGGGAACAAGGGAACATAATAATAAAAATAAATGGAAAAATATTTTTGGAGAACAAAACAAAATATTTTTGGGGAACATTGGTTCATATTTTCAGTGAACATAGACCCCACTGGAAGGGTATCATCATAGAAATAATACATCAGTGCTATATTATTATTAAATTTTAACGACACTAAACATGAAAATGCCCGAAATAAAACACATTTATGGGTCAAAAACCTCAAAATTTCCGATCTTCACATTTGAACAGCGATTTAGGCTATGCAAAATATGCCAATAGTAGTCAAAACTAATGCTATGGGGATTTTTAACGTATCAACTTACTTTATTCACTGTCTGTGTTGTTTTTCATTCAAAATTGGCTTAAGCTAACGTTTTCAAAAAGACAACTGCAATTTCCGCGTAACTGCACGTGAGTGCAAATTGGGACTACTTCGTGTCAAAACACTTGAAATTCAAAAGTGAGTTATGCGGTGTGTGCGCGTGAAAAGCTTCAGCTGCTGCTGCACTGAAGTGACTTAAGTTACATGAAGTGATGACAGTGCAAAAGTGATGTAACTGAACTGAAAAGCTAATGCTAAATTGAACTAAATCAAATGTATTTCATATACAAGCGGATGTTGACACAGTGAAAGTATAATTTGAATCAGTGATTACTGATATAGTGACTCTAGTGCATAAGTGACCTATGTGATATAGGTGAGTGCGATAGTGAATTAACTGTGAACAATACTTGAAAATATATTTAGACGGACACTCAGTGTGAATTATTTCTATTGTAACTTAGTGCAATAATGGTGTATCTAAACTAGAGTTAGTGCACAAGTGAATTATCTCTATGGTTTATTTGAGTGAAATTAATTCCAAAAGGAGTGATTCAATTCAGAAGTGATAGAGACACTATGAATTTTAAGTGAAATAGATACATTAAGCAAAATATAAGTAAACAAATAAACACTTTGTGATATATTTTGTTTTAGATTAATTTAATATTGTAATTAATTGAAAGCAATGCTTACCATGGATGGTAAAGAGGAAGCGAAAGTTAAGATTGAGGATAAGGGTGCGAAACCGAAAGTCCCCAACACAACTACAGCTGAAGGTGGAGCTACAGCTGAAGTCAAGCATGTCGAGACAACGGAATAGGCTAAACTAGCACATGATTTTAAACATTTGAAAATTAATCCACCACCGATTGAATCTTCAAAAGACTTGGAAGAATTTATGGAAGCATATGTAGCGTCGATAGCCACATCTGATACTTCCGGAAAGCAAACTAGTACATCGGTACCAAAGATACCAGAATTTTATGGAGAGCCAAATAGAAATTAGATAAGCTTTTTTACTTGGAAATATCAGGTGGATTGTTTAAGGATAGAGAAAACATACACATATGAGCAAATACTCAATGGAATCAGACGGTCTTGCAAGGGAGAGGCAGCAAACATACTACGCAGATTAGGCATAGGAGCAAGCGTGGATCAGATACTTGGAATGTTTAATGCTACATATTCGATGATTGACAGTGCCGAGTCAATACTTAGGAGAATTTATGCTTGCTCGCAGGACACAAATGAAACAGTTTCAGTGTATGCTGCCAAGGTTGAAGACATTTTCTCACAAGCAGTGGAGTTAAAGGCATTACTACCAACACAAGAAAACATTCTGAAAAGTGTTCTCTACCAAGGTCTTCAGACACAGCTGAAACAACTAGCTAATTATAAATACAAACAGTTAAAGACTATGATAAATTTAAGATAGAGTTGAGGAAATTGAGAATAGTCTGACAGAACAAAAAGAAAAAGGGAATAAGACAACATCACATGCAACAACTAAAGTTGAAGAAACGTCTGAATTGGGAGAAGTCAAAGAATTACTTAAGACATTACATGAAAGAATTGACAAATTAGAACAGGTTACAGAGCATAATTAACAACATCAGCAGAATGCAGACACATATAGAAATAGAGGAGTTTATAGAGGACGTAGAGACAATTTTTACTGTGGTAGTGGGCGTGGACGATACACACCAAGACGACCCACTGGATCAAACACTTTCAGATCTACTTACTCTGGATTTGATAACACACAACAACAACAACAACAACACTATGAAGACACACGGACATGCTACAAGTGCAATAAAAAGGGACGTATTACGACATTTTGCCCGGAAAACTGATCAGTGCCTCGGTTGCGGGATTGAACGGGGGGTACCACCACTACAGACATGTACAAAAATCCCAAATTAGTTGGAACCTCAACAGAAGCTGCCATAAAGATAAATAACGTTGACACAATGGCCTTGCTCGATTCTGGGTCATGCATATCATCAGTCTCACAATCTTTTTATCAGGTATTTCTTAAAGACGTCAAACTTAGACCACTTACTGAAATACTGAAAGTGGAGTGTGCAGATGGTAGTGAGATGCCATACCTTGGTTACATAGAAGTTCAGATAGCACTGACGGGGTGCTTAAATCTACATCACAGACATGTTTATTGCTTGTAACACCTGAAACTAAATATAGTTCTAAAGTACTTAATTGGAACAAATATATTGAATGCAATTTTAACAGAATGTGAAACCAACTTTGGAAAAACATTTTTACAGTGTGCAAGCTTGAAGACTTCATGGTACTTATCATTTAGATGTATATATTTACAACACAGAGAACTTAAAACGCAACAAAGACAGGATTGCTATATTAAGATCAGCATAACCCGGCACCGTAATTCTCGGACCCAATCAGTCAATTCATTTAAAGGGATATACAGACAAAGAATTTAAGTTTCATGAAACTTCAGCAATACTTCAGGAATGTGAAGACTCGTCGTTACCTGAATTTGTAGACATAACACCCACAGTAATACATTATACTTACAAAAACAACAGAGAAATCTTGGTAAATATTAGCAACGTTACTATCAATGCTATAACAATAGCGCCAAAGGCTGTCCTTTGTGAAATTCAGCCAGTGACCATAGATGATTCTGTGTTTGCAAAACTTGAACATCAGGAAACAGACATATTTGATGAAATCCACTTTGAAGCGGACCTTACAGAAGAACAAAACTAACAAATGAAGAAATTACTTTTAAAACATAAGGACATTTTCTCCACGGGAGACACAGACATTGGCAAATGTGACAAAGTGAAACATAGAATAGATCTTGAAAACGAATACCATTTAAGCAAAGGCATAGGAGAATTCCACCTTCAATGATCGAAGAAGTACGTAAACACATGGAGCAATTATTATCATCAGGCGTCATCAGAAGATCAAACAGTCCTTGGGCATCAAACATCTTGCTCGTACGCAAAAAGAATGGTAAACTCCGAATGTGTGTTGATTATCGGATGCTAAATCGAAGAACCGTTAAAGACTCGTACGCTTTACCGCGAATGGAAAAGGTATTTGACTGTTTAAATAAAGCCAAAGTTTTCAGTGTAATTGATATGAAGAGCGGATACCACCAAGTTGAAATGGTAAAAGAACATAAAGCACGCACCGCATTTACAGTAGGGCCACTTGGATTCTTTGAATTTAACAAGCTACCATTTGGTTTATGTAACTCGCCAGCTACGTATCAAAGACTAATGGAAGACTGCTTAGGCGATTACAACAAGTTCATATGCGTAATTTATTTGGATGACTTTATAATTTTTGCAGAGAATTTCGAACAACATCTTCATCGACTAGATCTAGTACTTACAAGAAAAGTAAGAGTGTAGCCTGAAATTGTCACCAGAAAAGTGCTATTTTTTCAAAAGAAAGTCAAATTCCTTGGTCATATTGTAACAGAAGATGGGGTTCAAACAGACCCAGATAAAATAGACAAAGTAAAACAGTGGCCAACACCATCGAACTCGGACGAGTTACGATTATTCTTAGCATTTGCGGGGTACTACAGGAGATTCGTTAAAGACTTTTCGAAAATAATAAAACCATTGAACGAACTACAACATCCACGAAAAATAAACCAAAAGTTAAGGAATGGAAATGGACTACAATTGAACAGCAAGCTTTTGACAACTTAAAACAGATTCTTACAACAGCACCAGTTCTTTCATACCCTGACTTTTCGTTACCCATCGAGCTGCATACAGACGCTTGTAACTCAGGACTTGGAGCAATTCTTTATCAAAAACATCTAACAGGAAATAAAGTAATTGCATAGAAAGCCACAATGAAGGTACTCATTGACTTGGCAGAAGCCAGAGCAGTAAGAGAATAAACCATTAAGGGCACGACAAGAAAGATCATGGACAAACATCAAACGCCACCGTCCCAATGGGGTTTAGGTAGGCGTCATCATAGAGTCCACAGCCTGTCTGGTCATCTTACAAAAAAAGAGGAAAGCATGGTGGCGAACTGTAAAAGGGTCCACCACCAAGCATGCAGTACGTTGCAAAATGATAGGGTCATAATCTCTTTTGATAAACTTTTTAACAAGTTTAACAAAGATAGTATGAAAGTGATCATGACCAAGAATCTTACGAAGTTTATAATCACATCACCATATAAGTCAGGTTGTGATAGTCCTTGTCGCAGAAGAGTTCTTAAATTACTATTATATTTGGAAAGAAGATCAGGGTTACGATAAGAAAATATTTGCAAAGGTTTTACGAAGTTTATGGCAACGGTAACCCTGATTGAGTAGCTTTTTAGTTATACAAAGATTACGAATATTAAAGTCCTCAACTCGGGTACAAGCTCTAGAAAAACGAATAAGTTGAGACACATACACCCCATAAGAAGTTGCTCGGGGAACATCCCCATCCAAGTGGGGATAATTAACAATGTCAAAATTAAAATCATCTCTCTTGTCATAGATTTTGCTAATTATTTTACCATTTTCAATCGAGAGATGTAAATCAAGAAAAGAAGCGTTATTTTCAGATATATTAGCTTTGTTAAGCTGAAGTTCTTTAGGATAAATATAATTAACCATAGTTGGAAAGAAAAAGTTGTCAATGTTCAATATGTCATCCAGATACCGAGAGGTGTCATTAAAGGCTTCAATAACATCTGACTGGGTATCTGGTGAAAGACTCAACATGAAATCTCTTTCATAGCAAAATAAGAACAAATCTGCGTCAAGTGGTGCACAGTTCTTACCCATAGGAATACCAACAATTTGTCTATAAACGGTGGTTCCATACCTGACGAAAATATTATCTAATAGGAAGATGAGTGCTTCACGAACTATCCCCGTCAGAGAAGAAATATCCTACATTCAAACGGGAGTTTTTAGCTCTCAAATGGTCAGTTACGGATAAATTTCGTGACTATCTAACTGGAAGCGAATTTACTGTATACACCGATAATAACCCACTCACACATATATTGACATCAGCGAAGTTGGACGCTACGGGGCAAAAGTGGGCTGCCGCTTTAGCAGGATACAAATTCGATATCGTCTACAAACCTGGCAATAGAAATGCAGATGCCGATGCCATGAGTAGATATCCACACGAAAGGGTCATAGAGAACAGTGAAGTCTTCATAAAGATAACTGACGAAACTGTGAAAGCAATTTTCACTAACATTCAAGCAATACCATATATAGAGACTATTCCAGTAGCAACAATTAACATTGTGGAAGCTACAGAAACTCCTGAACATTCTCTTGCAAACATTGAACTCCGAGATATAAGAAAGAACCAAAGAGAGGACATTGTAATAGGAAAATGGGTGAAAGCAACAATGGACAAGAGACTACCAAATTTAAAATTCTACACTAAGGAAGACCAAATAATGAAAAGAAACTTTGAAAACTTCAAGTTAATTAGAGGAGTACTGTACAGACAAGTAACGTATAGTGAAGAGAAAATAACACGACTGGTTCTTCCAAAAGTCTACAGGAAGACAGCACTCCAAGGTTTACACAATGATATAGGCCACCCAGGAAGGAATCGCACTAATTCACTTTTAAGCGATAGATTTTTCTGGCCTGGGATAACAACAGATTGTGAAATCTAGATCAAGAACTGTGAAAGATGTATTAAAAGGAAATCAGATACAAACACCCGTGCACCATTAGTTAACATCATCACTACATATCCATTAGAACTTGTGTGCATGGATTTTCTGACACTAGATCCATCAAAAGGAGGAATAGGCAATATTTTAGTAATAACTGATAATTTCACCAAATTAGCTCTAGCAGTACTAACCATAAATCAAACGGCTAAAACAACTGCCGAAACATTTTAAGAAAATTTCATACTGCATTATGGAATACCCACAAGGATACATAGTGATCAGGGAGGAAATTTCGAATCTGCAGTCATTAATGAGTTATGTGACCTGTTTGGGATGCAGAAATCCAGAACAACTCCTTATCACGCTAGCGGAAACGGACTTACAGAAAGGTTCAACAGAATTTCGTTGAATATGTTAGGAACCCTGGAACCGGACAAGAAAGTAGGCAGGAAAAAGTATGTCGCACCATTGGTATTCGCGTACAACTGTACGAGACACGAATCAACACAATACTCCCCCATTCCAGCCAATGTTCGGAAGTACACCAAAACTTCCTATAGATGCCATTTTTGAAATGCCCATAAATGAAACCAGTGAGAAATCAACATCCGATTACATTGAGCAGTTCAAGAAGAGATTAGAGACAGCAAAGCACATAGTAAACAATCACACGAATAAAGCAAGAGATAAGCAGACACAGTATTATGATAGAAAGGCTAAAGCAAGTAAGATACAAACAGGAGAAAAAGTGTTAGTAAAAGTTCTAGCCTTTGATGGAAAACACAAAATTGCAGACCGATTTGAAGACGATGATTATGATGTAATAGACCAGCCAATCCAATATATCCCTGTGTTTGAGGTCAGAGCACCTGATGGCAGGATTATAACTCTTCACAGAAACAACTTGTTACTACTAGGAACCACAGACACTGGACCAGAAAAAGATAACAATGTTGTTGATACTATGAAAGATAATCAAGACAAAGATAAAACTCTAAGGACAGCTGTCAAGAAATCAGAAGAAAATATAGGAGAAGCAGGAAAGAAACAAGAGGATATTGAATCGGATGATTCAGATTTTGAAGATGTAATACTTACATTTCCACATGGGGACACCCATATGTCTGATGAAACTTATAAAATATCTGTCAAAAAAGGAGAAGAAAAAAAGAGGAAAGAAACGCAAGTCAAAGAAAAGAGAGATCATAAACTCTCAGAAGAGGAGGATAAAATGGTTATAGCCGAGAAACCAAAGGAAACAACAATAAGAAAGAGTACAGATAAAGGATTAGATAAAGCTGCTGAAACAAATTCAAAGGCAACAGAACACAGGAAACCAGGGATAGAGAAAACAGATACAGGTCATACAGACCATGAAACAGAGGGAGAAGATGAAAATATAGAGACAAGTATTTTCATCAATGAACCGCTAGAAGAGACAGAAGTAAGGAGAACAGAAGTAGAATCTGTTAGAGAAAAGGAAATAGAGAAGCCAAGAGATGTTAAAATTATAGAAACACAGTTACAGGAGGAAACAGAAAATGCTCAAAATAGATGTAATAGACAAGATGTGATACCAAATGTACCTCCAAGGAGATCAGAGAGAGCTTCCAAACAACCGGAATAGATGGAGGACTATCACATGTATGCTGTCACAGAAATAATTGACCCAGGGAATGCATAAAATAAACTTTTAATGTCTGGAATATTAAGCAGTGTAAGTGTGGATATAGCAAATAA
>JAWPHD010004582.1:0-183745 GCA_037043455.1 Cyrtodaria siliqua | reverse complement strand
CGCTAAAAATCTGTTGACGTGCAACGTAGCACAAGAAACATATTTCCAGTCCATTTCCACTTTTTTACTCCAAATTTTACTTAAAACTGAAAGTTTAAGGAAGAGGTGGCATCTGACTTTCTTTTTTAAATTTCTACGCAAGTTGTAACAACGCTAAAGGTAACAACCGCCGTTAAAGGTAACAACTCCAAAACTAAAGGTAACAACCGCCGCTAAAGGTAACAATTCCAACACTAAAGGTAACAACCGCCGCTAAAGGTAACAATTCCAACACTAAAGGTAACAACCGCCGCTAAAGTTAAAAATTCCAACACTAAAGGTAACAACCGCCGCTAAAGGTAACAATTCCAACACTAAAGGTAACAACCGCCGCTAAAGTTAACAATTCGAACACTAAAGGTAACAACTGCCGCTAAAGTTAACAATTCCAACACTAAAGGTAACAACCGCCGCTAAAGGTAACAATTCCAACACTAAATGTAACACCCGCTAGACAATCATCACTTCGGCTAAAGGTATCAACGCTAACGTTAAAGGTAACAACTTTTCATCTTAATGCTAAAGGTAGCAACTGTTTACGCTAAAGGTAACAACGTTTTTCAAAATGTAGAGTTTCAATGACAATTGAGTAAACCGGTTCTTGCTAGTTACTGTGCCACCTGATTCTTTATTATATAAAACAAAATCAAATAAGTAGTTATCAACGTAACATATCGAACGAAAATGTTTATTTAAAGAATGTATTCCTCAACCGTTAGACACGAGTCCAAACTTGGTGTTGTTGATGAAAGCATAATAAAAGCCATGGCAGATACACCATTTGAGTTTATGTATGTGAGTGTTTAGTTCTAAGGATTATATTCCCCCGCCATTTAACCAATAGGACTTCCTAAATGTATAGACACAATATAGTCTGAAATGGATTTCTGTGTGTATGTGTAGGGGGTGTGGGGGTACGGGGTTGTCTGAATCCGCAACCACTAATACTTGTTACTTATTGAAGTAAATTGTCTAGAAATTGTTTCGATCATACTATGCACATATTAATGCATAGCAGTAGGAACGCAGTGGAGAGAAGGAGGGCAGGCACACCTCAATAATCTGACAGGGGTGTATGTTTTTCCCCACTTCCCACCACATATCGTGCCAGTTTATGTTTTGACCCAACACAAGTGCTTGTGGCCGGCAGAGAATAACACTAATCAATTGACAAACAAAATTAGATATTAACTTCGACAAACCTTTGCAAAATGTTATTATCGTAACCCTGATCTATTTTTAAAATATAAAAGCAATTTAAGCTCTCGTCTGCGACAAGGACTTTCATCACCTGACTTCTATGGTGATGTGATTTACAAACTTCGTAAGCACTTTGGTCATAATCACTTTCATGCAATCTTTATTAAACGTGTTAAAACGTTTATCAAAAGAGGTTATGACCCTATCATTTTGCAACGCACTGCATGTTTAGTGGTGGATCCATTTACAGTTCGCCATTATGCTTTCCTCTTTGATTGTGCGATGACCGGACAGATTGTGAGTAGTATAGTTAGTGAGGGTACCAGCGAAGTTTACCATCACGGGGCACGAGAAAACTAGTGAAATATGCCAGGGGTACTCAGGCGTAACTCTCATTTATATCACTAAGATCTAAATGTAAGTCACGCCTAAATCAAAACCAACATATTTCAGCAGTTTTCTCAAGCAACCCCTCTCTGGGAAACTCCGCTGATACCCTCACTATCTATACTACTAATCAATCCGGTTTTGTCATTTTAATAACATAACATTTGCAACTCATTAGGCAAAGTCAGACGGAACCGGGCAGTAGTCTTCATCATCGCTCTGCATATCATTTTTTACCATGGAGTATTTTATTTTCCTACACTTTTACTATTTTGTATTTCAGTTCAAGAAGCTCTTCTCTGTTACTATCCAGCTCACGTTCCTAATTATCCATTTCTACCAGCAATCGTTTTTTTGGTGTCCATAAAATCATCACGGACATCCTCATATTCTACTTGGGGTTGCCTGCCTCTCATCAATTTTCTTCTATATTTAACTTTTAAATTGTTATGTTTTTTGCAAACCTTTTCTAATCTTTCCTGTTCCATTATATAACAATATTATATATAATTATTTCTAAACCCTTATTTAATATTTTCAATATCCTTAAATGGAACCCAACTATTGAAATCCTCATTGTAGCCCTTCCATTTAATCAATGCTTGTTTCTTTTTGTAATCACGTCGTATTACTTTTTCAATTCTGAATACTTCTTGGTCAGCTTTTATCATTTCTAATTCATAAAAGCTTCCATCAATGTTTTCGTCGTTTAAATCTTTTATTTTGTATGTCACAGGATTTGTGTTTTGAATTTCATCAATAACAAATATTTCTTCAGTCCAATTTGGAGCATAACCTTTCTCAAACGTTCTTTTATATTTGTTGATTCTAACTTTATCCCCTATTTTAAACTTTGGCATAATTTGATTACTTTTCATCTTTCCATACAAGTTGAAAAACACCGTTCCTTTATTCTTTTCATCTTTTTTTTTATTTTTTTTTTATTATTTTTTTTATTGGCATAACATATACATGTTTATTGCCTTGAACTAGGCGGGTTACAAAAACATGCAGAGAAGAGTCATAATACATATATACATTCACTCTTTACACTACATCAAAAAAAGAATTTATAGTTATTAGTTAAATGCTATTAACAATTTTCAATATTCAATTAAGGCAAATTAATTAAATGTAGTATTTATAGAATTCCTCAACTTATATAGTAAATATATTTCAGGTGTTATTCATTATTTTGTATTAATCAACTTTATTTCTTAATTCATTTGCTAAAAACACATACTTAGCTAAACGCGATAACAAACCCGTTTGATCAGATTTCATAAGTGAAATGAATTTTTGTTTTGTTGGAAAGGAGCAGTAATATTTAGGCAAACATTCTTTACGTAATTTTCAGTCTATATTTTGGACAAATCATTAGAAAATGATACTCATTTTCAACAACATTCATATTACAATGGACACACACTCTTAAATAACGATCTATATTACGAAATCTATCTTCTTCTATAGCTAATTTGTGTGCAGAGCATCTTAGACGTGTTAATGCTTTTCTATGATTAACATTACTAACTGAACATATATATTTTTCAACTTCATATACTGATTTAAACATTTTATAACTTTCAAGTTTAGGCGATGCATCTACTTGTGAATACCATGATTGTAGATACTGTTCAATTATTCGTTCAATTACTCTTTCAATTTGGATATTTGTTACATTGGTATTATTCCATAGATAATTAAATCCTAGACTGTTTAACATAGACATTACTTGATATGACCACGAACTTTTATTCAGTATGTTACCATTTACATCTGTATCATTATTAAAAACTTTACTCATTAAACAATCAGGATTTTTCATCACTTTAAACCAATATTTTATTATTCTAATCCGTCTCATGACAGCAAACGGCAATCTCCCTAATTCGCAATATACGGCATTATTAGAAGATTGACTTTTTACTCCTAATAATTGTTTTAGAAATTTAACATGAACGCGTTCAATATCAGGAGCTTTATGAAATCCCCATATTTCGGAACCATAGTTTAATATAGGAGCAACCATTGTATCAAACAATTTTATTTTTTCCGATATTTCAAGAGGGACAATATTAAACAAAGAATTTAGTGAAAATAGCGCTTTCATTGCTTCTTATTCCCCTTTAATAGCCTAATTTCGTCCCAAAACTGTTTTGGATTACTTCGCGATAGATTGTGCAATACATGTTTTTGATTAACAGTATATTTGTATATAGCCGAATTTTTAATCTTTCGATAATGACGCCGCTTACCGGCAAGTACAATACGGGTATTAAATGACCTATTTTTACGATACGCTTTGTTCGCCTGTCTCAGTTCCGCACGTGCAATATTACAATCCTTCGTGAACCACGGATTATGGACTTTTAAATTAGTATTTGTATTATTATATGTCACCCCGAATATAGAATGTGAACATTTGTACAGGGTGTTAGCAAATGTATCAACACCTTCATTAAAATTAATATTTTCGGTAATGATGTTATCGACAATTTCCTCAAATTTACCCGAATCAACAATTAATTTATCCTTATATTGACTTTTCTTATTGTCATCCCAACGTATTTTATTTTTATACTTTATATTACTATCATCGCTAACTGCTTCAACATTTTTAATTTTAAGACTGACCTGTATAGGTGAATGTGATGAAAAAGAATAAAAATCATGAACTATAAACTTTCCAATCAGTTTAAACAACTCATTAGACATAATAACATAATCAATTAAGCTTTCACCGTTCGCATTCATAAACGCCATACTCCCAGTACCCGCATCTTCACCCACACGGCCATTTACAATTCGTAAATCAGTACTTTGACATATATCAAGTAGTTTTTTGACCAGACGAATTACACATCACTTGCTTCAGTCGGTGTCATTTTAATACTCCGATGTTTTTGTGTTATTATACTTGTCAACCATTTCTTGCAACACGTCTAAATACGTATTTGTATTGTAAGCTGTAAAATATTTCCACATCAGACGGCGTTGAGTGAACTTTCTTCGTATAGGCTTATGAAGTTCATCTGCTAAATTGTCAGTCCATTTCAACGCCTTTTCTTGTTTTTTGAGTTTCCAAGACCAAGTTTATATTTTGTACTAATAAATAACTGGTTTCACTATCAAATTCTTAGCAATCTTTTCTCCAATTGTTTTAGACTTGCTAGATTTCAAACCAGCAAGCATGTTTTTATCACACTTTGAATTATTACCAGGATTTTCGTCATAACAATAATCATGATCTTTACAAACAGCATCTAATTTATTTACCGGTTCTCCACTATCAAGTGGATTAGCAGGACCACAATATTTATAACCAGGAAATGTTAATCCCTTTTTAGGTAACAGGAAGCATAGCTTTATGAATATCAATATTACCACCTTCTGTGTTTTTAACAAACTTTGTTTTAGTAATACTGCAACATGCACAAGTTGCTCTTAAAATTTTTCTAGCATTTTTTGCTAAAACATACTTAGGATCAACATTTTCAGTAACCTTTTTTTCCTTTTATGCAATAACTCATATATAATATGATTAGATTGAACTTTATTTTAAAAAATATGATTTTATAATGTTTTCATTTTCTATTGATTTGTATGGTTTTAATAATTTGTAAAGAATATCGTACACACTGTTTCCTTCTTGCAACTTTTTGATGAAGAATTGGCAGAAATATCCACATAGAACACTTGTTTTATCTTGATACTGAATAGTGTTGTATTTTATATTAGGTATGTACGCCAGAACTTCATTTGGTGGGCTTAGACCAAACGGATCAAAGTAATAATTATCATAGTAACAAGTCCAGTGTGTACCAGGTTCAATATGATCATCAAGATTAATAATACCACATTCCTGTTTATTTTGTGTTGTCGGTAATTTGTTTTTGCTGTACACTCCACTGAATTTCTGTATACCTAGCTGCTTAACCCATTTTATTATATCTAAGTTAGAGATAGGTTCATTTTTAAAATTTAATTTCTTTTTACGAATGGGATACTTCTATATGGTCTAAATTGTGAATCTACTTGTAAACCATTTCCACGATCAACTCGTAGTCCTTGTCCTCTTCCATCTACTTGCAAACCTTTTCCAGTTAAACCACTAATAAGAGAACTGATCAACGGAATTCCTAATGATGCAAGAAGCCCAAGAAATCCTCCGTCCTGCTGTTGTTTTTTAGTTAGTTTAACAGGGCAGGAACCTTTTGACTTTGCTATTTTATATTTTTGTGCAGCTGTTAATTTATTTGATGCGAGAAGTGTTTGTTACCTCTAGGAACGTCTTGCTGTTTTTTATCACTGGGAACAGTTACCATTTTATTACTAGAAGCACTTGCCAGTACGTCTTGCAGTTGTTTTTGTGTTAGCTTAATAGTGCAGCAACCTTTTGACTTTGCTACTTCGTTTTTTTGTTCAAGTGTTAATTTATTTGATTTTAAAAGTGTTTGTTTTTTTATCAGCATGAACAGTTACCATTCCATTTCCAAATATTTTACCAATTCCAGTACTTGCCAGACCACTAAGTGTCCCAGTTGCCAAAGGCCCTAATATCTTTGGAGCAAATCTAGCAACTGTTGGTAATATTGTTTTAGTTAGCAAACCAGCTAATGCACCCAAAAGCCTCCATTTTAAGACTGAGATCTCATTTGTGATTTCGATATACTTATATCTAATCCCCGCCCATCAGATTTAGCTTTGTTAATATTGTTAATCTGAGTAGCTGTCAGCGACAAGGGGAAATTCCCAGTTAGTTGGTTATTTTTTAACCTGAGTGTTAATTCGCTCTTGTTCTCATAAGCCGTCGCTAAACTCTGTTTTTGCCCGTCTGTTAAATTTACTGAATAATTTACCTAAGTCATATATATTATAAGTTAGATTAAACAATAACTAGTTCATTTCCAACAGTATCAATAACAACATCTTCTTCATATAGAACCAGAGTGTAAACTTTATATCGAGCAGCAGGAGGTATATTTAATTTATATCTCAGAGTTGTTTTGGATCAACACTGACTTCATTTCCCTTGTAACTCCAATCGAAATATATCATTCCGAAAAGAGTTTTAAAATTGCTCACGTTTATTAAAGTTCCAGTGTTTTTATCATTTTGCTTGTAAGAATAATTAATAACATCTCTGAATATTCTTATGATATTAGCATAACTATATTCGGTTTCTGGATAATAAACTCCATTTCCAACTTCCATCTGATTGTAAATAGCAATTAGTATTAGCAGCATTTACCTTCAACGTATCCAAAAGATGAGGATTTTGTGTTTGAGAATAACTCTTGTCGGCCCTTTGCAAATAAACAAACACATGTTTGGAATTTTTAACACCAGCCGTAATTCTAAATACGGATTCAGTTGCTTCAGATCTTCCGCTTTCTTGTATCATTTCATGGAGGTAAGTCCATCTTGCTGATGTCATATGGTTTGTCATTACGTAACTTAAACCATCTGAGTTAAATATCATTCTAGGTATCCACAAAACTAATTTATTAATAACTACTCGACCATCATCGCCACCAACTTTAAAATTAACACATCATCATCTGTCAGTTGCAAGCTCCAAAAAATGGATTATTTATTTAACGGAATTATAGAGTCAACTATTTGATTAATTATGATTAAAGCATGACGAATCGCAAATCCTGAATTATAATCAACTTGACCATCTCGAGATTCTGTCACAGCCGTGGTATCTAAATAAAAGTATTCGTTTGTTCCGGTTGTCTTTACATAATCGTCCGAAATTTCAAGCAAGCTTCTGACATTAACAAATCTGTGAAGATTATTTCCATCGTAAACTATTTTTCCATTTTGCTTTACTTGCATTTGATCAATCAGTGAAGCTGCATCGTTAATCAGAGCAATTTCATCGGTGACTGCGAAAGCGGCTCCATCAGCAAGTTTGTTTACTTGAAAACTGATTTCAAAATATGCATTATACCAATCAAAGTAAGAACTTCTGTCAATTAACGTAAACTGATAACCACTTTTCATTTGCCTGGTATTATTTCCTGGTTGTGTTTCGGGAGTATCTAACTGAATAGGTACATGTTCATATCTAGTATTATATTGATTACTTCGAAACATCTATGTATACTAGTAATTAGATTTTTTTATATTAATTAATCGATTAATTCTAGCATTAATATTTTTGGTTCCTCTTCCGGATAGTAATCTGTTAATTTTTGTATTTACATCTTCTTTAATTAATTATATTATCAGCCGCAACTTTAGCTACATCTTTTGTGGCAGCTTTTGTAAGTTCTTTTAAAATTATCTCACCTTTTGGTTTAGGTTTAATAACTGAAACTAACTTATCAGCAGCCATTTTTCCTACTTCATCTCCAAGTTTTTTAGAACCGCTTTCTATTATTTGTTTACCAGCAGTTTCTAATGCTTTTTTACCTGCTGTTTTCACAGACTCGCTAAATAATTTTGATCCGACTTTTGAAAAAATGTCAAATATGCCAGCTCCAGTTAATCGATTAACTTGAGTATATGTTCCCGTACTAGTGTCATAAACATTTTTTAAACATGCCATATAACTTATGTTACATTAATTCCTTCAAAACAAATCGAAATGATGTGTGGACACCATTAAGATTAATAATTTTACCTGAGAAATCGGTTATGTAAATATTAATACTGTTAATGATTGTTTTGTTTTATTTCAAAGAACCCGACTCTTATCGGTTCATCTTTAAAAGGATACGATCTCGTAAGATCAGCTGTGCTTATTTCATAAATGACGTCTCCATATGATCCATCAACAATATAATTACTTATCAAGTCACAGTGGATATACAATGTATCGATAGAATTTGTTATGTTTGGTGTCACAGTTCCAAATTTAGTTTCTCTAATAACTGCATCTTTGTCAAACCCGATCAAGGTGTGAAAGTTTGATTCTCTTAAATCAAGTACGAATTTATTATGAACGGTAACTAAACATTTGAAACTTGATAAATCTAACTCAATTTTTATCGGGACAGGCGAGTCATCGGTTAAATCATTGTTTACAGACAATGTTTCTTTTATATAATTATCGATATCGGCATAACTGTAATTTCCATTTGCAAAACTAATAGTTTTCGAATATGTTCCATTGTGATACCTTATCACTTTTTTATTAAAATCCTCGCTAATATTATACCAAGAGTAAGTCATGGAATTAATCTTATCGGATCCAATACCATACTGTTTGTTTCTACCTAATATTAATGGTCTGTCAAATACAGTTGTAAAATTACTCGGTGTATTTGAGCTATAAATTATTGACGCTTTCTCTGATGATAATACAATTTTTTGTTCCATATAATATAAGTAGACAATATTAATTGCCAAAATAAATCACCTTTATATTACCGTTTAAAACTTGATTTTTCAAAATTGAAAACTTGAGTATTTTCATATTTTATGTTTAAAAAGATAAGCCAAAAATGAGATTTCGTAAGATATAATTCTAATGTTCCTTTTAGTATGCGTTTACCATTTTCTATTTTTGGATCAGCAAATGACTCATCGATACATACATTAAACAAATTAAAAGACTCTACACGACAAATGTTTGTATTTGCAACAGTATATGTAAGGTCTGCTTCAACTACATAACGCCCGTGTTTTACAATCCTGGAGCTACCACTGTCAACATATTTTCCACTTTTTATATGGATTGACTACAAGAGTAAACGCATGAAGAAAATTATCACTCCTGGTTCTTTCAAGTGGTTTTTGCGTCGGGTATGATGCATAACCGGCACGATCTCGCATGATGCTAATTCCATCATCTATTGTATATTCAAACAGTAGAATCCGACTTGCCTAGTCTATTTTTGCTTTCAACTCATCAATTATACCAAGAAGTGTTGTGTGCCGACTATCAGACTTTTGATTATGCTCTTTAAGAAAAGCGATTTCACCATCAAAAGCCTTAATTCTTTCATCCTGAGCAGCTTTCATTTGCTTTGAAGCATCATCAGTAGCAGTGTTAAGTTTATTAGTGTCAACCAGTTTGCTCAGAGCAGTCTCCAGCGTCTTGCTGCCAACCATTTTCTTTTTGATGTCTTCAAACTCTTTGCTGATATCAGCAACGTTGGTGTTTATCTGTTGATTTAATATTTTAATTTGAGTTATTTCAGTAGTAAAAGCAGTTCTCATGTGTTTCGAAGCATCGGCAATAGCAGTTTCTAGTTCATTGTTGTCAACCAATTTTTTATTGATTTCTACAATCCGTGTATTAATATTTTGAACACCAGATCTTATTTGTTCACTTAATTTCTTGAAGTTTTCGCTCTCTTCCAATACATCTTTCTTTTCTAACTCTTTTAAAGAATCACTCAAAAGTTTTATTTCATCTTTCAATCCGTTTTGAGTTTCAATCATTTTTTTACTTACGGTTAGCTTGAAACTTTGCGGACCTACGATGCCATTGCGTTCGGACGCTGTGGTTTCTATAGGACCCTATATATCATTTTGTCTGTATTTCACTTAGTGTATCATCAATACCTGTTTTCAAATTTTTCATCATGTCTGGAATTTTATCAATATTATAATCCTGTATGATCTTTGTTATTCTTCTCAAAGTAAGTTGTTTTGTTGCTGCATCATCTGCTTTGTCTGGATTGCCAACATCGATAATTCTATTTTTATCCATGTTAAGATCACTTTTTAAAACATTTTCCTGGTTTTTGCCTTTGTTAAGATAATCAACCAAATGTTTTTGTTTCACATACTCAGACAGCACAATACCAAAATGTGTAATATTAACACTGCCAGTAGTAACTTCCTCACTAAGATCATTAAAAAGTCCCATTATATATAATATGATTAGATTAAATTTCGCCAGTGAAGTTACGCTTTACTAACTTCCTCGGACGATTCAGATACAGAAAATCATACTGCTTGTCAATTGCTTTTTTATACTGATCTTTGCTGACATCTTGTTCTTTGGAAAGCATACCAAGCTCACGATTAACCGGAGTTGCAAAGAAAATGTAATGAGAGCAATTTAACCGAATGTCTTTGGGAGTTTTGTAATAAGATTGCGATAAATAAATTACACAACAATTCTTGTGTCTTCCCTGGATAAAATAATTAATAATATCATTTCGGTTGCGTTGAGAAACATAATCATCAAAAAAGACTATCTTATGATTATATGAATCTAAAGTATCCACAGAGATAACTTCATAATTTGAACATTCTAATATGTCTTCGACTGGGATTTTACTATTTTTTGCTATCTTTTCAAGTTTTTGTGATAAGACCTGATACTTAGACTGCTCCAAGTTTTTAGCAAACAAATAAATATTGTCATAGTAAACTAAAGGTTTCAGCAACGTGTGAACTAATGTGTTTGTCTTGCCAGAACCTGAATTATCACATATAAGCATTCTAAAACAACAGTCTGGCATAAAGTTCCATAGTTGTTTAAAATTACCGTTTTCTGTCTTCATGTCATAGTTTGGAATTTCGATTATAATAATACTTAGATAATAGTAATATTATCTAGCTATTATTATATATGTCTAAAGTGTATTGTGGAATAAAACAAATCTCTCGTGGTAAACGCCTTGGAACAGAAGCAGAATGTTTTAAGGCTTATCAAGTTAGATATTACGGATTACAAAAAGTAGTTAAGACTTCAGTTGAAAAAGCAGTTAAAAAAGCAGTCAAGCCTGCAATCAAAAAAGCAGTCAAGCCTGCAATCAAAAAAGCAGTTAAACCTGCGGTTAAAAAAGCAATTGGAAAAAGCACATATAAATATCAAACTCATAAGAAAACAATTAAAAGCAGCTAAACCTGCAGTCAAGAAAGCAGTTAAACCTGCGGTTAAAAAAACAACTAAACCTCCAGCTAAAACAGCGATTAAGCCTCCAGCCAAGAAGAAGACGAAACCCACAACTTCGAAGAAATAAATGAGCATGCATATGAACACAGTGCGAAAATTAAACTTATCTTAACATAACTTAACATATCTTTATTTATCTTATTGTAATCTAACCTTATATTATACATGTCTTTGTTAAAATGGAAATAATTAGCAGATAAAATGAAATCATCAAGTAATCTTGTTAAAGAATACGAAAATAAAGTTATCCGAAAAAGACTAGAAAAAGGAGCTAAAAAACTTGGAGATGAAGTAGGAAAAATGGCTGCTGATAAGTTAGTTTCAGTAATTAAACCTAAACCAAAAGGTGAGATAATTTTAAAAGAACTTACAAAAGCTGCCACAAAAGATGTAGCTAAAGTTGCGGCTGATAATATAATTAATTAAAGAAGATGTAAATACAAAAATTAACAGATTACTATCCGGAAGAGGAACCAAATATATTCATGCTAGAATTAATCGATTAATTAATAAAAAAAAATCTAATTACTAGTATACATAGATGTTTCGAAGTAATCAATATAATACTAGATATGAACATGTACCTATTCAGTTAGATACTCCCGAAACACAACCAGGAAATAATACCAGGCAAATGAAAAGTGGTTATCAGTTTACGTTAAATGACAGAAGTTCTTAATTTTATTGGTATAATGCATATTTTGAAATCAGTTTTCAAGTAAACAAACTTGCTGATGGAGCCAATTTCGCAGACGCCGACAGAATTGCTTTAATTAACGATGCAGCTTCACTGACTGATCAGATGCAAGTAAAGCAAATGGAAAAAATAGTTTACGATGGAAATAATCTTCACAGATTTGTTAATATCAAAAGCTTGCTTGAAATTTCGGACGATTATGCAAAGACAACCGAAACAAACGAATACTTTTATTTGGATAATATAGATCTAGCAGAATCTCGAGATGATCTAGCCGGTTATAACCTCGGATTTACTGCTCGTCATGCTTTAATCATAACTAATCAAAAAGATGACTCCATAATCCCATTAAACAAATATTCCTTCTTTGGAGATTTTGAAACAAACATGCTTCCTCCTAGTCAGGTTCAAATCAGCTTGCAGCTGACAGATGATAATGTGTTAATTTTCAAATCAAGTGGTGATGATGGTCGAGTAGTTATTAATAAATTAGTTTTGTGTATACCTAGAATGATATTTAACTCAGATGGTTTAAGTTACGTAATGGCAAATAATATGGCATCAACAAGATGGACTTATCTTCGTGAAATGATACAAGAATGCGGAAGTTCTCTGCTAACTGAATCCGTATTTAGAATAACGGCTGGTGTTAAAAATCCCAAACACGTTTTTATGTATTTGCAAAGGACTGACAGGAGTTCTTCTCAAACACAAAATCCTCACCCTTTAGATACTTTTAAACTAAATGCTGCTGATGCTAATTGCTATTTACAATCAGCTAGATTGGAAGTTGGAAACGGCGTATATTATCCAGAAACTGAATACAGCCATGATAATCATTACGTGGAAGCCGCTTTATCTTTAAGACCCCATGGTCGCATCTTGGCTTATATGGCGAAACGGGGTACCTTGGGGTCTTCATTTTAATCTACTTAATCTTCCTTCAGTGGTCCCAACCTTTGAATTTATCGAAATATATTTGATTTGATATGCATAATATATCGTTTGTATATTTTTGCGGGGTTTAAATATGTGTGTAAGACGTAAAAATATCCATTAGTACGAACGCCGCTCCTGACCGAAAACATAAGACCCGCCTTCTTTGTGACGTCATAATTTATTCATCCCAAAACCTGCGCCATTGTTCAGTTATACGTTCACTGTTTAGCGTGCTAAATTAGAGTAAACTGCATTATCTTAACGTGTTCATGCTTATGATGGAGCGGGTCGTTGGAATAGTATGAGGCGCCATACGTGACTATGTGTTGTAAGATAAATATATTTACGTTGTGTGTAATATATATATATATATATATATCATATATATACGCATTTTTGGCCCGCAATATGCACAAAATTACCCTACTATAAGCTCTCGAGAATTGAGCCATATCATAAACGGTCAGATGACCGGGCAAATATGGATATGCATTGTCGGTCCGGTCACATGACCTTAATCTGGCGTATTGGACAAATATTTTTCAAAATTTACAGTTTCAATGAAAAATGAGTAAACATGTTTTTGCTAGTTACTGTGTCACCTGATTCATTTCTTTAAGCTGTACACGTACACTCTGGTCAATGTAAACTGTAATGGAGTGACGTCGGAAGAGATCGAATATTGATTGCCATTGATTTGTGTTCTTTATTATATAAAACCAAAACAGATAAGTAGTTATAAACGTACAATAATCGAACAAAATAGTTTATTTAAAGAATAGGGGGTGGGGGATTGTCATTGATTTGTGTTCTTTATTATATAAAACCAAAACAGATAAGCAGTTACAAACGTACCATAATCGAACAAAATAGTTTATTTAAAGAATGGGGATGGGGTGGGGGTGGGGTACTGGCGGGGAGGGGGGCTGCGACGCGGAAAAACAGATGGCACATAAACACGCTTTACATTTGAATTCCGCATATCCCATTCCCCCATATGCGCCCTTCTGAATAATTCTGGATAATGTAATAATATTTTTATCGACCGATAATGTAAAACTTTTCGGAGAAAAAGGTTAAACAAGTTGAACAATGGAGCCGATTGCAAAATCTGCGATAGATAATTTTCACATTTGCTATCCTGGACAACTCCAGAGCACTTCCGAAACCACAGCGCATTCGGCGCGCAAACAACTCACAAAATCAACTGATTTCCTTTTTACGACGACTCTCTTTTCAGATAAGTTTTTGCTAAAGGTTTCAGTCACATTGAGACATAGTGCATATAATGTTCCTTCGGGAAATTCGCTAACATTGTGATAGGTGCATTATTCTTAATTTTCAGAACGCCTGGAAATCACGTGCAGGCTACAAACCTGCGGGTACATGACGTCGACAGCAGAATCAAAGACCATTCGCAACATCTCTCGATCACTTCTTTGAAGCATATCCCGAATGTATCTAGGTTTCCGTATCGGTTAGTCACACTAGCATGGCTCTACTTAGATTCCCGCCAAAAGTTTGCAAGATCAAAGTTATCATCAAAGTGTTTCAATGTCATTTAGCCGATTGCTCCAGCAATTGTTTATTTAAATAAAACCAGTGATAAAATCTTCACATGTATTGTAAATAACAAACACGCACCGCAAATCATTCATCAACACTTGTTGCTAACGGTCATATTGTGTATATAGCAACAGTGCATTATTTTCTGTCCAGTTTCCTTCCGGCTAGCAAAATGTCAAGATTTGTAACACACCGATCCGTCGAAATCTACACGAGGCATGATCCCGAATAATGAAGGGATTGACCGATATTCACGAATGAATTAAAAACGACGAGATTGAATGAAAACACAAACATATTAAGAGAGGAAGAGAATTCTTTTTTTTTTGCTGAGTAGTTTACCGCCTATAACGGTCACCACGTGGAGTGCATTGGCAAATGCTGACTATGTGATGGGGATTTACAGCTAGAGCTGGATACCTGACCATGATGGGAGCTTAGTTTGGCCGTATCTCGAGAAAAAATGATTTTCCGGTACTAACTAACTAGAAAACTCTTGTTACCGAGATATTGCCTGACTAAGTTCCCACCATGGCCAGGCAGGGACACTCCAGCAGTCAAAATTTGGACGATCAAAAGCAGAAACATGTTCGGCAATTTCAGTGACCTCATGGAATTGGTGAAAATGGTTTCGTGCATTCATAAACTAACCATCCAGTGGATCCGAGTGAGAGATGACAAAGATAATATCAACGTAGAATTCCCTTCGCAATCACGCCAAAACAAATTATGATCAACAACTTCAAAGAAGCGAGAAATATATAATTTCTCATGTAGATTAGAAGCCAACGAAAAGCACGTTGTATTTTTTAGCTTCAAAATAATGAAATTATCGACTTCACAAGATCAGAAAATTTTAAAAAGTGACAAGTGGTCTTAAAACACGGGGACAATGATTCCTGGGGAGAAGCCCGATGAGAAAGGCATTCATGGGCCATACGATTGGGATAAATCGTTGCCACCTCTGGTATCTGCGACTCTGGAGACCTTCGAATGTGGTGGCCAACACCAAAACTGGGATTACTGGCTCGAAGACCACCGAAGACCCCGCCTTTTGGGCCCGCTGCTGGCTGTCGAGCAAACACAATTTTGGGTGTTCTGAAAACTGTCGCCGACACCCCGCCCCCTCCCAAGCTGTAAGTTTGTACGCCTCTAGTCTTGGACGCCCACGCACAGGCGGCCATACCCAAACACAAGAGGGTCGGGCCCAGGACCGAACGGGGTTTTCGATAGAGACTCCATATTGCTATTTAATATGGAGTTACTGTTACTGTTGAATGTGGCGTGATTAATTTTAATCATTTTTACCTTTCATGAGTTATTTGAAGTTAAATAAATATGCACATAGTAATATATTTTGTAATAGGATTACTGTGCTTCTTTTAGAATATCTATAGCATAGACCACCCACTTTACCTGCGTAGAACCAGTACTGTACACCTCCTGCCATCCGTAAGAATCGACACTTCCTCACTTACAAGTCGAGCTCCCAGTGGGATTCGAATACGCAGCGATGCGAGGTGATGGTTTACAACGCAACGTCGTTTACCATTCGGCCACGGAGACGTTCACACAAGGAGAGAGATGCTCTTCAGATGCTCGTCAAATGTATAAGGTTTCAGTAACAGTTTTTACCTACACTGTATCAACAATTTTTACCTACACTGTAATAACAAGTATTACTTCATTATATACCTATAAAAGCGGCATGTCTCATCCCATGTAAAATTATTATTTACGGATGTTTTTGTTATCAAATTATAAATCAGACGCATTCCGGGAAACTCAATAAAAAAATAATTTATTAAATAAATGTTTCATAAACAGAATGCCGCGGATTTAAGTGAATGTCCAATGACACGCATGCAGATAAGACCCCCCCCCCCCCCCCACCCCCCCACACACACACACACAATTTTATCCATAATATGAATATACTCCAATGATTACAATAGACTGATGCACCTATAATGGCATCGTTTTCAGTATAATTGTTGTCGAGTTTGGAGATTCCTTTATTGAACACACGTTTGTTTGGAATATCACACTAAATGCGTTTTTCCATATCGGAACTATTTCATTCTTTCATTTGTCCAGGCATTCAAATCCACTGAATCTGATATCAGCAGAGTCAGACATCACTGGTCTGAAACTACTGTTTCTTTTATGTCACAATTCAATCCCACAAACTAGACAATGTGTATTATCTGTCAGAAAACATACGGAAAAGGAATGCAACTAGTGGGACCCCAGTTTGTTAAAAAAAAAAGAAGAAAGATACAGTTGTAATATATACTGGCTATAAGTTTAAAACGGATTTGTAATTACCTGAGGAGGTCCTTCACACATGTGAGAAACACGTTTTTCAGCACGTTAGTATGCAGCCACTACATGCATCGTCTTGAGTTACACACGTTTACCGATTTGTTTAATTGTTCTAGCTTTATACGTAGCAATGGAGTGTAAGAATAAATTCAACACACAGTTTGTCAGTGTTTTAAAAATACCAAAATGCCTGTTTATTTCATTTTTTTTCAGACTTTAATCACCAATAATAATATGACAATTTCAATTCATACCATTAAACAAATCGGCATAACATGACATGTATTGGTGACAAAAGCATGTGTCTGGCATGATTTCTCGGATTTGTCTGGACTGATACTTTAAATAAATAATTTAACGGCGTTTCATGTAAATTCGCAACGAATAGTACATGTATGAAAAAGAAGAAGTATACATAATGTAATAGTTGCGAATGGGATTAATTGTTTGCGTTGCGCATTTAATTTTAAACAATATAAAACATCAGTGTACGCCGATGACAGTTTATAATTATTAAATGCCTCTTACAAAATGATTGAGGCTTCCTTCTTTTTCACTACATGTATATCTTGTTTTAATTCAGTTTGTAATATAAATACCGAGACAATTGTCAATCTTTTAGTAGACGTCCGATAAGCTCCGCCCACAAATTACCTGTATCGATAAAATTTAATAAGCTCCGCCCAAGGCTAATCTCTAATGCTTAAACGAAATAAGCCGTGTCCACGTAATGATTATAAGAATATTCAGAGAAGTTATTAAATATTCTTACAAACCAAATGATAAAAACACTGGAACTTTACTCAATACGAGTAATTTTAAAAATCTCTTCGGAATGATATATTTCGATTTAAGTTAACACAGGTAATGAGGTCAGTATTGATCCAAAACAACTAAGTTTGAGATATAAATTAAATAACCTTCCTACCGCTAGATATAAAGTTTATGCTTTAGTATTATACAAGGAAGATGTTGTTATTGATATTGTTGGAAATGAAATAGTTATTGTTTAATCTAACTTATAATATATATGACTTACGTAAATTATTCAGTAAATTTGACGGATGGCCAGAAACAAAGTTTAGCAAAGGCTTATGAGAACAAGAGCGAATTAACACTCAGGTTAAAAAATAACAAACTAACTTGGATTTTCCCCTTGTCGCTGACAGCTACCCAGATTAACTATATTAACAAAGTTAAATCTAATGGACGGGGATTAGATATAAGTATATCAAAATCACAAATGAGGTCTCAGTCTAAAAATGGAGGCTTTTTAGGTGCATTAGCTGGTTTGCTAACTAAAACAATTTTACCAACAGTTGCTAAATTTGCTCCAAATATATTAGGACCTCTAGCAACAGGAGCACTTAGTGATCTGGCTAGTACTGGAATTGGCAAACTATTGGACCAAAGAAATATTTGTTGTTGATGAAATTCAACACACAAATCCTGTGACATACAAAATAAAAGATTTAAACAACGAAAACATTGATGGAAGCTTTTATGAATTAGAAATGTTAAAAGGAAAACAAGAAGTATTCAGAATTGAAAAAGTAATACGACGTGATAACAAAAAGAAACAAGCATTGATTAAATGGAAGGGCTACAATGAGGATTTCAATAGTTGGGTTCCATTTAAGGATATTGAAAATATTAAATAAGGGTTTAAAAATAATTATATATAGTAATATTATATAATGGAACAAGAAAGATTAGAAAAGGTTTGCAAAAACCTTAACAATTTAAAAGATAAATATAGAAGAACATTGATGAGAGGTAGGCAACTCCAAGTAGAATATGAAGTAGTTCGTGATGATTTTATGGACACCAAAAAAGACGATTGCTGGTTGAAATGGATAATTATGAACGTGAACTGGATAGTAACAGAGAAGAGCTTATTGAACTAAAATGAAAAATAGCAAAGTGTAGGAAAATAAAATACTCCATGGTAAAACATGATATGCAGAGCGATGATGAAGACTACTGCCCGGTTCCGTCTGACTTTGCTTTATGAGTTGCAAATGTTATGTTATTAAAATGACAACCGGATTGATTAGTAATATAGAGAGTAGCGGTATCAGCGGAGTTTCTCGGAGCGGGTTGCTCGAGCAGCTAATAATATGTGTCCGGGGCTTTTGACTTAAGCATGACTTTCATTTAGATTTTTGTGTGTTTTTGAGTTAATAGCCACGGCTGGCATATTTTACTTTGCTTGGGTTTGAGGCCCGCGAGGGGAAACTGCGCTGGTACCGCTACTCTCTATACTACTATTGTATGACATGCATTAACATCCCGCAGAGATTGCATGACATGCATAAACATCCTGCAGAGATTGCATGACATGCAGTAACATCCCGCAGAGATTGCATGACATGAATTAACATCCCGCAGAGATTGCATGACATGCATTAACCTCCCGCAGAGATTGCATGACATGCATTAACATCCCGCAGAGATTGCATGACATGCAGTAACATCCCGCAGAGATTGTATGACATGCATTAACATCCCGCAGAGGTTGTATGACATGCATTATCATCCCGCAGTGGTAGTATGACATGCAGTAACATCCCGCAAAGATTGTATGACATGCATTAACATCCCACAGTGGTAGTATGACATGCATTAACATCCCACAGAGGTAATATGACATGCATTAACATCCCACAAAGATTGTATGACATGCATTAATATCCCACAGAGATTGTATAACATGCATTAACATCCCGCAGAGATTGCATGACATACATTAACATCCCGCAGAGGTTGCATGATGTGCATTAACATCCCGCAGAGATTGTATGACATGCATTAACATCCCACAGAGATTGTATGACATGCAATAACATCCCACAGTGGTAGTATGACATGCATTAACATCCAAGAGAGATTATATGACTTGTTTGACATGCATTAACATCCCGCAGAGGTAGTATGACATGCATTAACGTCCCGCAGAGATTGCATGACATACATTAACATCCCGCAGAGGTTGCATGATGTGCATTAACATCCCGCAGAGATTGTATGACATGCATTAACATCCCACAGAGATTGTATGACATGCAATAACATCCCACAGTGGTAGTATGACATGCATTAACATCCCAGAGAGATTATATGACTTGTTTGACATGCATTAACATCCCGCAGAGGTAGTATGACATGCATTAACGTCCCGCAGAGATTGCATGACATACATTAACATCCCGCAGAGGTTGCATGATGTGCATTAACATCCCGCAGAGATTGTATGACATGCATTAACATCCCACAGTGGTAGTATGACATGCATTAACATCCCAGAGAGATTGTATGACATGCATTAACATCCCGCAGAGATTGCAGAGATTGTATGACATGCATTAACATCCCACAGTGGTAGTATGACATTCATTAACATCCCAGAGAGATTATATGACTTGTATGACATGCATTAACATCCCGCAGAGATTGTATGACATGCATTAACATCCCGCAGAGATTGCATGACCTGCATTAACATCCCGCAGAGATTGCATGACATGCATTAACATCCCGCAGAGATTGTATGACATGCATTGACATCCCGCAGAGATTGCATGACATGCATTAACATCCCGCAGATATTGTATGACATGCATAAACATTCCGCAGAGATTGAATGACATGCAATAACATCCCGCAGAGATTGCATGACATTAATTAACATCCCGCTTGGGCTTGGGTTTGAGGCCCGCGAGGGGAAAACTGAACTGGTACCGCTACTCTCTATACTACTATTGCATGACATGCATTAACATTCCGCAGAGATTGTTTGACATGCATTAACATCCCGGAGAGAATGTATGACATGCATTAACATTCTGCAGAGATTGCATGACATGCATTAACATCCCACAGATAATGCACGACATGCATTAACATCCCGCAGATAATGTATGACATGCATTAACATCCCGCAGAGATTGCATGACATGCATTAACATTCCGCAGAGATTGTATGACATGCATTAACATCCCGCAGAGAATGTATGACATGCATTAACATCCCGTAAAGATTGCATGACATGCACTTACATCCCACAGAAATTGTATGACATGCATTAACATCCCACAGAGAGTGTAGCCACATCATAAACGGCTTTAACTAGGCCGGCCAAACCCCAAAACTGGAGAGTAGAATTAAGAGTTACCAACTCTTAATTCATTTAACGCATATTCAATCTCGGGTATTTTAAGAACCCGTAAATATGCTTTTACTTTTAATCGTCACATATACATTATTATATGACCTGAACACCTGGACAGAGTTTTGATAAACGGTTTTGTAGTGTTATTTCGTACTTAGTTTTAATTTTCTGTTCCACGAAAGAAAAAAAACGTAGAGTTACTAATATAAATCACTGAATATGCATTACATTACGCGGATATTGGGCAACATTCAATGATAGTGGATATATTTTATTTTAATTTTGCAGATCAGACAGAAACCGTCAACTCATCAAACCATGAAGTGATTCATAATGTCTTGACTGTAAATAAATGACGTTAGCAACTATTTATGACTTCCTTATGGTATAATTAGATGAAATGAGACGATCCTTGTATTGATAACATCTTTAATTTCAGAAATGTATAAGTTGGTTTATAAGATGAAATCACACAAACAATTTAATATTTCTTATTGAGATATCTAAATAAATGTCTTTATTAGAAGTATAAATAAATTGACAACAAAATCGAGAAGCGTCCTTCTAATAAAATTGATATCCGATGTTCGCGAATAATTTAAAATTAACGGTAATTACCAAACAAAGATAACGGCAATAGTACACTATAAAATCGTGTATGCAAACCCTATCCAGGTGTTCAGGTATTTAAAAATGTATATGCGCCGATTAAAAGTATAGGTTTATTCACGGGTATTTAAAATATTCGAGAAATGTTCACCGTCATATGCATACCATTTTTGGGATGGCTCAAATTGTCGTACTATTGACATTTCAAAGATTGAGTTCTGTTCAACCCATGGCTAGAAGGGCGTGAACGGTAGCAAGCATTGTTTCAATACAGTACATGAACAATCTCAATCAACCCGAGACTGCAATATTTGTTTTATATTTATCGTGTTCGACGATTTAAAATTTCTCATTTTAGAGTATTTTTAATCATTTTGAGAAGATAATAGGGTTTTCTGTTAAGGAAAACGGATTTATGTTTTGACAGAGAGCCGGAGCGTTTGATACTCTCAGTACTCTGACAAGGCTACGCAGACGATTGTGCACTCAACTGTCTGTGAAGCTGGCCTAATACGGAGACCAGTATCCCTTGTCATGGATATCCCTCTGGGGAGGTATTGAAAGCAGACGCCCTTTTTCTGCGAGAGAGTCATTATATGTGTATTTATGTTCTTGCAACGTATTGTCAATACCGTTTATAAAGTTGTATAACTTTGATATATGAGTTACACTTTCAATTCAAAGTAAAATAAATTCCGTCTGACTTTCCAAGTCACTTTCCAGTCAGACAACTACAAAACTATACTATAGTTCTTAGTGCCTTGCTTTCCACTTTGACAATAATGAACTCAGGTTAACTGCACTTTGTACGGCCGCAAACGAAACATAAATGTAAATATATCAGAGTATATCCACATGTTTATTAGACCCATTTTCCAGGATTTATTTTTATTTTTATTTTTTTATTTTTCATTTTGAGATTTGCAAATCTTATATTCATGACAACCCAAAATATCTTGTATAATTGATACTGTTGTATACCGGTATGTCGTCGAAGAGTATACAGTAGTAACAAATATACTTGAAAATACAACTACAACTCATGGTAAACACATATTTAATTTTTATTGTTGTTGTTGTTTTTATTATTATTATTATTATTTATTTTTAATATGACTATTATTATTATTATTATAATTATATTTCCACCGATCCCTGTTCTGTTAAAGCATTGTAAAGGTATGTTGATAAAACTTACGGTCACACAAATGCAACGGTGATTTATTTTGGGGAAAAAACTTGTTATGTATTTACGCTGCATTTGTTTACAATTTCTTAAATGTCATGCAAGTGGTTACTATTCAGTATCCACAGTTATCCGCTATTCTCGTGTTTTCATCTGATATAACTTTATTTTATAGTTTATAGAATCTGCAGTGACCGTTTAGTTAGCATATGTTGCTCAATCCAGAGGTTACGGGTTACCAAATAAAAATAAAGCCTAGAAAGCTACAAAGCAAGCACTAATGACTTTGCAGAAGCCAACGCAACACGAGAATCATTATTACTAGTACGACGGGAAAATATTGGAGACAAACATCAAACCTTACCATCCGTTCAGGGTTTGGGTGGAGGTCATCATAGTGTTCACAATATGTCCGGTCAAATTGTTAATGGGTCAGCACCTAAACATGTATTGCGTTGCAAAATGAAAAGGGTCAAAGCCTCTTTTGATTAACTTTTAAACACGTTTAATAAATATTTGTGAAATTGATCATGACCAAGGGTCTTACGAAGTTTGTAAATCACGTTACCATAGACACCATCATAGGGTCCACAATATGTCCGGTCATCGCACAATCAAAGAGGAAAGCATAATGGCGAACCGTAAATAGGCCAACCGCTAAACATGCAGTCCGTTGCAAAATGATAAGGGCATAGCCTATTTTGTTAACCTGTTTAACAAGTTTAATAAATATTGTATCAAAGTGATCAGGACCAAGGATCTTACAAAGTTAGTAAATCACGCTACCATAGACGTCAGGTTGTGACAGTATTCGTCGCAAGCGAGTTTTTAAATTCCTTTTATATTTTAAAAACAGATCAGGGTTACGATCATTAACGTTTTAGTTATACAAAAGTTGCAAATAGTGAAGTCCTCAGTTCGACTACAAGCTCGGGAAAACGAATACGTTGAGAAAAATATACACCAAAGATGTAGCGCTGGGAACATGCCCGTCTAAGTACGGAATTAACTATATCGAAAATAAAATCTCTCCTGTCATAAATATTGCTTATTATATTTCCATTTTCAAATGAGAGATGTAAATCGAAAAAAGAAGCGACATTGTCCGGGTACAGTTTGAGTACATGTTTCCAGCAGAAAACTATAAATATCGTCATGCTTGGAAAAAAAATTGTCATAAATGTTTACTTTCAACAAAAAACTGTCGTAAATGTTTACTTTCAAAAACTTTAGGGAAACTACCGTTATATGACTATCCAATAGAAACGTCGATTTTACTATTTAATATTTACTAAGTGTATTGCATTTCTAATTTTCACGTTGATGTGCACGTATTATGCATTTCTTTTCACCGTAAACAAATCAAAAGACAACCTTGGCCGGGTAGATCTGAATCATAGCTTGTATCCATAATCAGTTAAACCGCAAATAAATACAGTTGTAAATTTAATGAAGTCTTTTTTTAAATAGATTCAATGAGGAACATTTATTTGCGACGCACTTCATCTGATGTCACGTGTTACAATTCGAAAAAAAATTAAAAGAGTCCGAGAAGGGTTTATAAGACGTACTTCGCTATTAGAGACACATGTTCGACATAACTAGTCGTTATTAGAGAGATAGGTTCGACATAATTAGTCATAAATACGGAACTAGCACATACTTTGCTGCAGCCGGTGTTAAAATTAACTATTAATTAATTGTATATTGAAAGCCGTCGGGTTGTTTACAAAGGTATGATGTTTTATTTTGAGTTATTTATATAATTATATACCATTTTTAAATATTAAACGTCGATGAATTTTTACAAAGGTGTGATGTTTTATTTTGAGTTATTTATATAATTATATTCCAATTTTAAATATTAAACGTCGATGAATGTTTACAAAGGTATGTTGTTTTGTTTTGAGTTATTTATATAATGATATACCAATTTTTAAATATTAAACGTCGATGAATGTTTACAAAGGTGTGATGTTTTGTTTTGAGTTATTTATATAAATATATAACAATTTTAAATATTACACGTCGATGAAGTTTACAAAGGTTTGATGTTTTGTTTTGTGTTATTTATACAACATAAACATGATTACACCATGCAGCATTGTAACAACGTTTGATGGTTAACATGTAATTGCATCTAAGCTGAGAATAAAATTAAAACAACCATCAAGGATGCTGCGGGGAATATATACTTATAAAATAATTAAAATTAAATTGACTATCTCGGTAATAAGAACGCATGCAATAGATTAAACGATTTAGAACTCTATACAAACGTGTCATCGTTTTGTTGTTAAAAGGCTGCTCTTAAAAAATAAAAAATAAATAAATTCAGTTTTTGTAATCTAAATTTTAAAATAAATATTTAACAAATATAATAAAGTATTTATTTCAAATTGAAAAACACTATTTACGCGGAACAAATGGTAAACGACATTTTCAATAACGAATTCTCAAATAAATCCGAATTTTAAATATTCGAATATTCGTATATAGCGCGCGACATTTATAACAGAATAAGTTGCCACAATAAGTCAGGGACGTGGTTATGTTATATTGAATGTGCAGGCCCGGGCATCGTTTGAGCACCGAACGTGAACGTATGTTAGGTGGATCCGATGGCTTGCATTAACGGCGATTATTTTGTTTACCGATAATTAAAAGTTTGCATTCTGGAGTACCTCCTGTTTCCAATTTTTATATTAAATGAAAAAAAATAATTCTCCTCTGAGTAAAACGCATTTATGTAGTGCACCATGGCATCTGACACCTTAATGAAAGAACATTCAAGTGTGCATCGAGATATGGAATGCGCAATGTACATACAGGGCTTTCTCACCTACATAACTCAGTAGAGTCAATTCGAGTTCTGACTGTAGTCGTCACGCAATTGCCTAACACAAGAGAAACGACCACTCGTTAGTCTCTGTTTTTCTACAAAAGAAGGCCTCAGGGAAGATTCTGTACTAACCGGGCTTCTAATGCAATTTAATATAAGTTAACAATATTTTAAGAGACACATAATTGTAACAAAATAACAGAGTTTTTTTCATTTTAAGATAATTATCAAAATAAGGCCTTAAGGAAAAAAGAGGGCATCAGGGAAGGTTTTGTTGCTAACTTGGTCACTGTCTTATTTAGCTTATATGCAACTAAATATATGATAAAATAGTTTAAAAGGAACCTATTATTGCAGAAAAATACTATAGCTTTTTTTTCATTTTAAGAAAATTAACAAAACGGGGCTTTAAAGAAGAAAAGAGAGCCTCATGGAAGATTTTTGTTAGTAACTTGGTTATAATAGCGTTATATGCTGTTTAATATATATAATAAAAATATATTAAAAGGAACCCCGTATTGTAGCAAAATAACATAGTTTATCATTTTAAGTGTATTTCATAATTTTAAAAGCTTAAAGCTGATTTAGCTGTAACTTTTAATAGCTATAATTACGTTGACTAAGCTGCAATACAGTAAAGTTACTGTAATGTGCATGAGTAAAGTTGAGGTGAAATGAACCTACGTGATGATGTTGAAATGTTTGACATCATCAAACATGTATGGGACACCTGATCAAACATGTATGGGACAACATATCAGGTGTATTTGATTTTTTTTTTTAATCTGAACATCAGTTTGAGTTAAAATCAGTAGATGAGTAAAAAAGAACAATACGTTTTCTATTTTTTCCCCAGAAACTTAGGAATCTACCTATGTCAACAAGAGCGGCACTAATGCTACCGTTTCTATTTGGACACTTGGCACGTTCAGTTTGTTTACATTTCAAATTAGTTTTGGCCTCGATCCATCTTCTATCAATGCATGGATTGCATTATACGGTGCGCATTATATAAAAACAAAAAATCAACATTTTAATTCTTTGCAACAATACAAGAAAGCAGTTAACAAATAAATTGTATTTAACTGTGCATGCATCTTGTAAAATATCAGTGGAAGCTAACGTTACATGTTATTTAACTAGAATATAATAATTTTTATGAGTATCAGGTATAGATCCAAGGGGCCCTGTTTTATTAAACATCTTAGGATAAGTCATAAATGTTAAAATCGTTCACTTTGTTTACCTAAGCACTCAATGCAGACAGTTATGGGTGCACGAGGTGCAGAAATATCACATGTTTAAGAAAATGAAATGAAATCACGTTTATTTTAAAAGTGTAATTTATAGTGAAGCATTTAAGAAATTGATTTACGATCAAAATGGTCGTAAGTTGTTTCATAAAACGGGGCCCAGAAAGTCCAACACAAGGTATAAAAAAATTTATCGGAGGCTCTGCCGAGATTCTGATTAAAACAGTTATACCGAGGGTTGGAATTCCCTATCTGAACCTGATATCCATCATGCATCACTGATTATTTTTCTTTATTTATTTTTCTCTGATCGACACGTTTGGAACAATATACCGGTCGACATAAGTTGTCTTCCTACTATCCAGTAATTTAAATATAATTATAAAAAACGTTTGTTGCAAAATACACATTGATATGAATAGTATTAAAGTATATATATATATATATATAGTGTGGAGCAAATTTTGTACAAACCACTTACCAGCATATTCGAACCCGCACCTGGGACACCAACTTCGACACAGCGCCTCGCACAATAGCCGGCAATAGCTTAGACCCCTCGACCATATAGCCAACCTAAAAAGATTGGTTTCGGTGGACGGGTCATACTAAGGTCGTACTACTGAACGTGTCGGATATCTTCGTGCCTTTCCGTCAAATAACGATAACCATAGCGTATAATTTATACGATAGAGGATTCACTTTACATGATTATAACCTCAGGTATATATACAACATTTTACCATAGAAAGACGCCAGATCATACTGATACAATGAATTTAGATATATTATATTATTTGTGAGAGAATTAAATTCAGAATAACGAACTTTCTGTAAATATATATATATATATATATATATATATATAGGGAGAAACAGTTGTGAACTACCAAGGACAGACAACCTTCGGACGAACTACGGCAGGGCGCCTAGCTATGACGAGATACACAGAAATCAAGCGTATATATTCACTCCTTAAAAAAGGTAGCTGCAACACACGTTGATGAACTGTATCTCTACATCATAACACACTCGTCTGAAGGCACAATTAACGTATAGACGCATACATACATACAACTATAGCTCATATGAGTGGGCCACATTTAAGCGTTCAACCACACACAGCTATATTGAGACAGTGACAATGAAAGGTGCCGGATCTTGGGGATACCGTGAAATCAGTAAATATAATATAATAAAGGGAGAGAATTTGAACTCCCTACGGCAACTTCCGAAATTGGGATCTCGTGAGAGATTCATGTTCACAAGGCAGAATTATATATAGGGAGAAACAGTTGTGAACTACCAAGGACAGACAACCTTCGGACGAACTACGGCAGGGCATGATATATATATATTTTATTTTTTTATTTTTTATTTTTTTGCTTGGATGTATGTATATGTACATTATGTAAGACTATTACGATTTCTTCTATATTCAAATATAATTGAGTGTTTGTCGAAGATTGAATGTTAACTTTCAAATGTTAGTATATTTGCTACTGAAGGCCGCATTGAAAATATGATGTTTATTTCTTGATATTATGTCATAATGTGTTAACCTTCTTTAAATAAAGAATTTATTATTATTATTATTATTAATAGTATATAACACTGGCATACGCGCCAATTACTAACGCTTTGCAATGACGTCATGCAACATCTTTTCGCAAGATAATCAACAACATGGCTAATTGAATCTCCCAAGGGTCCGACAAACCACATGCCTGGAGCACGCGGGCTACCAAAGGTTGATGTCCGGACAACCAGAGATTTCTATCGAGAGTCAGTCGGGCTACTTAGTACTACAAATGTGCATATGCAGTAGCCAGTCAAAACCAGTTGTTGGCTCTAATCAACACCACTGACTGTTTTTACAGCTAAATAATCAAGTTCACAGATAAATATTGCTTTTCCCATCAGCCTCCATTATAGCCTGTAGGGCTACCCTGATTTCCCTATATCTCGTAGTCATATATCACTGTCATGTAAGCTCTACGGCTTCTGTACAGCTAGTCGGTTTTGTTATTTCCAAGATGGCGGACACGTAAACATCGGAGAAGTAAGTGCCCTACATTTTAACTTGTTACTTACTAAATTCGGCGTGACGTACATAGATATGTATGCTGACAGTTAGAACAATGATTCCTTTACACTCGGCTGCATAGTGTGTACCAAATAATTAACTGCTGTTTGAAAAACCATCGCTGAACCATGGAAAGTTTTGCAGATCTGAAATAGCAGCGAGGAGTCCCACCTGTTTTTAACCATTGCAGGAGTGTTTCTGCACGGATCGAAGCGCAATAACTTGTATTACTTACTTTGTGATGATATCTTAATGACCAGATAACTTATTTCTTGTAAATTATGTAATAAATAAGCAAACATCTGGTTCGAAAAATATTAGCCTGTACGATGCGTAACCATCCCGAATTTGCTACTGTACGGTACCGTTCAGAACAAAAAACTGTACGGTTCGTTGCAAATAATTGACAAAATGACTGTACGGTGCGTTCACTGTACGGTGCGTTCAGTTAGTTCTGTTATCAGCACTCGGAACATTCTCACGCAACTTTTTATTGTATCGTTGATTTCTTGATTGACATCTAAGAGGTGTATCAGCATCGTATACGCGATACGTGCGTGCAACCATTCTATTGGATGTTATGTTAGCGTTTTATGTTAGTAGTTATTCCTGTCAGTGTTATATACTTGTGGTATTTTCGCTAAGTTACTGCCCCCTCCCCCACTTCCCCTTTAGAGCATTGCAAATGTTACATCTCGGATACATTCTCATTCGGGTGCAGTGCGGAACAGTGATGCAGATTAGAATCGGCATCTTCAATTTTTTTCAAACAATATTGGCATTAGCTGTGTCGGTCGTATTTACTCGGGAAACGATACAGTTGTAGAAAGTAATCCGTGACCCAAAATAATCGGTACAAACACATCTGTAAATTTAGGTCCTAATTTTAAAGTTCCATACAAACTTAAAGATTGCCATGTGTCTCTTTAAGTAGTAGAGCAATTACAAAAATATGTTATAAATGTTTATTTAATGAGAGAACTCATTTGAAAATAGTCAATGATCCATGTTAAACATATTCCATGAATAATATCAATGTTACATGTAGTTCACTTATATAAGAATCAGAAAGTATATTTCCATAGTCATGTCTAGCAAGGGATATAAAGCGAAATATTTCAGTGCCCTGTATACAGGGGAGATAACATGAAAAACATTAATGTTTAGCTTTACAACAGTTATAGAAGCATGTCATGTTGGAATAGCTTTTTATGTTTAACCTAGAAACTCAAAGAAAAACATATACAGTGATATTATAAAAGGGAGAAAAATAGTGTGCACTAATGGAGTAAATGAAGAACTTGTATACAAAGTGAAATCTTTTATTTCAGATATCAAGCGTACATACATTCTTTTGGCATACAATACAGACGTGATTGTTACGACCTCATACAAGTGTTATTTGAACAAAGTGGAATCTTAATATACAAAAAAAAAAATAGATGTTGGATTCATCAAGTCCAACTAAGATATGTTTTGAAATCAGGTCCACCATGTTTTATTTTGTGGGTGATTTTATTTTATATTTTTTATAATAAAATCATGTACTTTTCCCATTGCTTTTCAAAAATGTCTTATTTCATATTCAACAATTAAAATTAACAAATAGATTATTATTGACCGATGTTACAAAGTGTTAGGAAACACTGTATACAATTTACAAAATTAATCTCGAACAATGGAACTATTTTTAGGGTACTCTGCAGAAGAACGCAACCATGATTTGCCAACTCATTGGTGTGGTCCTGTTAATGGCGTTTGCAGAAAGTGCAAGTCCAGGTAAGATTAGACTGTATACTCTTTACTATAGTAATGAATAATTTTGAAAAGAAAATGAAATTATTGCCATAAAAGTTGAGACTTGAGGCGATCTGAAGACATATTAGTGTCAATTAAAATTCAAATAAAACCATCCGAATGTGATTCATATGTATATCCAATGTGCACAGGCCCCTGATCTGTTTGTTAATGAAAATGAATTTAATATAGCATAGATGTGAATAAGGTCTACATTTGGTTGATTACTGTTTTATGCAATAAGTGTTACTGAAAAATCCATTTAAAATCATTGTGTGGCCTTGATTGGCATTATAGTGGTAACAGCTACTTATAAATATATCCAAATATGTCTTTAACTCATTCTTAGTTAAGTTAATCATTAATTCCGGTCGATTCAGTTAATCTGTGTTAATTTGTTTCAATCATTTGCTTCAGATATTACGACGACTTCGCCAACAACAGCACCAACCACTTCATTAACTCATAGCGACGTTTTTTTCTAGTTTAAACTGGTGTGTTAACAGAGGCCATATTGATTAATTATACCTACTTTAAATGGGAAGCCCTTAAAATCGTCTTGAAAGTTCAAATGCGTGAACTCTTGTTTGATATTAGCTCGTTTATTGTGAACATTTTAGTAACCATTGCAGTTTTAGTGTTATTATATGTGTGTTTCTGGTTCTTCAAACGACCGTCTCAAAGTTGATATGTTTGCTAGCTGTTTCTTTTAAACAGACTATTGTTGACAAGACATGTATAGTTTTGTAAATCCACTCATATCGTTAACAAGCCGTTGATTATAACAATTACTTGTAACAATTTATGTTACGTTAAATCAGGTATATAAAGTTGAAAATATGATACTGTTGGTCAAATACACATTGTTATTAGATTATGCTTTGAAACTGAACGGTCGAGAAATATATTGACTCACTGTTTTTGAAGTCAATTACTTACGTTCAGTCAAAACAATATGCAAAACATGAAATATGTTTTGCATACAGAACAATAATGCTTAAAGGTAGATTTTAATTAAATCAAAATATACTATTACTTCTACTTCGTCTGTTTGCAGGCCAATGTTCATATACCCAATATACTTTACAAACGTTTAATTGCAGGTAATTGCACATATGCTCAATATATAAGTCAACATTTGGAACCTGCACCAGCTACTGGATGCACAGCGTTTCTCCAGTGTAGAACATGGCTGAATAACGGATACATATGGACGCAAATGCCATGTGCAAATGGAACGATGTTTAGTGAGCCTCACCAGGTCTGCATCCACGCAGACAGCCATCCTGGTTGCCCAGGTATCTATTCACAAGTATTACCTGAATTGTTAATAAAAAATATAATGAAAATAGTAAGAAATTTCAAATAACGTCATTTGTTTGAGGATTAGTATTATTAAATAATGGATTGCAATGTGTATATGTTTATTAATCGTTCAAAACAAAATATAAATGCATTAGGTTGTTGTTTGAAATTCGAATAGGCAATATTATTGAAGACAGTCAATGTTTAGTGTCTTCTCACGCTAGTAGGCGGCGTGAGAGGTGTTGCATCTTACAATTACCTAAAATGAACAGACTCAATAAAACCGAGTCTGCTACTTTTCTCTTTTGATTGTGTTGTTGCTTCCAAGGGATCACCTTTTCAGTATTTATTTTCAATAATTGTTCTTTCCAGGTTATGAAACGACAACCACACAGGGGACTGTTGGTGCTGTAAACGGCAGTAAGTAATATGAATGGCTGAAATAAATATTTCCAAATCATATTTAATTGAATTCAAACAGGAATCTGAAGGTATGAGATTGTACGTCAAAAGTGATTTTTCGTTAAAATACTGAAAAAAGTAAGACAAGTTGTTGTTTTAAAGTATACATCGCTGTGTAATTGTTCTTTAAAAGTTGAAATGTCAAACGTTGCAGTTATTACCCATATAAGGACAGCACTTTTTATTTAAATTATATCTATGAAATATCAAATATATATCGCCTTGCATGCAGAAGCATTCTAGCAGAAACGTATAATTATGTCACCATATGCATTGTCTTCAAATATAGCTATAAAAGTAGCATTCAAGGACGACAGTTAACCACAAACGCACACAGAAACAAAGAACAACTATATATAAAAATGAATAAAAGGCAAAATAAAACATCACAAACACACAAGTCTTGACAATAGTGCTAACGCCTTGGAACGGTCAGTGGCGAAAAAGGCTGCTGGAGATTTAAACCGGGTTTTAGTGTGCATCAAACCTCACACTTACCTAACTGTCATCCAAATAAAACGGGACAGTGTAAATAAAGTAATCCCCGCCATGAACTATTCTCTAACCAACAAGGCAATGCCATTTTATATAGAAATTTACTTAGTAGATTTAATTAAATCAAAATATACTATTACTTCTACTTCGTCTTTTTGCAGGCCAATGTTCATATACCCAATATACTTTACAAACGTTTAATTGCAGGTAATTGCACATATGCTCAATATATAAGTCAACATTTGGAACCTGCACCAGCTACTGGATGCACAGCGTTTCTCCAGTGTAGAACATGGCTGAATAACGGATACATATGGACGCAAATGCCATGTGCAAATGGAACGATGTTTAGTGAGCCTCACCAGGTCTGCATCCACGCAGACAGCCATCCTGGTTGCCCAGGTATCTATTCACAAGTATTACCTGAATTGTTAATAAAAAATATAATGAAAATAGTAAGAAATTTCAAATAACGTCATTTGTTTGAGGATTAGTATTATTAAATAATGGATTGCAATGTGTATATGTTTATTAATCGTTCAAAACAAAATATAAATGCATTAGGTTGTTGTTTGAAATTCGAATAGGCAATATTATTGAAGACAGTCAATGTTTAGTGTCTTTTCACGCTAGTAGGCGTGAGAGGTGTTGCATCTTACAATTACCTAAAATGAACAGACTCAATAAAACCGAGTCTGCTACTTTTCTCTTTTGATTGTGTTGTTGCTTCCAAGGGATCACCTTTTCAGTATTTATTTTCAATAATTGTTCTTTCCAGGTTATGAAACGACAACCACACAGGGGACTGTTGGTGCTGTAAACGGCAGTAAGTAATATGAATGGCTGAAATAAATATTTCCAAATCATATTTAATTGAATTCAAACAGGAATCTGAAGGTATGAGATTGTACGTCAAAGGTGATTTTTCGTTAAAATACTGAAAAAAGTAAGACAAGTTGTTGTTATAAAGTATACATCGCTGTGTAATTGTTCTTTAAAAGTTGAAATGTCAAACGTTGCAGTTATTACCCATATAAGGACAACACTTTTTATTTAAATTATATCTATGAAATATCAAATATATATCGCCTTGCATGCAGAAGCATTATAGCTGAAACGTATAATTATGTCACCATATGCATTGTCTTCAAATATAGCTATAAAAGTAGCATTCAAGGACGACAGTTAACCACAAACGCACACAGAAACAAAGAACAACTATATATAAAAATGAATAAAAGGCAAAATAAAACATCACAAACACACAAGTCTTGACAATAGTGCTAACGCCTTGGAACGGTCAGTGGCGAAAAAGGCTGCTGGAGATTTAAACCGGGTTTAAGTGTGCATCAAACCTCACACTTACCTAACTGTCATCCAAATAAAACGGGACAGTGTAAATAAAGTAATCCCCGCCATGAACTATTCTCTAACCAACAAGGCAATGCCATTTTATATAGGAATTTACTTAGTAGATTTAATTAAGTCAAAATATACTATTACTTCTACTTCGTCTGTTTGCAGGCCAATGTTCATATACCCAATATACTTTACAAACGTTTAATTGCAGGTAATTGCACATATGCTCAATATATAAGTCAACATTTGGAACCTGCACCAGCTACTGGATGCACAGCGTTTCTCCAGTGTAGAACATGGCTGAATAACGGATACATATGGACGCAAATGCCATGTGCAAATGGAACGATGTTTAGTGAGCCTCACCAGGTCTGCATCCACGCAGACAGCCATCCTGGTTGCCCAGGTATCTATTCACAAGTATTACCTGCATTGTTAATAAAAAATATAATGAAAATAGTAAGAAATTTCAAATAACGTCATTTGTTTGAGGATTAGTATTATTAAATAATGGATTGCAATGTGTATATGTTTATTAATCGTTCAAAACAAAATATAAATGCATTAGGTTGTTGTTTGAAATTCGAATAGGCAATATTATTGAAGACAGTCAATGTTTAGTGTCTTCTCACGCTAGTAGGCGTGAGAGGTGTTGCATCTTACAATTACCTAAAATGAACAGACTCAATAAAACCGAGTCTGCTACTTTTCTCTTTTGATTGTGTTGTTGCTTCCAAGGGATCACCTTTTCAGTATTTATTTTCAATAATTGTTCTTTCCAGGTTATGAAACGACAACCACACAGGGGACTGTTGGTGCTGTAAACGGCAGTAAGTAATATGAATGGCTGAAATAAATATTTCCAAATCATATTTAATTGAATTCAAACAGGAATCTGAAGGTATGAGATTGTACGTCAAAGGCGATTTTTCGTTAAAATACTGAAAAAAGTAAGACAAGTTGTTGTTATAAAGTATACATCGCTGTGTAATTGTTCTTTAAAAGTTGAAATGTCAAACGTTGCAGTTATTACCCATATAAGGACAACACTTTTTATTTAAATTATATCTATGAAATATCAAATATATATCGCCTTGCATGCAGAAGCATTCTAGCAGAAACGTATAATTATGTCACCATATGCATTGTCTTCAAATATAGCTATAAAAGAAGCATTCAAGGACGACAGTTAACCACAAACGCACACAGAAACAAAGAACAACTATATATAAAAATGAATAAAAGGCAAAATAAAACATCACAAACACACAAGTCTTGACAATAGTGCTAACGCCTTGGAACGGTCAGTGGCGAAAAAGGCTGCTGGAGATTTAAACCGGGTTTTAGTGTGCATCAAACCTCACACTTACCTAACTGTCATCCAAATAAAACGGGACAGTGTAAATAAAGTAATCCCCGCCATGAACTATTCCCTAACCAACAAGGCAATGCCATTTTATATAGAAATTTACTTAGTAGATTTAATTAAATCAAAATATACTATTACTTCTACTTCGTCTGTTTGCAGGCCAATGTTCATATACCCAATATACTTTACAAACGTTTAATTGCAGGTAATTGCACATATGCTCAATATATAAGTCAACATTTGGAACCTGCACCAGCTACTGGATGCACAGCGTTTCTCCAGTGTAGAACATGGCTGAATAACGGATACATATGGACGCAAATGCCATGTGCAAATGGAACGATGTTTAGTGAGCCTCACCAGGTCTGCATCCACGCAGACAGCCATCCTGGTTGCCCAGGTATCTATTCACAAGTATTACCTGAATTGTTAATAAAAAATATAATGAAAATAGTAAGAAATTTCAAATAACGTCATTTGTTTGAGGATTAGTATTATTAAATAATGGATTGCAATGTGTATATGTTTATTAATCGTTCAAAACAAAATATAAATGCATTAGGTTGTTGTTTGAAATTCGAATAGGCAATATTATTGAAGACAGTCAATGTTTAGTGTCTTCTCACGCTAGTAGGCGGCGTGAGAGGTGTTGCATCTTACAATTACCTAAAATGAACAGACTCAATAAAACCGAGTCTGCTACTTTTCTCTTTTGATTGTGTTGTTGCTTCCAAGGGATCACCTTTTCAGTATTTATTTTCAATAATTGTTCTTTCCAGGTTATGAAACGACAACCACACAGGGGACTGTTGGTGCTGTAAACGGCAGTAAGTAATATGAATGGCTGAAATAAATATTTCCAAATCATATTTAATTGAATTCAAACAGGAATCTGAAGGTATGAGATTGTACGTCAAAAGTGATTTTTCGTTAAAATACTGAAAAAAGTAAGACAAGTTGTTGTTTTAAAGTATACATCGCTGTGTAATTGTTCTTTAAAAGATGAAATGTCAAACGTTGCAGTTATTACCCATATAAGGACAACACTTTTTATTTAAATTATATCTATGAAATATCAAATATATATCGCCTTGCATGCAGAAGCATTCTAGCAGAAACGTATAATTATGTCACCATATGCATTGTCTTCAAATATAGCTATAAAAGTAGCATTCAAGGACGACAGTTAACCACAAACACACACAGAAACAAAGAACAACTATATATAAAAATGAATAAAAGGCAAAATAAAACATCACAAACACACAAGTCTTGACAATAGTGCTAACGCCTTGGAACGGTCAGTGGCGAAAAAGGCTGCTGGAGATTTAAACCGGGTTTAAGTGTGCATCAAACCTCACACTTACCTAACTGTCATCCAAATAAAACGGGACAGTGTAAATAAAGTAATCCCCGCCATGAACTATTCTCTAACCAACAAGGCAATGCCATTTTATATAGAAATTTACTTAGTAGATTTAATTAAATCAAAATATACTATTACTTCTACTTCGTCTGTTTGCAGGCCAATGTTCATATACCCAATATACTTTACAAACGTTTAATTGCAGGTAATTGCACATATGCTCAATATATAAGTCAACATTTGGAACCTGCACCAGCTACTGGATGCACAGCGTTTCTCCAGTGTAGAACATGGCTGAATAACGGATACATATGGACGCAAATGCCATGTGCAAATGGAACGATGTTTAGTGAGCCTCACCAGGTCTGCATCCACGCAGACAGCCATCCTGGTTGCCCAGGTATCTATTCACAAGTATTACCTGAATTGTTAATAAAAAATATAATGAAAATAGTAAGAAATTTCAAATAACGTCATTTGTTTGAGGATTAGTATTATTAAATAATGGATTGCAATGTGTATATGTTTATTAATCGTTCAAAACAAAATATAAATGCATTAGGTTGTTGTTTGAAATTCGAATAGGCAATATTATTGAAGACAGTCAATGTTTAGTGTCTTCTCACGCTAGTAGGCGTGAGAGGTGTTGCATCTTACAATTACCTAAAATGAACAGACTCAATAAAACCGAGTCTGCTACTTTTCTCTTTTGATTGTGTTGTTGCTTCCAAGGGATCACCTTTTCAGTATTTATTTTCAATAATTGTTCTTTCCAGGTTATGAAACGACAACCACACAGGGGACTGTTGGTGCTGTAAACGGCAGTAAGTAATATGAATGGCTGAAATAAATATTTCCAAATCATATTTAATTGAATTCAAACAGGAATCTGAAGGTATGAGATTGTACGTCAAAGGTGATTTTTCGTTAAAATACTGAAAAAAGTAAGACAAGTTGTTGTTATAAAGTATACATCGCTGTGTAATTGTTCTTTAAAAGTTGAAATGTCAAACGTTGCAGTTATTACCCATATAAGGACAACACTTTTTATTTAAATTATATCTATGAAATATCAAATATATATCGCCTTGCATGCAGAAGCATTCTAGCAGAAACGTATAATTATGTCACCATATGCATTGTCTTCAAATATAGCTATAAAAGTAGCATTCAAGGACGACAGTTAACCACAAACGCACACAGAAACAAAGAACAACTATATATAAAAATGAATAAAAGGCAAAATAAAACATCACAAACACACAAGTCTTGACAATAGTGCTAATGCCTTGGAACGGTCAGTGGCGAAAAAGGCTGCTGGAGATTTAAACCGGGTTTAAGTGTGCATCAAACCTCACACTTACCTAACTGTCATCCAAATAAAACGGGACAGTGTAAATAAAGTAATCCCCGCCATGAACTATTCTCTAACCAACAAGGCAATGCCATTTTATATAGAAATTTACTTAGTAGATTTAATTAAATCAAAATATACTATTACTTCTACTTCGTCTGTTTGCAGGCCAATGTTCATATACCCAATATACTTTACAAACGTTTAATTGCAGGTAATTGCACATATGCTCAATATATAAGTCAACATTTGGAACCTGCACCAGCTACTGGATGCACAGCGTTTCTCCAGTGTAGAACATGGCTGAATAACGGATACATATGGACGCAAATGCCATGTGCAAATGGAACGATGTTTAGTGAGCCTCACCAGGTCTGCATCCACGCAGACAGCCATCCTGGTTGCCCAGGTATCTATTCACAAGTATTACCTGCATTGTTAATAAAAAATATAATGAAAATAGTAAGAAATTTCAAATAACGTCATTTGTTTGAGGATTAGTATTATTAAATAATGGATTGCAATGTGTATATGTTTATTAATCGTTCAAAACAAAATATAAATGCCTTAGGTTGTTGTTTGAAATTCGAATAGGCAATATTATTGAAGACAGTCAATGTTTAGTGTCTTCTCACGCTAGTAGGCGTGAGAGGTGTTGCATCTTACAATTACCTAAAATGAACAGACTCAATAAAACCGAGTCTGCTACTTTTCTCTTTTGATTGTGTTGTTGCTTCCAAGGGATCACCTTTTCAGTATTTATTTTCAATAATTGTTCTTTCCAGGTTATGAAACGACAACCACACAGGGGACTGTTGGTGCTGTAAACGGCAGTAAGTAATATGAATGGCTGAAATAAATATTTCCAAATCATATTTAATTGAATTCAAACAGGAATCTGAAGGTATGAGATTGTACGTCAAAGGTGATTTTTCGTTAAAATACTGAAAAAAGTAAGACAAGTTGTTGTTATAAAGTATACATCGCTGTGTAATTGTTCTTTAAAAGTTGAAATGTCAAACGTTGCAGTTATTACCCATATAACGACAACACTTTTTATTTAAATTATATCTATGAAATATCAAATATATATCGCCTTGCATGCAGAAGCATTCTAGCAGAAACGTATAATTATGTCACCATATGCATTGTCTTCAAATATAGCTATAAAAGAAGCATTCAAGGACGACAGTTAACCACAAACGCACACAGAAACAAAGAACAACTATATATAAAAATGAATAAAAGGCAAAATAAAACATCACAAACACACAAGTCTTGACAATAGTGCTAACGCCTAGGAACGGTCAGTGGCGAAAAAGGCTGCTGGAGATTTAAACCGGGTTTTAGTGTGCATCAAACCTCACACTTACCTAACTGTCATCCAAATAAAACGGGACAGTGTAAATAAAGTAATCCCCGCCATGAACTATTCCCTAACCAACAAGGCAATGCCATTTTATATAGAAATTTACTTAGTAGATTTAATTAAATCAAAATATACTATTACTTCTACTTCGTCTGTTTGCAGGCCAATGTTCATATACCCAATATACTTTACAAACGTTTAATTGCAGGTAATTGCACATATGCTCAATATATAAGTCAACATTTGGAACCTGCACCAGCTACTGGATGCACAGCGTTTCTCCAGTGTAGAACATGGCTGAATAACGGATACATATGGACGCAAATGCCATGTGCAAATGGAACGATGTTTAGTGAGCCTCACCAGGTCTGCATCCACGCAGACAGCCATCCTGGTTGCCCAGGTATCTATTCACAAGTATTACCTGAATTGTTAATAAAACATATAATGAAAATAGTAAGAAATTTCAAATAACGTCATTTGTTTGAGGATTAGTATTATTAAATAATGGATTGCAATGTGTATATGTTTATTAATCGTTCAAAACAAAATATAAATGCATTAGGTTGTTGTTTGAAATTCGAATAGGCAATATTATTGAAGACAGTCAATGTTTAGTGTCTTCTCACGCTAGTAGGCGTGAGAGGTGTTGCATCTTACAATTACCTAAAATGAACAGACTCAATAAAACCGAGTCTGCTACTTTTCTCTTTTGATTGTGTTGTTGCTTCCAAGGGATCACCTTTTCAGTATTTATTTTCAATAATTGTTCTTTCCAGGTTATGAAACGACAACCACACAGGGGACTGTTGGTGCTGTAAACGGCAGTAAGTAATATGAATGGCTGAAATAAATATTTCCAAATCATATTTAATTGAATTCAAACAGGAATCTGAAGGTATGAGATTGTACGTCAAAAGTGATTTTTCGTTAAAATACTGAAAAAAGTAAGACAAGTTGTTGTTTTAAAGTATACATCGCTGTGTAATTGTTCTTTAAAAGTTGAAATGTCAAACGTTGCAGTTATTACCCATATAAGGACAACACTTTTTATTTAAATTATATCTATGAAATATCAAATATATATCGCCTTGCATGCAGAAGCATTCTAGCAGAAACGTATAATTATGTCACCATATGCATTGTCTTCAAATATAGCTATAAAAGTAGCATTCAAGGACGACAGTTAACCACAAACACACACAGAAACAAAGAACAACTATATATAAAAATGAATAAAAGGCAAAATAAAACATCACAAACACACAAGTCTTGACAATAGTGCTAACGCCTTGGAACGGTCAGTGGCGAAAAAGGCTGCTGGAGATTTAAACCGGGTTTAAGTGTGCATCAAACCTCAAACTTACCTAACTGTCATCCAAATAAAACGGGACAGTGTAAATAAAGTAATCCCCGCCATGAACTATTCTCTAACCAACAAGGCAATGCCATTTTATATAGAAATTTACTTAGTAGATTTAATTAAATCAAAATATACTATTACTTCTACTTCGTCTGTTTGCAGGCCAATGTTCATATACCCAATATACTTTACAAACGTTTAATTGCAGGTAATTGCACATATGCTCAATATATAAGTCAACATTTGGAACCTGCACCAGCTACTGGATGCACAGCGTTTCTCCAGTGTAGAACATGGCTGAATAACGGATACATATGGACGCAAATGCCATGTGCAAATGGAACGATGTTTAGTGAGCCTCACCAGGTCTGCATCCACGCAGACAGCCATCCTGGTTGCCCAGGTATCTATTCACAAGTATTACCTGAATTGTTAATAAAAAATATAATGAAAATAGTAAGAAATTTCAAATAACGTCATTTGTTTGAGGATTAGTATTATTAATTAATGGATTGCAATGTGTATATGTTTATTAATCGTTCAAAACAAAATATAAATGCATTAGGTTGTTGTTTGAAATTCGAATAGGCAATATTATTGAAGACAGTCAATGTTTAGTGTCTTCTCACGCTAGTAGGCGTGAGAGGTGTTGCATCTTACAATTACCTAAAATGAACAGACTCAATAAAACCGAGTCTGCTACTTTTCTCTTTTGATTGTGTTGTTGCTTCCAAGGGATCACCTTTTCAGTATTTATTTTCAATAATTGTTCTTTCCAGGTTATGAAACGACAACCACACAGGGGACTGTTGGTGCTGTAAACGGCAGTAAGTAATATGAATGGCTGAAATAAATATTTCCAAATCATATTTAATTGAATTCAAACAGGAATCTGAAGGTATGAGATTGTACGTCAAAGGTGATTTTTCGTTAAAATACTGAAAAAAGTAAGACAAGTTGTTGTTATAAAGTATACATCGCTGTGTAATTGTTCTTTAAAAGTTGAAATGTCAAACGTTGCAGTTATTACCCATATAAGGACAACACTTTTTATTTAAATTATATCTATGAAATATCAAATATATATCGCCTTGCATGCAGAAGCATTCTAGCAGAAACGTATAATTATGTCACCATATGCATTGTCTTCAAATATAGCTATAAAAGTAGCATTCAAGGACGACAGTTAACCACAAACGCACACAGAAACAAAGAACAACTATATATAAAAATGAATAAAAGGCAAAATAAAACATCACAAACACACAAGTCTTGACAATAGTGCTAACGCCTTGGAACGGTCAGTGGCGAAAAAGGCTGCTGGAGATTTAAACCGGGTTTAAGTGTGCATCAAACCTCACGCTTACCTAACTGTCATCCAAATAAAACGGGACAGTGTAAATAAAGTAATCCCCGCCATGAAATATTCTCTAACCAACAAGGCAATGCCATTTTATATAGAAATTTACTTAGTAGATTCAATTAAATCAAAATATACTATTACTTCTACTTCGTCTGTTTGCAGGCCAATGTTCATATACCCAATATACTTTACAAACGTTTAATTGCAGTTAATTGCACATATGCTCAATATATAAGTCAACATTTGGAACCTGCACCAGCTACTGGATGCACAGCGTTTCTCCAGTGTAGAACATGGCTGAATAACGGATACATATGGACGCAAATGCCATGTGCAAATGGAACGATGTTTAGTGAGCCTCACCAGGTCTGCATCCACGCAGACAGCCATCCTGGTTGCCCAGGTATCTATTCACAAGTATTACCTGCATTGTTAATAAAAAATATAATGAAAATAGTAAGAAATTTCAAATAACGTCATTTGTTTGAGGATTAGTATTATTAAATAATGGATTGCAATGTGTATATGTTTATTAATCGTTCAAAACAAAATATAAATGCATTAGGTTGTTGTTTGAAATTCGAATAGGCAATATTATTGAAGACAGTCAATGTTTAGTGTCTTCTCACGCTAGTAGGCGTGAGAGGTGTTGCATCTTACAATTACCTAAAATGAACAGACTCAATAAAACCGAGTCTGCTACTTTTCTCTTTTGATTGTGTTGTTGCTTCCAAGGGATCACCTTTTCAGTATTTATTTTCAATAATTGTTCTTTCCAGGTTATGAAACGACAACCACACAGGGGACTGTTGGTGCTGTAAACGGCAGTAAGTAATATGAATGGCTGAAATAAATATTTCCAAATCATATTTAATTGAATTCAAACAGGAATCTGAAGGTATGAGATTGTACGTCAAAGGTGATTTTTCGTTAAAATACTGAAAAAAGTAAGACAAGTTGTTGTTATAAAGTATACATCGCTGTGTAATTGTTCTTTAAAAGTTGAAATGTCAAACGTTGCAGTTATTACCCATATAAGGACAACACTTTTTATTTAAATTATATCTATGAAATATCAAATATATATCGCCTTGCATGCAGAAGCATTCTAGCAGAAACGTATAATTATGTCACCATATGCATTGTCTTCAAATATAGCTATAAAAGTAGCATTCAAGGACGACAGTTAACCACAAACGCACACAGAAACAAAGAACAACTATATATAAAAATGAATAAAAGGCAAAATAAAACATCACAAACACACAAGTCTTGACAATAGTGCTAACGCCTTGGAACGGTCAGTGGCGAAAAAGGCTGCTGGAGATTTAAACCGGGTTTAAGTGTGCATCAAACCTCACGCTTACCTAACTGTCATCCAAATAAAACGGGACAGTGTAAATAAAGTAATCCCCGCCATGAACTATTCTCTAACCAACAAGGCAATGCCATTTTATATAGAAATTTACTTAGTAGATTTAATTAAATCAAAATATACTATTACTTCTACTTCGTCTGTTTGCAGGCCAATGTTCATATACCCAATATACTTTACAAACGTTTAATTGCAGGTAATTGCACATATGCTCAATATATAAGTCAACATTTGGAACCTGCACCAGCTACTGGATGCACAGCGTTTCTCCAGTGTAGAACATGGCTGAATAACGGATACATATGGACGAAAATGCCATGTGCAAATGGAACGATGTTTAGTGAGCCTCACCAGGTCTGCATCCACGCAGACAGCCATCCTGGTTGCCCAGGTATCTATTCACAAGTATTACCTGCATTGTTAATAAAAAATATAATGAAAATAGTAAGAAATTTCAAATAACGTCATTTGTTTGAGGATTAGTATTATTAAATAATGGATTGCAATGTGTATATGTTTATTAATCGTTCTAAACAAAATATAAATGCATTAGGTTGTTGTTTGAAATTCGAATAGGCAATATTATTGAAGACAGTCAATGTTTAGTGTCTTCTCACGCTAGTAGGCGTGAGAGGTGTTGCATCTTACAATTACCTAAAATGAACAGACTCAATAAAACCGAGTCTGCTACTTTTCTCTTTTGATCGTGTTGTTGCTTCCAAGGGATCACCTTTTCAGTATTTATTTTCAATAATTGTTCTTTCCAGGTTATGAAACGACAACCACACAGGGGACTGTTGGTGCTGTAAACGGCAGTAAGTAATATGAATGGCTGAAATAAATATTTCCAAATCATATTTAATTGAATTCAAACAGGAATCTGAAGGTATGAGATTGTACGTCAAAGGTGATTTTTCGTTAAAATACTGAAAAAAGTAAGACAAGTTGTTGTTATAAAGTATACATCGCTGTGTAATTGTTCTTTAAAAGTTGAAATGTCAAACGTTGCAGTTATTACCCATATAAGGACAACACTTTTTATTTAAATTATATCTATGAAATATCAAATATATATCGCCTTGCATGCAGAAGCATTCTAGCAGAAACGTATAATTATGTCACCATATGCATTGTCTTCAAATATAGCTATAAAAGTAGCATTCAAGGACGACAGTTAACCACAAACGCACACAGAAACAAAGAACAACTATATATAAAAATGAATAAAAGGCAAAATAAAACATCACAAACACACAAGTCTTGTCAATAGTGCTAACGCCTTGGAACGGTCAGTGGCGAAAAAGGCTGCTGGAGATTTAAACCGGGTTTAAGTGTGCATCAAACCTCACACTTACCTAACTGTCATCCAAATAAAACGGGACAGTGTAAATAAAGTAATCCCCGCCATGAACTATTCTCTAACCAACAAGGCAATGCCATTTTATATAGAAATTTACTTAGTAGATTTAATTAAATCAAAATATACTATTACTTCTACTTCGTCTGTTTGCAGGCCAATGTTCATATACCCAATATACTTTACAAACGTTTAATTGCAGGTAATTGCACATATGCTCAATATATAAGTCAACATTTGGAACCTGCACCAGCTACTGGATGCACAGCGTTTCTCCAGTGTAGAACATGGCTGAATAACGGATACATATGGACGCAAATGCCATGTGCAAATGGAACGATGTTTAGTGAGCCTCACCAGGTCTGCATCCACGCAGACAGCCATCCTGGTTGCCCAGGTATCTATTCACAAGTATTACCTGCATTGTTAATAAAAAATATAATGAAAATAGTAAGAAATTTCAAATAACGTCATTTGTTTGAGGATTAGTATTATTAAATAATGGATTGCAATGTGTATATGTTTATTAATCGTTCAAAACAAAATATAAATGCATTAGGTTGTTGTTTGAAATTCGAATAGGCAATATTATTGAAGACAGTCAATGTTTAGTGTCTTCTCACGCTAGTAGGCGTGAGAGGTGTTGCATCTTACAATTACCTAAAATGAACAGACTCAATAAAACCGAGTCTGCTACTTTTCTCTTTTGATTGTGTTGTTGCTTCCAAGGGATCACCTTTTCAGTATTTATTTTCAATAATTGTTCTTTCCAGGTTATGAAACGACAACCACACAGGGGACTGTTGGTGCTGTAAACGGCAGTAAGTAATATGAATGGCTGAAATAAATATTTCCAAACCATATTTAATTGAATTCAAACAGGAATCTGAAGGTATGAGATTGTACGTCAAAGGTGATTTTTCGTTAAAATACTGAAAAAAGTAAGACAAGTTGTTGTTATAAAGTATACATCGCTGTGTAATTGTTCTTTAAAAGTTGAAATGTCAAACGTTGCAGTTATTACCCATATAAGGACAACACTTTTTATTTAAATTATATCTATGAAATATCAAATATATATCGCCTTGCATGCAGAAGCATTCTAGCAGAAACGTATAATTATGTCACCATATGCATTGTCTTCAAATATAGCTATAAAAGTAGCATTCAAGGACGACAGTTAACCACAAACCCACACAGAAACAAAGAACAACTATATATAAAAATGAATAAAAGGCAAAATAAAACATCACAAACACACAAGTCTTGACAATAGTGCTAACGCCTTGGAACGGTCAGTGGCGAAAAAGGCTGCTGGAGATTTAAACCGGGTTTAAGTGTGCATCAAACCTCACACTTACCTAACTGTCATCCAAATAAAACGGGACAGTGTAAATAAAGTAATCCCCGCCATGAACTATTCTCTAACCAACAAGGCAATGCCATTTTATATAGAAATTTACTTAGTAGATTTAATTAAATCAAAATATACTATTACTTCTACTTCGTCTGTTTGCAGGCCAATGTTCATATACCCAATATACTTTACAAACGTTTAATTGCAGGTAATTGCACATATGCTCAATATATAAGTCAACATTTGGAACCTGCACCAGCTACTGGATGCACAGCGTTTCTCCAGTGTAGAACATGGCTGAATAACGGATACATATGGACGCAAATGCCATGTGCAAATGGAACGATGTTTAGTGAGCCTCACCAGGTCTGCATCCACGCAGACAGCCATCCTGGTTGCCCAGGTATCTATTCACAAGTATTACCTGCATTGTTAATAAAAAATATAATGAAAATAGTAAGAAATTTCAAATAACGTCATTTGTTTGAGGATTAGTATTATTAAATAATGGATTGCAATTTGTATATGTTTATTAATCGTTCAAAACAATCTGAAGGTATGAGATTGTTGGTCAAAAGAGATTGTTCGTTAAAATAATGAACATGGCTGAATAACGGATACATATGGACGCAAATGCCATGTGCACCTGGAACGATGTTTAGTGAGCCTCACCAAGTCTGCATCCACGCAGACAGCCATCCTGGTTGCCCAGGTATCTATTCACAAGTATTACTTGCATTTTTAGCAAGTAATATAATGAAAATAGTAAGAAATTTCAAATAACGTCTTTTGTTTGAGGATTAGGATTATTAAATATTGCATTGCAATGTGTATTTATTTAAGAAACGTTCAAAACAAAATGTAAAAACATTAGGTTGTAGTTTGAGATTCGAATAGGCAATATTATTGACGATAGTCAATGTTTAGTGTCTTCTCACGCTAGTAGGCGTGAGAGGTGTTGCATCTTACACTTACCTAAAATAAACAGACTCAGTAAAACCGAGTCTGCTACTTTTCTCCTTTGTTTGTGTTTGTTGCTTCCAAGGGATCACCTTTTCAGTATTTATTTTTAATAATTGCACTTTCCAGGTTATGAAACGACAGCCACACAGGGGACTGTTGGTGCTGTTAACGGCAGTAAGTAATATGAATGGCTGAAATAAATATTTCCAAATCATATTTAATTGAATTCAAACAAGAGTTTGAAGGTATGAGATTGTTCGTCAAAAGAGATTGTTCTTTAAAATACTGACAAAAGTAAGAAAAGTTGTTTTTATAAAGCATACATTGCTGTGTAATTATTCTTTAAAAGTTGAAATGTCAAACATTGCAGTTATTACCCGTTTAAGGACAACACTTTTTATTTGAAGCATATCTATGAAATATCAAATATATATCGCCTTGCATGCAGAAGCATTCTAGCTGAAAGGTATAATTATGTCACCATATTCATTGTCTTCAAATATAGCTATAAAAGTAGCATTCATGGACGACAGTCAACCACAAACTCACACAGAAACAAGATCGACTATATATAAAAATGAATAAAAGACAAAATAAGACATCACAAACACACAAGGGTTGACAATATGGCTAACGCCTTGGAACGGTTAGTGGCGAAAAAGGCTGCTGGGGGTTTATACCGGATTTTAGTGTGCATCAAACCTCACACTTACCTTACTGTCATCCAAATAAAACGGGACAGTGTAAATAAAGAAATCCCCGCCATGTACTATTCTCTAACCAACAAGGCAATGTCATTTTATATAGAAATATACTTCAATAGTTTTAATTAAATCAAAATATAATATTACTTCTACTCCGTTTATTTGCAGGCCAATGTTCATATACCCAATATACTTTACAAACGTTTAATTTCAGGTAATTGCACATATGCTCAATATATAAGTCAACATTTGGAACCTGCACCAGTTACTAATTGCACAGCGTTTCTCCAGTGTAGAACATGGCTGAATAACGGATACATATGGACGCAAATGCCATGTGCACATGGAACGATGTTTAGTGAGCCTCAGCAGGTCTGCATCCACGCAGGCAGCCATCCTGGTTGCCCAGGTATCTATTCGCAACTAGTGTTTTCTTGGAATAAAATACTGCAAAGAGTAAGGAATTTAAAAATAAAACATTTTGTTTGATGATTGGGATTATTAAATAATACACAGCAATGTAGAAAATAAATAAAAACGTCTTAAGTTTGTTGTTAAAAATTCAAAAAAGACCACTCAATAAGTGTATATTTTAGGTTATGAAACGACAACCACACAAGGGACTGTTGGTGCAGTAATACGAATTGCTAAAATATGAATTACCATCGCCTACCGACCTTTACAAGTCGATGCGCGATGGTACGATGGCGAAGGTACGATCGTACGATGGTGATGACACGATGGACCATCGTATCATCGCCATCGTGCCATCGTACCATCGCCATCGTACCTTCGTGTCATCGTACCAATGCCATCGTACCATCGTGTGATCGCCATCGTACCATTGTACCTCGCGCATCGACTTGTAAAGGTCGGTACGCGATGATACGATGGCCCTAACGGAGCACCGTAGGTTTTACCAAAATCTTGTAATTTAGTAGTTAGCAGAGATAAATGTGAGTGCAAGGAACGATAACTCTGCGTGGAGATTGTTTTGTAGCTCTACTAACGATTAAACGTCGTATATTTCCGTAAAAGAAATGCGAGACTGGTTCGGTTATTTCCGTAAATCACTTTTGTACCCACTACTATATAACGAATAAAACCTCGTATATTTCCGTAAATAAATGCGAGACTGGTTCATTAATTTCCGTAAATCAAAACAATTGTAGACTTTAGGTCATACTACACCAATTCATTTTCCATAGGCCTACCTTATAGCTCTAAGCTCTGTACTGAGTTGCCTAATATAGGAAGCTATATGTTTTATTACTTGTTTTGAACGACCTATCTTAGTTTTATCATAAAAAAATAATTAACCATATGTTGAGTATTTTTTGAAAAGGCTGTTTGGGTCGGATGGTGCTGACCTACCTACTTGCATGTAGAAACATGAGGAAAATGTAAAATATACTTATTTTTTTGATTATGCAACACATTATAAATGCATTGCACAAATGTATGATTTAACCTTTATAAGTACTCTTCAAAAGTTAAATTTTAATTTTTTAGCAAGATCTTTTGGTTTGTTTACCTTGTCAACCAATCTGAATTAAGAGATTCTGTGTAATAGATCCGAATTTACCCTGGAACTTTTTCCCTGCCCGCTGATTGGTTGGTAATTGGTGTAGTCTGATGTAATGAATATACCATGTCCAGAAAAACAAAAGGCATTCCGAAATAGCCACTGCTTGCCTCAGATTCCATTCACTGATGCCTGTGCTTATTTCACCGCATTAACAAAGGTTAGCTGTTAGCTGTTGAACTGGAAGTAAGGTACTTGATGAACTTTGGTTATTGCCTTTTAGACCTAGGTACATTTGTCATCTGGTTTAACTTTCTTCATAGTTGTCCGCATAATGGCTGCTGCTTGCAGTAGGATAATGTTATTACTTTGAAAAGGGCCCATGATGACTGTGGATAAGTATCATGTTTCTCTTCAAGATCTAAGAAAACGTCTGACCTTGATTTAAGTAAAGAGCAAGCATAACAGCCTATTTACCATATCATCACTACTCAAAACTGTGTTGGAATATGGGTCTTTTTAATGTGAATATGTATTATACCCCCATAATAAGAACTGAGTATGTGTTGTAAACCTTACGCCTTGTACCATTCGTTGACAGATACAGGGAGACATGAATTGAATAGCGCAGGTAAGCTTTGTAATGTACATGCCCAATGATTATGAAATAGGCATTCTTCTATTTCTGATATGAGACACCTAATTGCGTTTACATGAATTGAGTCTGCTTCGTTATCCTATAGTAATTATGCCATAACTAAAAGTAGTTCATATTTACTGCATATCAGGTAAATAAACTTGATAAATAAGTCTTGATTTTGGTGGTGTTGGTACTTTTACCAGTATGTAATTTTAGCAAACATATTATTTGTTGTGTATGACACTAAAACAAAATGTATGTAATAAAATAATTTGATGAGAAGTTCCATTTTTAGAGAAATTTAGCTAACACAATAATATCTATAGCCAGAAAACATCCTATAATGGTATTCTCTTTTTGATATTTAGAATCATGTTGATCGAGTGGTAATAAAAGAGAACAATACCGTTTAAGGGTATAAGAATGCACTAGTGCTAATCTAGTATCAGTTTTCCTCAGAGGAGCATTTGTTATAACAGGAGGTACTCCAGAATGCAAACTTTTAATTATCGATAAACACAATAATCGCCGTTCATGCAAGTCATCGGATCCACCTAATATACTTTCACTTTTTGTGCTCTATCGATGACCGGGCCTGCATATTCAATTTAACATAGCGATGCCTCTGCCATATACCCCTATAATTATATTATATACACATACCCTCTATATCCTTACACACCATGTCCTCGCAACCTATATATCATTACATTGTATGTCTCCTTAACCTCTATATCAGTTCATATTATGTCCCCCATACCATCAATATACTTACATATTATAGCTTATATCTATCGTTCCCTTCTTATAAAATGATTCAAACAAAAACACAGTCATAACGGAAAGTACTACAAAAATGTTTTTATTGAATTATTGCAGAATTCAGCAGTTTTAGATCTCTTTTTTTGCGTTCTTATTTATTTTGGCAAAATACCCAGTCACATGTATCCCTTCATTGATTTATTTATTTATTTATTTAATTAACTACATGAAAGGTATCATTACTACGAGTGTGATATAGGAAATTAGGGATATTCTGACATTTCATAGTAATAAATAAAATAATGAATAAGCATTTAAAATATACGTTTATTACAGAAATCAACATTTGTACTTAGTTTTTTACCCTAAAAAATACATTTAGGGATTCATGAGCCTTTGGGGACTCATTAATGTGTAAACCCACAGCGCCCTTTTTACCACTCACCGTTCCAGCCGGGAACCTTGCCACTAACCGTTCCAGCCGGGAACCTTGCCACTGACCGTTCCAGCCGGGAACCTTGTCCGTCACCGTTCCAGCCGGGAACCTTGCCACTGACCGTTCCAGCCGGGAACCTTGGAACGGTCAGTGGCAAAAGTGCAGCTGAGGGTTTACAGAATGTACTAAGTCTAATCAGGACACATTTACGATACAACTTCGAAGACCATTGAAAACCATTGATTCTCATATAACTATTATAAGAGTCGTTTCTTTGCATATTACCAAGTGTTGATATAGCAGAATAACAAAGTCAATTTTATAACTCCAAAATGTATGACCTTTTATTCAATTATATGCAGAAAGTTCAGAGTCAAAATGATATATAGACGATCAATAAATCTACAAACTTAAAGACTGTCTTGTAACCCTTAAAGATTTGAATGAAATATAATGCTTTTAATTCTAATTGCTTGAACTTTTTGATATCAATTACATGAACAGCATGAAAACTACCATAACAGTTTCGAGACACTAACAGGAGTGTCAATAAAACCAAGGTCTCGACTTTTCTCTCTTGTTTGTGTTTTGTTGCTTCCAAGTGATCCTCTTTTCAGTATTTATTGTCATTTACACTAGTGTTTGTTGAGTGTTGTGTGGCGACTACAGATCAATAGTGTTGTTACTTACCGATCCTTTGGGTTCATCAAGCCCATTTTTATGTGTGGCTTTACATATTAAATTGTTAAAGTGTATATTGTTACCCAAATATAACGGCACATGTGTTAAGGAGGAGGCTAAGTTGCATTACTTATAATTACGATCACCCTACAATTTCAGATTCTACCGACAACGGCGATAGTCAAAGAAGTGAAAATGACGATCAGTGATGACAGTAAAACAAAGGATAAAGATGAGGAAGGAAATACCAAAGATAAAGATGAGGACGGGAAAAAAGAAAAATAAGGATGAGGACAGGACTCCTAAAAATGAGGACGAGAAAAGCAAAAAAACAAAAAAGAAAACCAAAGATAAAAAAATGAGGACGAGATACTCGCATGACCGTTAAATAAATAAAATTCCTTCCTAATTTTATGTCATTTTCCATTTCCAGCAAACTTTTTTTTGTTTCTTTATATAATGTCCCGTTACATTCAGACGTTTTCTTACTACGTCACACACTACGTGTGGAACAATATAGTTCATAAATAAAGTCGTTTTGATTAAAGCATATTGTAATCACAGATGTTGCACTGTTTCTTTATATAGACAACAACGGATTCAGAAGAACATATACGATAGTATTTACATGTTTCTATAGCAGGCTGATATCAATATATGACAGATAAGTAAGTTTTGGTGCAGGTTGGGAGTATCTTAGTCGTTTAATTCAATGATGAACAACGGTGGACACGGCAAGCGCCCGCGCGCGAGAGAGAGAGAGAGAATTGGGGGGGGGGGGGGGGGGGGGGGGGGGGGGGCGAATGAAAGAGAGAGAATGGGAGATAATGGAGAGAGTGAAAGGGAGGAGGGGGAGAAAACGAGAGATTGAAGAATGAACGATAGAAGGAAAGAGGAAAATTAGTCAGCGAGAATAAGAAAGAGTAGAAAAATACGAAATATAGACTGCACTTTTATGTTTTCTATGCACATATTTGCTTAATTGTATATATTCATTTCTTTTATAAAATATTCAATATTTTGTGTTTGTTTTCTGTGTGTTTTTTCTACATAATTTGATTAAATATATTGTATATCAGGCAGCTGGAGTACAGTGCGTTGTAAACCATTATCGCATGATGCGAACAAGTACGAATCATTAGGCGCTAATAGAAACATAGAGTAACAACTAATAGTAATAACTCAAAATCAACTTTCCTAATAGTTTGTCTTGACATAACTTATAGTATTATCCTAAAATATCAGAGGGAGCCAACGTGTAACGACGGTCTCAAATGAATAGTAGAAACATAACAAGAACAAGGAAAAGCAAACGTGTTTTGTTATGACACGGTGAATACGCATTTTTGATAGCACGAGCAAAGCGGAGTTTATTTGGAAAAAAGTATTCGCAACGTCTATACAATAGTATTTCATTATTTCATGGGTATCCGATAAAGATAGGGAATTCCAACACGAGGTATAATTGTTTTACAATTACAATGCTTATTTGGAAGCACAGGCCGGGTTTCGAAGGGGAATGGGTACCACAGATAATATATTCGTACTGCATGGTTTGATTACACACATTATTAACACTGGTAAAAAATTATATTGTAGTTTTATAGATTTTAGCAAAGCTTTCGATTATGTAGAAAGGAACACTTTATGGACTAAGTTAATTAATTTTGATGTAAGAGGTAAGATCCTTACAGTCATAAAAAGTGTGTGTGAAAATATTAAAACACGTGTAAAAATTTGAGAATATGTTAAGCAATGATTTTTCATGTATGTTAGGTGTGAGGCAAGGCTAATGTTTATCGCCGATTCTGTTTTCAATGTTTTTAAATGACATTGAAGAACATTTTATATTGAAGAATGTTGATGGTTTGATACTTATATGACCAAACTATTTTTTCTGTTATACGCTGTCGATATTGTGATATTTTCAGAATCATCATTGGTTTACAGAAAGGGTTAGATATTTTAGCTATTTACTGTACAAAATGGTTACTTGAGGTTAATGTTAACAAAACAAAAATAATTATATTTAGAAAAGCTGGACTTTTACCCAGAAATCTTGTTTTCCTGTTCAGTAATTCTCCAGTTGAAATCGTTAAATCTTTGGCCTATCTTGGCATTGTCTTTAGTCAAGGTGGCTCCTCTAATGAAACACAATTAAGTTTAGCTGGTAAAGCACAAAAAGTTTAATAATATGTACAGATATTTCTGTGTCAGACAGATTAGATTTATTTGATAAACTTGTGTTACCCATTTTATGTTATGGCTCCGAAGTTTGGGGATTTCAAAGTTCAGATAATATTGAGAGAATACACACTATTTATTGTAGAAATGTTTTACGTGTTAAACGTTCTACTCAAAATGACTTTGTATATGGTATTCTTGGCATATTTAGTCTTAAGGTTATTAGATATATTAGAATAATTACATTTTGGTTGAAAATTGTTTACACAAATGACCAAAGTATTGTAAACTTATATATAATATGCTTAAAATAGATGCTGATTTATACCCAAATAAAGTATCTTGGGTTACACGTGTACAAGATTTATTATCAAGGTTAGGGTTTCATGATGTTTGGCTCCAACAAAATGTTGGCAATAAATATGTTTTCTTAAGTATATTTAAACAACGTTTATATGATAATAGCATACAAACATGGCAAACTCGTTTAGATAATTCAACAACAGCTGTATTTTTTAGAGAAGTTGTTACATTTGGTACTCAACATTTTCTTAGTACTCTTAATATACCTAAATTTAGAATCGCTATGACGAGACTTATTGTTTCTTCTCATAATTTGTGTATAGAATCTGGCAAATGGCAAAGACCGAGAATGCAGGTCGAAAACAGATTATGTACTGTTTGTCAAAAAATGGAGGACGAATATCATTTTTTATTAGAATGTTTACTTAAACCCCCAGTGGCCTTTGTTGCCACTGACCGTTCCAAGGCGGTAGCCCTATTGTCAACCCTTTTGTGTTTGTGATGTCGTTTGCATTTTTTATTACTTTTGCCTTCTCGTTTGTCTGTTTGCGTGTTTGTTTTTGTGTTTTGTGATTGACTGTCGTCCTTGAATTCTGCTTTCCCTGTCCGATATTTTTATCTTCTTTATAATGATTTGCGTAAAACGTATATAAACGCTTCTACTGGGCTATACCAAGCATGTATAAATTAAAATTACTGTTGGAAACTCAAAATCAAAATGTATCAAAGAAATTAAGTGTTTACATCTTCAAAGCATTAGAACTCAGAAAATACAACATTCATAGTATCATTTGTATAATAATCTTATATTGTTACATGTCTTTATACACGGTTAAAACGTTTTACCTTTTACTTTTGTACACTGATCATTTTGTTTTGTTTTGTTTTTGTAGAACTTTGGAAATCAAATAAATAGTAGATAGCATTGTGGTATTTACAAACAAAAACTTATCCTTGATTATACTGTAATATAAACTATATATGATAGTTTAGATAGTAGAATATCAATACAGATTATCTTCATAGTGGCAATATAATTTGAAAGGCTGTTTCTCACCTTCTCCGCTTATTTCTTCTCCGCTTATTTACTGTCATACATTGTGTATATAGCATATATTCATATTACTAAAACTGCTGTTTGTTATCTTGCTATGTCAATTGCTTTTGTGAATGTAAACTATGTCTCACGGGCCTCTGGCCTACTGATTGATGAATAAAGTCTTCTTCTTCATATCATTGACATGTTGTTCGTTAACGTTTCCAATTACTAACCAGTGTAGCAGCAGATCGTCTTTATTCCCGAATCATCCCCGATTTGATTTTTTGTACGAATGAAACGAATGTGATAACACAAATAAAATAAAAAAATAACTGTTCAGTTTTTCAATTCGAGCATAAAACATGAACAATAGAACGATTTTACGCCGATACTTTCAAATAAGTCAATTTTGAAAGGCTATCATGATGATGTTTACATTCTAATGCCATGTATTCTGTCAACAAGCCATTTCAACAACTTATCATTTGCCCGTATCCATTCTTTAAAATAGCAAGCACGCAAGCCTTTGAAATCAACGTATTTTGCATTTTTCGTAGAACTTAGTGGCTCATAGTTCAATGTAGATACAGAGTCAAGGGGTTTTCTCAACGTTATTATTATATTACAGTATGACGTAATTTACCTAAAAGAAGTAACTCCGTTATAGTTAAAAATGACTATGCGGAATGCCAACAACATTATCAGCAGAGCTTATGCCGTGGTGCGTCGTCCGTCTGTCCGTTTGTCCATCCGTCTGTTTGTGGCAACTACTCCTCTGAACTACTTGACGGATTTTCTTGAAACATCACAGGAATGTTGTTCTTGGTGGCTAGTTTGTCCTAGCAAAGACTCTGGAAATTCAAGAGGGCCACCACGGCTAAAAATAGATTTTAAAAATGCGATATTGTGGCGACTACTTCTCAAAAACCGTAAGTGATATTGATTTGGAACCTTTTACAGAATGACTGGCACGACATGTAGTTGTTCCTAACCAAAGTTCATTTTGATTGGATGTCAAACATGGCCTCCAGCGGCCATATTTGTTTATATAGGAAAAACTGTTGGCGACTACTCTGAAACAACTCGACGGATTTTCATTATACTTCAAAGGAATGTTGCTCTTGATGTCTAGTTGATCCTAGCAAATATTCAGGTCGGCCGCATATTCAAGATGGCCGCCATGGCTAAAAATAGATTATTGGCGACTATTTCTCAAAAAACGCAGGTGATATTGATTTGGAACCTTTAACAAATAAATGACAGGCACGACAGGTTGTTGATCCTAACCAAAGTTCATTTTTATTGGATGTCAAACAGCGGCCATTTTTGTTTTCATAGAGTTATATAGGATAAACCTGTGCAGACTACTCCTCTGAATTACGGAATTTCATGGAACTTCACAGGAACGTTGCTTGTGATGTCTAGTTGATCCTAGCAAAATTTCAGATCAGTAAAAAATTCAAGATGGCCGCCACTGCTAAAAATAGATTTTAAAAATGTGACTGTGGCGACTACTTATCAAAAACCGTAAGTGATATTGAATCGGAACCTGTACCAAAATGACTGGTGCGACATGTACTTGGTCCTAACCAAGATTCACTTTGATTCTATGTCAAACTTTGCCGCCAGCGGCCATCTTTGTTTACATGGAGTTGCATGTATATGGGAAAAACTTGTGGCGAATACTCCTCTGAAATTACCTGATGGAATTTCATGGAACTTGATAGGACTGTTGCTCTTGATGTCTAGTTGATCCTAGCAAAAATTCAGTATTTATTAAAAGTTACACGCCACCTAATTGCAAAACCTGGATCCGCATCTGACTGATGACATGACAGTTTTCACAGACCTAATAACAAACAGATAGGAAACATTTTTTCAAAACCTACTCATATTCATATTTCTTTGCAATTATGTTCCTTTCAATACTAAACTTTTTTTTTTTACTCAAAACAGTTTTGTTTTTCATATATTAAAGTTCTTATTTTGAAAATAAAGAACCATTTTACTATTCATAATAAATCTTTTGAAAATATGTGATCTTCAGAATCAATGCATATTTGCGAGAGAAGTTAGAAGTAACAGTTCAGATGCCACGTGACATTTTGGTTATGAAGTTTCCTATCTGGTTGTTATTAGGCCTGTATATTTTAAACGACACTATGATAGCGACATTGGTAGTTCTTTCATACAAACGATACATTTGTTCCAGCTGGTAAATACAGATGGTTATTTAGAGCTGCTCCCAGATTGACTGAGGATACAGAGATATCAACATTATTTTGTTCGAAATTTTGTTCGACGTACAAAGCGCAGCTTTCAGCCATGTCCGTTCAAGGTCATTGTCAAACTTAAAGATCGAAGGTCATATACACTATATTGTGTGTCCGCTCAATATCTCTTGAACTTTAAAATAACTTGGCACAAATGTTCACCATATCGAGACGACGTGCAGAGCGCAACTTCCAGTCACATCCGTTCAAGGTCACACTTAGAGGTCAAAGGTCATATGCACTATATTTCGTGTCCGCTCCGTATCTCTGGAACCTCTCGAGGTATTTTGAAATAACTTGGCAAAAATGTTCCACATATCGAGACGATGTACAGAGCGCAACTTTCAGCCAGGTTGGTTCATATGCATTACACTGAGAGTGTGGGGGGAAGACATATGTTTTTGTTACAAAAACAGCCCTGTCTAGTTTTTTGAACAGGTAAAAATGCATCTGTTTCTTCCGACCGACCCTATTTTAATGCTTCGACCCTAAACTGTTTGACCTTCCACCCCAAACACCCCACCCCACCTCCACACGACTTGTTTTGTCTGTAAGTGTTTTAAGATGCAGAAAGGAACACCGTATTATGTTGTAATAGCATTAAGGATCAATTTTAAAAAATCGTACCTACCTAGTCTACCCTCCTTTTTCGGAAAGAAGTTTGCGGTCTTAGAATATTTTCACGAAAACACAAAAACTATATTTCAGAAAAAAATGGCATTTCGGCCTTTCAACACTGCACTGTTCTCGCACTTAAAAATTAGATGTAAGTTTGAGGACTTCGAATATTTTTCACGAATGAAACAAATGCTTATCTGGTCAGATACAAGTACTGTGTCGTCATAAAATATTAATGATTCTTGGAAGCTCCATATCTCTTACATTTCTTGCTCTAGCTCAACCAAATTTGGGCCTTGGTTTGGTTATAGTATTGTATAGAGGGTTGCATAAGTAATTTTCCCTTTTATAAATTCTTTGGATAACTCTAATTTAAATAAATGATTTAAATAAAAGGGAAGGAACTGTGATATTTTTTCCAAATTTGTAAGTTATTGTATGTGTAATAATTTCCATATCTATACAATTACTTCCAAATATGGAAAATAATATACAGATCTATAGAAATCTTAGGGAAAGGATACACATGATGCATTTAGTTCAAAGATATTTTAAACTTTCCAAACAATTCTGTTTTGAATTCTGTGTTGTAAAATTATGACGCGTTTGTAAAAAATCGTTAAAGCCTGCATTGTTTGGGATAAATAATAGAATTAAAAGAAATACAAATAATTATGATTATCCAGTCCTTTAGTAGGTGCTGGGGATGTTGGGGGTGGGGGTGGGGGCGTGTTGGGGGTGGGGGTGGGGGCGTGTTGGGGGTGGGGGTGGGGGCGTGTTGGGGGGTGGGGGTGGGGGCGTGTTGGCGGGGGGTGGTTATAGGGCGTCTTTTCTTTTAAAATTATACAAGGCGCATTCAAAAAGTTTTGAGACTGACCTCGTTAAATAAAATATAACATGTTTATGGATAAATATTCTGTTTTAATCCTTCAAAGTACTCGTCCTTAACAAGAATTCACTTTTTAAACGACATATCCATGACCGGAAAGCCGCAGTGTAGTCTCCCCTTAGTATACCCTTCAGACACTGCTGAACCGCACTGCCAACGGCCCTTCTCGGGTTATAACCACGTCCATCGAGCATCTTTTTTCAGCTTTGGAAACAGAAAAAGTCACACGTACTAAGATCCGGCGAGTATGGTGGGTGTTGAAGCTATGTAACATGTTTATCTCGAAGAAATTGCTGTACTGTAGTACTGTTATGTGAAGATGTATTATCATGTATGAGATGTATGCCGTTCAAACCAGTCCTTGGACCATTTGAATTGAAGAAAATAGTGTAGAGAACCTTCTTCGCACCTTTTGTTCTTTTGGCAATTACGGGTCTTTCTTGCCCTTTTCTCAGCCATTGTTTATTATTCATCCATCATTGAAGTTCAAAATAATATATCCATGTCTCATCACCTGTTATGAGCTCATTTAACCTCCTTTCATCGACAGTTCCATATTTTGTTCAAGAGCTCTTTACAACATGTCACTCGTTGTGCCTTTTACTCTTTGGTCAATAGATTGGATTCAACAGAAAAATGCCTTATTTAGCCTTGTGAACACTATAGCATCTTTATTTTGTATTTGATCTTTACCAAACTTTGCCAGTGCCTTTATATCAATAACAGCTTGGTTTAAACCCCAAGTGGCCTACTTTGCCACTGACCGTTCCAAAGCGGTAGCCCTATTGTCAACCCTTTTGAGTCTGTGATGTCGTATGCATTTATTATTACTTTTGCCTTCTTGTTCGTCTGTTTGCATGTTTGTTTCTGTGTTCTGTGGTTGACTGTCCTCCTTGAATGCTACTTTCCCTGTCCGATCTTTTTTTATTTCTTGGATAAGTTCGAAAACCAGCCAGAGCATACCATTGACACCAGAGTTATGGCCCTTTTTCAATATTTGGGAATGTACTCCGGAAACCCAAGGGGATCGTGGGGTCAAGTCTCACTGGAGGCAATTTTTGTTTTCCACAAGAAAGCTTGGTTCATGGATTCAATTTTTTCTTTAATCGGGAGCTTAGGGGCCCTTGTTGGGTCAGTTTTACATATAGTTGTAAGAAAGAACTTCAAAATTCTTCTCTGAAACTACAATAGCTAAAGGTATAATATTTTGTATTTATTATCAGCTTATGAATCCTTTGCCAAGTTTGTTCAAAATGTGACACTGGGTCAAATTTGGTCCCACCGCAGGGATCACAGTTTTACGCAAACTTATATAGGGAAAAACTTCTAAAATCTTCTTCTCTGAAACTATAAGAGCCAAAGGTTTAATATTTTGTATTTACCATCAGCTTATTGTTCTCTACCAAGTTTACTCAAATGGTGACCCTGGGGTCTAATATGGCCCCGCCCCATATATATTTAAACGAGAATTATATACAAGTGTGCACTATTTGGTTGTTTGGTGTAAATAATGAGTCTTAAAACATTAATAAATGTATTTTATTATACATGCATTAACTAAACTTTATGCATGAATTGTTCTTCTCATACTTAGTTTTTCAATTTCCGAATAAAAACAACACCATTTAATATTTTCACATACTGACTGAAATGACCAATAACAAAAAATAAAAAGGTATGAGTTGTTCAAAAGTGTTATGATTTGTCCAAAACCTGTATGAGTTGTCCAATAATAAATAAGGAGGTACAAGTTGTCCAAAACCGTTACGAGTTATCTTGGGTACGAGTTGTGTCGGGCATGCGTTTTATCTCGCATCCGAAGATATTTGAAGATCAAAGTGGGGATCCTTACTGTTTGGTGTGAGGACATATGTGAGGGCAGGTGGTTTATGACGTCTGATCATTTCCTGTGTTTCATGGCCCATTATAAAGTTCAGTCTCCTGTGGTGGTAGTAGATAATTGGTAGGGGTTTTATGACCATTATAAACTTTAATCAGACTTATGTGGTGGTGTTTCATGACCTGGAATAAATTCTGTAGTAGGGGTTATATTGGCCCAGATGCTGTTCCATCATGACCTTTGGTGCACTTTGTTTTCATATATTAGATGATCATTAATTGATAAGTAGTGAAAAATAGGCAAACCAGAGATATAATCCTGAAAAGCCTTATATTACAGATTAATGGCAACATCTTAATGATAAAGCCATATTTGGCTCAGGTCTAAAACTCTTGTGATTGTTAATTCTTTTAAACAAAAGTAATTACGTTAAGTGGTCATGAAATGGATGAAATTGAAACAAAATTGCCACGGTAATAAAATCAAGATTTAATTTAAAGAAAGGGACACAAGCATTTAAATCACTGTACAATGCTATAAAAGAGAAAAAGTCGATAGCTGTAACTATTAATGTGAACTACAAAATATTATTTCAGCAATTACGCATTATGACTACAACAATGTATTAAATTGACGGAGGATACATAATTGGTGAAAAAAAGAAGAAAATAATACACAAATAATTCGATAATTTTACATATATACACCTCATGCATTCAGCATTGATATAGTCAGATGTGTAAGAAGTAATTATTTTGTGTTTAAAATTTGATTTTAAAAGTTATACAAAAAGTAGAACTTAGTAGAAAAAAAGAAAACAAAATGTTATATTGTTTAAGTAATTTAAAACCCTTTTAGGCCTTAATGGTAAGTAAGAGGGACTCAGTATAATCCTCAGAATAAATAACAACAACAACACTGAGAATTCTGGAAACATGTATGCAAACGTTGCAAGCATCTCCAAGTCAAAAAGAAGTACTTTCGGTTCCATATTTCGTGTCTGATAAATAACTGTGACATTCATGGAGGGATTTTGCAAATACCCCGCCACAAGTGTTCACCACAACAAGACGATGTGTCGCGCGCAAAATCCAGATCAGTAGCTTCCAGATCAAGGTCACACTTAGAGGTCAAAAGATACTTTATGACCATGTATTTGAATGAAATTAGTTGTGTCCGGTATATAACTTTTTTATCGGTTGAGGGATTTTCATATAACCTGGCAGACATTTTCACCATAAGAAGATGACATGTCGCGTGCAAAATGCAGGTCTTGTGGAAATACAGACAAATGTTTCGGGGGCATTTGTCACTTACAGTGATAATTCTTGTTGAATATTAAAATGCCAATCCTGGCTTTGCATTAGATATATACATATAAAAAAACATATAAACAACAGCGAAAGGTTTTTTTTCGAGAGTGTTTTTGTCCTACATTCATATTTCAAAGTTACTTCCCTTGATTTTATGTTGACATTCGTCAAACTAATATTGGGTGGAAGAAAAACAAATTTATAATTAGTCACCTAAATTCACAATCATTTGGATGCAAATTCTTCACTTTGATCAATGAATAAATATATACCATACAGAAAATGTGTAAGCCATTTTTTACCCAAAACATGACAAAGAAAATATATTTGTAATAAAAGCAGCATGATTTTTGAATGCATTGAACAATTATCTGCTACTAGTATGATGATAACAATCTAATTAAAAAACGATATATTATTGTAAAATGTACACTTAAAATTTGATTGTGCCCTTTTTAATTCGCAGACAATATGGTACCTGTACAAGTGAAAAGAACAGGGTTTTTTTAAAAAGAAAGTGGGACAAATTAAAACATACCCATGCCAGACTAGAAACAGTAGAGTTATTGCCCATGATTACCAGGTGAGCGATCTAAAGCCATCCTGTCCCTGTTGTTTGTGCAATGTTTTAAAAGAAGTACTGGTGGGAATTTTATGTTGTCAACCCTTGATATAAGAGCCGTTTTAACAAGTATAAAGTCCACAGGCCCTCTTGGGCCTCTTGTTTTTAGCTCTATTAATCAGAGATCAGCAGAGCGTATGCCGTGGTGCGGTGTCCGTCCGTCTGTCCGTCCGTCCGTCTGTCTGTCCGTCCGTAAACTTTTTTGTAGCGACTACTTCTCTGAAACTACTGAATGGATTTTCATGAAACTTCACAGAAATATTGCCCATGAAGTCTAGTTGATCCTAGCAAAAATTCATGTTGAAGTGAAATCCAAGATGGCCGCCAAGTCTAAAAATAGATTCTTAAAAAACAAGTTTGTAGTGACTACTTCTTGAAAACTCTAAGTGATATTGATATGGGACTTTTTCTAAAATGATCAGCATGACATGATGTCAGTCCTTGTCAAAAATCGATTTGATTTGACGTTAAACATGGCTGCCAGCGGCCATCTTTGTTGACATAGAGTTATTTAGTATAAAACTGTAGTGACTACTCCTCTGAAACTACTTGACGGATTTCCATGAAACTTCACCGTAATGTTGCTCTTAATGTCTAAATGATCCTAACAGCATTTCAGGTTGGTCGAAAATTCAAGATGGCCGCCATAGCTAAAAATAGATTTTCAGAAAACAAGTTTGTAGCGAGTACTTCTTGAAAACTATAAGTGATATTGCTATGGGACTTTTTTCTAAAATGATCAGTATGGAATGATGTTGATCCTTGTCGAAAATTATTTTGGTGCAACGTTAAACATGCGGTCATCTTTGTTTATATGGAGTTATATAATGAAAAATTGTAGCGACTACTCCTCTGAAACTACTTGACGGATGTTCATGAAACTTTACAGGATTGCTGATCTAGCTATCAAAAACCTATCAGTAGAACTTAAGGTCAATGACCTCTTGTTGATAGAATGGCATTTTGTTTTTAAACAAATGCACTTAAACTCCATTGTTTTTAGTTACTAATAAAATGTTTACAAACTTTCATTTAAGCATCATTGACCTTTTTATTTTTAAGTCCAGCCCCCGTTAGGCGAGACATGTGAATCCGCGGATTTCTTCTTTACATTTAGCGTTAGCAGTTTTTACATTTTCGGTAATTTTTACATTTGAGGTTCTTACAATAGCCATCCATTGTGTGTTTCGTTGCATATTGTTGGGTACTTTTAAGATAGAAGTAAGTAAATACTGTAATGATGGTGTAAGATAGTTCCAAGATAAAGGACGTTTCTATATATATATTTATATTACAGAATATATATAGAAAGAAAGTTCCAAGATATGGGAGGTTTTTCTATATGAAACCTTTATTGTGGGTTCAAAAATTGTGAGGTGTTTATAATGCCCCATATCTTTACGGTGGCCTGTTAGGGCCATTTTACCATCGCATCTTACCATCGATAGTCGATGGTAATCTGCGATGGTCGATGGTAAGAGGCGATGGTAAGATGTGATGGTCGATGGTAAGATGCGATGGTAAAATGCGATGGTCGATGGTAAGATACGATGGTCGATGGTCCATCGCATCTTACCATCGAGCATCGCATCTTACCATCGAGCAACGCATCTTACCTTCGCATCTTACTATGAAATAACATACGGTTAGTCGGTTATTCCCGCTGCTCAAGTTATACCAAAACAATGATTTGTTTTGTTTATTTTGTGTCGAAGGTGGAGAATTAAGGGGATACATATGCACAACAGTAAATAGAAAATGACCTGAACTTGAATGTCGACAAAATTAGCAAAATTCAAGTGTCAAAAGCATTGATTAAAATAAGACAAATGTAAAATATAATTATTAATATTCTCTCACATAGTAAGACATGCACATATTTTTCAGGTTCTGAAAGGAGAGAGAGATAGAGCTTAGAGAGATTAACATATTTCGAGAATAAAGCAGCAATTGTATGGCAAGTGAAACGTTGCAATATTCAATAATTGTATTGTATATTGACCCATTCATATTCTATATTTTGTTTTTATATTCTATAATTCGTCATTCATATTCTATATTTTGTTATGTATAACTGGCATATTTATATTGTATACTTTGTCACTTATATTTTATAATTGTTCATTTACAATCTATATCATCTATTATATTCTATACCAGAACTATTTATATTGCATATTTGTCATTTATATTCTATAATTGTTCATTTACCACGCCTTGCACAACAGGTTAGAGTTTCCCCATTTTGTGACAAGTGAAGTACAGGCATTTCCGCACCCACTGACCTCGATCGACGATTCACCTTGTGAGACGATACAGTCATTCAATTTTGTCACGGCCAGGGAAAAAAGCGTGTATAACTACCTACACGCGGTGTATCAAATGTACATAGGACTCGACTAACTAATATTGTTCGTGTACATCATGACCTCGCCATTTTTGTGTGGCTTTTGTGGCTTATATACACAGCCAGATGAAATGTCAAAATCGTAAAAAGGGCTGGTAAGGTCAGTGAAGGCTGGGATTAATAAAACACGTGACCGAAAGTGGTGATGCATTTCCCCGGGGTACTTTAATCAGTACCCATTTATATTACATATCTATCTACAGTGCCTGCCTAAATTAATGTTGCAAAATCTCATAGTTCCTAAGATCTAAATATGTGCATTTTCATCATCCAGAAAGCTTATAACAGAAATTCGTGACAGTTGCGGTATCTTTTCACTGAGAAAAAAATCATATCCCATTGAATACCATTTTATCTATCAAGGAACACCGCTCCAACCCACTTTAATGCCAACGTTTTCCTCACTACCCAATTCTTTCGAAAAAGTCATGTTTCATTTTATGACGCGACACGAAATGAAGTTATATAAACCTAAAACAATAACACGATGCCGAGCAGAAACAATGAGGGCAGAACAAATGTTTGACATGCATTTTGACGGATCAATCTGGTGACGTTCAGTTTTCACTGGCCAAGAAAAGAAATATAAAAAGATCGGACAGGGAAAGTAGCATTCAAGGTGGACAGTAAACCACAAAACACAGAAACAAACACGCAAACAGATAAACAAGAAGGCAAAAGCAATAATAATTGCAAACGACATCACAATCACAATAAGGGTTGACAATAGGGCTACCGCCTTGGAACGGTCAGTGGCAAAGTAGGCCACTGGGGGTTTAAACCGGTTCTAGGGTGCACCAAACCTCACACTTACCCTACTGTCAACCCATTAAAACAGGACAGTGTAAATAAAGAAATCCCCGCCATGATCTAATCTCTAACCAACAAGGCAGAATCAATAGGCAATATAAGTAAAACACAAATATGCTCGTGTAAATATAATACAAAAAAACAATAGCCTAGAAAGCCACAATGAAGGTACTCAATGACTTTGCAGAAGCCAGAGCAGTAAGAGAATAAACCATTAAGGGCACGACAAGAAAGATCATGGACAAACATCAAACGCCACCGTCCCAATGGGCTTTAGGTAGGCGTCATCACAGGGTCCACAGCCTGTCCGGTCATCGTACAATTAAAGAGGAAAGCATGGTGGCGAACTGTAAAAGGGTCCACCACCAAGCATGCAGTACGTTGCAAAATGATAGGGTCATAACCTCTTTTGATAAACTTTTTAACAAGAAATATAAAAAGATCGGACAGGGAAAGTAGCATTCAAGGAGGACAGTAAACCACAAAACACAGAAACAAACACGCAAACAGACAAACAAGAAGGCAAAAGCAATAATAAATGCAAACGACATCACAAACACAAAAAGGGTTGACAATAGGGCTACCGCCTTGGAACGGTCAGTGGCAAAGTAGGCCACTGGGGGATTAAACCGGTTCTAGGGTGCACCAAACCTCACACTTACCCTACTGTCATCCCATTAAAACAGGACAGTGTAAATAAAGAAATCCCCGCCATGATCTAATCTCTAACCAACAAGGCAGCATCAATAGGCAATATAAGTAAAACACAAATATGCTCGTGTAAATATAATACAAAAAAACAATAGCCTAGTAAGCCACAATGAAGGTACTCAATGACTTTGCAGAAGCCAGAGCAGTAAGAGAATAAACCATTAAGGGCACGACAAGAAAGATCATGGACAAACATCAAACGCCACCGTCCCAATGGGCTTTAGGTAGGCATCATCACAGAGTCCACAGCCTGTCCGGTCATCGTACAATTAAAGAGGAAAGCATAGTTGCGAACTGTAAAAGGGTCCACCGTCAAGCATGCAGTACGTTGCAAAATGATAGGGTCATAACCTCTTTTGATAAACTTTTTAACAAGTTTAACAAAGATAGTATGAAAGTGATCATGACCTAGAATCTTACGAAGAGTTACACGCTGACAATCTCGGGCCAATCGGAATTGATAAAGCAGGCTCTCAAAAGGCCACGTTTGATCCGGGTCTTGATAGGCTTTAAATTGATCATGTACATGTCAAGACAGTACAACACATACGAAATTTTGATTCGCCGCAAAGTGGAGTTTCCCTAACCTCTTGTGCAAGGGGTTGTGATGTAACATCACCGTTTGCATTTTATAATACTTTATATATATGTTGTTTCTCTATATGTATATTGTATAAAAGCACATTCGTATTGTATAATTTCATATTTATGTGCAAAAAAAAAGAGTTTGCATTCATATTGTATAATTGCCTTCTGGGCAGAGTTTGTTACAAGGAGTTTTATTGGATGATAGTGAAATTATGACGACTAGACTGTTTCATTGCGCCTGTCCTTAGACTGTTTCACTGCGCATGTCCCGTCTCACTCAAACAAGTGACAGTCAAACGCTGATTTTCATCGGTGGAAAAAATCGCTCACATGAAGCGCATTCCAACTGCGATCAAGGTCAATCTAAGTCGGATCTAAGTTCTGTGAAAAGACATGGACAGTTGGGCTTTTCCACAATATGTATTACAAATGCAAGCGCGTGACAAACATAAATAGGCGATATGTGTTGATTTGATGTGAATAAAAAGAGGATTTTAATTTTATTGGTTTTGAGATTAATATAGGAATGAATCCAATAATTCACTGTAAAGTATATAATAAATGCATATATTACAATTACTGAGGAAGTGTACGCGCAAAATACACCATCACTTATGTATTATTCTCAAGTTCTGTACCCGGTGTCCTCCTTAGGAAGGAAAGGGGGGTGGGAGGCTTCCGGGGTTGGGGCTGTGAACAAAATGCATTTTTCTCCAAAGGGGTGGGATTTTGTGGTTTTGTGAGAATGTGGTAAGGAAGGTGTTCTTGTTTTTTTCTCGGGAAGGATATGGGGTGGGGTTGGGGTGGGGACTACACGAATCCCAGAGGGATGTACCTTTTTATTGTTTGAGGTGAACGATATTTTTCCTATTTTGTTTTTGTTTTGTTTTTTATTTTAAATCCGTTATGAGGGGGTGGTGGTATTTGCAGATTGTTTTATGCGGAAGAGGTATGAAATGTTTCAAAGGGATCCGGGGTGGTATTTCGTAAACCATTTCCAGCTGGCACCGTGGCAGGGTGGCAGGGTCTGAAGAAACGCTTTTCTAGTGTTTTTGCTGTTGATGCTGTTGCTGTTGCCTTAAACTAAGGATGTATTTCTAGCTTAAAAATACATTATTAAAGCGGGAGCATGGATCGTGAGTATGGAGATAATCTGGAATAACCCATCCCTGCCTAAAGAAATTCGTTTCTGTCTAATTCTAAGTCCCGCCGCACCCTACCCACATCCAAGCATCCGTCCCGGAGAATATACACCACACCTATGAACATAAAACTTTGCATAGTGGCAAGTAGCTCAGTACCCAAGAGAGATAGTCCATAAATGCAATAACACTAGGTGGGACGTGGGTATAAGGGAACGTCTGTTCTTATTTAGTTTTCCATAAACAAATATTCAGACTATTTAATCAACATTTCAGCATCAGCATATGTACTTAAATGTTGAGGAAATCTCACAAAATGCACCACTGAGCAGGGGTGTAGCTGGCCGATTTTAAGTTGTAACCCCAATCAATTGAGGAAGGAGGGGCAAAGTTTATAGGAGGTATTGGGACAAGGACTCCTAGATTATTTTCTAAATAAAATCAGGGTTTGAACATTTGATTTAAACATATTTATTGCCATATATTTACAAGTACAATGCAATCGGGTCTGGCCACAAGTGCTACCCACATTAGTTACGGCCCTTCCCTACAATGGAGTTTTAACAAATATAATGAATGGCAATTGCTATTAACACGTATCAATCAACTGGATTAACTACAACATGATATGTAGTAGAACATGTTAAGATAATAAGAAAATAGAAATAACAAATAAAGAAAAAGTAAAAGTGGGAGAAAGAATAATGCAACACATGTGACATTGCTCGGGTTGATTAGACAGATAAAACGTAATAGCAAACCTAAGTAAATCGATGACTATCTCTAATAAGTTTTGAACAGAATTAAAAATCAAACCATGTTCTTGTGTTGTAAGATCTAACCTTCCAAACAATAATGTATTTGAGATTAAAGGATGAAACGAACGTGTTGACTGGAAGAGTTTGAGCCTCTCAACAGTGAATTGCATACATTCAAAGAAGAAATGATTTGCATCTTCATTACCCTGACCGCAAATGCATTGAGGCGATTCGCGTAAATGATTTTGAAAAATATCATTATTGAGATTACTACATGAATTTCTTATCCTAACATGCATAACAGAAAAAAAACGTACACCAGAAAAGGAAAAACTAGGAACATTTGAATTAGTAAACAGTATTCGCATAAGCTGACCTTTGAATATGTTTAATGAGCCTGAATTTCTAATATCTAAAGGTAAATCATTCCAGAGTTTCATAGCTGATGGAATAAATGAATTCATAAAAATAGAGATTCTAACTGAAGTCTGCGAGAAATTTCTGCGTTCCTGAGGGGATATGGAGTCCCTTCCGCTACGGTTCTTGGCAGTAGATTTGCCAGGTATTCAGGCACTGTTCCGTTTTTCATTTTATAAACAACAAAAAGTTTTTGGAACTTACGCCGTTCTGATAACGTTAGCCAACCTATTTCATTCATTAAATTAACAATAGATACCGAACGGGTAAGGCCGGTTACAATACGTGCAGCTTCATTTTGTATTTTTTCTAGTTTATTTTTTTCATATTCGCTGCAGCCATCCCAAACAATAGCAGCATATTCTAAGATTGGACGGACATACGATAATTAAATTTGATTTTATGCCTTACATATAAACCCCCTGATGAAACGATGCATTTTCGTTCTCGGTGAACTCCAAATCGTTCGTTGGATGGATTTCAAGATTGTTATTGTGAAACGTTATTCTGAACGTTATTACAAATAGTCTATTTTGGAATATTTTACAACAAAATCCTCCATCCCCGCCCAACCCACTTACACACCCTTCCCCCGTCCCCTTCGATTTTAATGCACTTTTACAAATTTTCTATCATGGAAAAGATAGATGGATATCAGTAATTACTAAGGCGATACTTGCAAAACAATTATGCACCTGTCAAATATTTCCGTCGCTGGGTGCTGGTGCAGAAACGGGCTCACCCAAGGAAATTCGATTTATTGTTCAATCCCCTCCCTAGGAGAAACATTTTGGAGTAATCCTCAATGTTGGTATTATACCAGTTCTGTCTGAAGTCGCTACCCCGGTGTCAACAGTGTTGGTCTAGCTCGGCTTTTCCATGCAATACCCGTACCTACCTTAGGAAGGAATATATGGTGATGGAGGGGGATACAGGGAGAGTATTATAGATACTGGGGGTATAAGCGCAATTTCCTCTCGCAGGGCCTCGAATCCAAGTATAAAAAAATGTGTTAACCGCGGCTCTTGACTCAAGCACACCCTCGTATACAAAACCTCGATGATATGCTTGTTGTTAAAAGCCTTTAACACATTTTAAATTACTTGAGTATAACTGCTCTGGAAAACAACGCAGATGCCACCAGTATCTATACTACTCATCTATCTGGTTTATCAATTCAACATACATAATATTGTGTCTATTCTACAGGTAAGATTATTTTAATCCACCGTCTCCTTTTCTAAATAACTAATAACTAAAACATTTGAAATCAAGCCAAGTCAGACGAAACTGGACAGTAGTCTTCATCATCGCTGTACATATCATAATTTATCATGGAATATTTTATTTTTCTGCATTTTGCTATCTTGTATTTTAGTTCAAGAAGCTCTTCCTGCTTTTATCCATTGTTCCTGTTGTTTTTGCATAATCGCCAGACATTTTAAGTAAACTTTTAACGTTAACAAATCTATGAAGATAATAACCATCGTAAAAAAAATTCCGTTTTGGTTTAATTGAATTTGATCAATCAATGCAGCTTCAGCATTAACTAAAGCAATTCTGTCATCGACTGCAAAAGCAGCTCCATCAGCAAACTTGTTTACTTGAAAACTTATTTCAAAGTATGCGTTATACATATCAAAGAAACTTCTATCATTTATTGTAAATTGATTGCCACTTTTCATTTGTCTAGTATAATTTCCGGGTCTTGTTATAGGAGTACCTAATTGAATAGATACATGTTCATATCTAGTATTATATTTTTCACTTCTATATATACTATAAATTAGATTTTTTTTATTAGTTAATTGTTTAATTCTTGTATGAACATTTTTAGTTCATCTTCCGGATAGTTATCTATTAATTTGTGCATTTACAACTTCTTCAGTTTCAGCTATAGCTTCTGCTGTATCCTCTGTTTTAATATCAGCTTTTGTAAGTTCTTTTAAAATTATGTCTCCTTTTGGTTTAGGTTTTATAACTGAAACTAATTTATCAGCAGCAATTTTCCCTACTTCATCTACAAGTTTCTTAGAATCACTCTCTAAGATTTGTTTTTCAGCAGTTTCTAGTGCTTTCTTACTTGCTGTTTTTACAGACTCACTAAATATTTTTGAAAATATATCACCAAATATGCCAGTCCCAGTCAATCTGTAACTTGCAGTCCGAAAGCAGCATTAAAGGACGACAGTCAACCACAAAACACAAAATCAATAACGCAAACAGACAAACGAAAAGGCAAAAGCAATAAAAAATACAAACGACATCACAAACACAAAAGTGTTGACAATAGGGCTACCGTCTTGGAACGGTCAGTGGCAACAAAGGCCACTGGGGGGTTAAACCGGTTCTAGGGTGCACCAAACCTCACACTTACCCTACTGTCATCCCATTAAAACAGGACAATGTAAATAAAGAAATCCCCGCCATGATCTAATCTCTAACCAACAAGGCAGCATCAATAGGCAATATAAGTAAAACACAAATATGCTCGTATAAATATAATACAAAAGAAAAACAATAGCCTAGAACGCCACAATGTAGTTACTCAATGACTTGGCAGAAGCCAGAGCAACAAGAGAATAAACCATTAAGGGCACGACAAGAAAGACCATAAACAAACATCAAACGCCACCGTCCCAATGGGCTTTATGTAGGCGTCATCATTGGGTCCACAGCCTGTCCGGTCATCGTACAATTAAAGGGGCAAGCATAGTGGCGAACTGTAAAAGGGTCCACCACCAAGCATGCATGACGTTGCAAAATGATAGGGTTATAACCTGTTTTGATAAACTTTTTAACAAGTTTAACAAAGATAGTATGAAAGTGATCATGACCAAGAATCTTACGAAGTTTATAAATCACATCACCATAGAAGTCATGTTGTGATAGTCCTTGTCGCAGAAGAGTCCTTAAATTACTTTTATATTTGGAAAGAAGATCAGGGTTGCGATAATACAATTTTGAAAAATGTTTTACGAAGTTGATGGTAACGATAACCCTGATTGATTTGCTTTTTAGTTATACAAAGATTACAAATATTAAAGTCCTCAATTCGAGTACAAGCTCTTGAAAAACGAATAAGATGAGACACATACACCCATAAGAAATTGCTCGGGGAACATCCCCATCCAAGTGGGGATAATAAACAATGTCAGAATTACTTGTCATAGATTTTGCTAATTATTTTACCATTTTCTAAGAAAAGAAACGTTATTATCAGATATATTAGCTTTGTTAAGCTCAAGTTCTTTAGGCTAAATATTATTAACCATAGTTGGAAAGAAAGGCTTGTCAATGTTCAATATGTCATCCAGATACCGAAAGGTGTCATTAAAGGCTTCAATAACATCTGCCTGGGTATCTGGTGAAAGGCTAAACATGAAATCTCTTTCATAGCAAAAATAAAAACAAATCTGCGACAAGTGGTGCACATTTCGCACTCATAGGGATACCAACAATTTGTCTATAAACGGTGGTTCCATACCTGACGAAAATAGTATCTAATAGGAAAAGAAATATAAAAAGATCGGACAGGGAAAGTAGCATTCAAGGAGGACAGTCAACCACAAAACACAGAAACAAACACGCAAACAGCCAAACAAGAAGGCAAAAGCAATAATAAATGCAAACGACATCACAAACACAAAAAGGGTTGACAATAGTGCTACCGCCTTGGAACGGTCAGTGGCAAAGTAGGCCACTGGGGGTTTAAACCGGTTCTAGGGTGCACCAAACCTCACACTTACCCTACTGTCATCCCATTAAAACAGGACAGTGTAAATAAAGAAATCAGGAAGATGAGTGCTTCACAAACTTCATAGCAAGTCCATAGAGTATAATTGTCTAAACCGCCGTTAGTAAAAAATGCTTTAATTTTATTACAAGCCGAAAATGTAGTATTTTCTATAGCGAATGTTTTTTTAAATAAGTGAAATTAGCTTGTCTTTGATATGTGGTAAAGTTGTATATAGTGTAGAGAAATCGTAAGTGCTTCAAAAATGTAAACTTGAGTAGTGCCATATTTTATGAATATTCTTAAAGAAATGGCTCCTTCTTCTTTAATTCTTTCAACTCTTTCTTTTAGTATTCGTTAACCACTTTTTATTTCTGATATAACTGCTTAATACAAGTTGAAATATTTAACACAAAATTTCCTACATCTCCTTCTGTATAAATTAAATTAATAACGCCCGGATTTATGAATTCTAAATACAACAGGAGCATTAGCGTATTAAACTCTATCACTTATAGTAAAACATACTTCAGTATTTATAAATGGATTGGCTATTAGCGTAAACGATTCAAGAAAATAGTTCCGAATATTTCTTTCAAGTATTTTCTTTGTATTGGGTATGAAACCTGACGCGCTGTGCCATCATCCATAATGCGTATTCCATCTACTGTATATTCAAAAATTAAAATCCGACATGCATTGTCTACTTTTACTTTCAACTCATCAATTATCTCAAGAAGTGCTGTGCGGCGAATATCAGACTTTTGATTATGATTTTTAAGAAGAGTTATTTCGTTATCAAATGCTTTGCTTCTTTCTTCCTGGGTTGCTCTCATTTTCTTGAAACCTCATTAATAGCAATCTATAGTTTATTATTGTCCACCATTTTGTTCAAAGTAGCCTTCGGCGTCTTGCTGTCAACCATTCGTTTTTTGATGTCTTTAAACTCTTTGCTGATATCGTCAACGTTAGTGTTTATCTGTTCATTTATTTGTTTAATTTGAGTTATTTCGGCATCAAAAACAGTTCTTAATTGTGTTGAAGCATCAAAAAAGTTCTTTTTTGTCCACGATTTGTTTATTGATATCTCCAATCTGTTTATTAATACTTTCAACGCCAGCTTTTATTTTTGCACCCAACTTTTTATAGAGCTCGCTATCTTCCACTCCAGCCTCTTTCATTTCTAACTATTTTAAAGCATCACTCAGAAGTTTTCTTTCATCTTTTAAGCCAATTTGAATATCAATCATTTTCTCACGGTTTGTTTGTCATTGCTTTTGTACTTGACTTATTTTATCATCAACACCTGTTGGTAAATATTTCATCATTTCTGGATTTATTTCGATATGAAATTCTTCTATAATCTTCCTTCTTCTTCTTAAAGTAAATTGTTTTGTTGATATATCATCTGCATCATTACCGACATTTATAATTCTAGTAATATCCATTTTAAGATCACTTTTTAAAACATATTACTGTTTTTTTACCATTGTGAAGATAATTAACCAGATGTTTTTACTTTACATACTCAGACAGCATACTACCACAATTTGTAATATTAACACTGCCGGTACTAACTTCCTAACCAATATCGTTAAAAAATCCCGATGAAGTTACGCTTCACTAACTTCCAGTGTTTATCCAAATACAGAAAGTTGTACTGTAAATAATTCGTACGTTAAAAAGTCGCCGATGAAGTTACGCTTCATTAACTTCCTGTGTTTATCCAAATACAGAAAGTCGTACTGTTTGGCAGTTGTTTTTTTGTACTGATCTTTCCTTACGGCTTGTTCTCTAGAAAGCATGTTAATTTCATTTCTACTTGAGTTGCAAAGGAAATGTAATGAGAACAATTTAATCGGATGTCTTTAGGAGTTTTGTTATAAGACTGTGTCAAATAAATTAATCAGCAGTTTTTATGCCTGCCTTGGATAAAATAATTAATAATATCATTTTGATTACGTTCACAAAAATAATCATCAAACATAGCAATATTTTTAATATTGGAGTCTAAATCATTCACAGGGATAACTTCATCATTTGAACATTCTAATATTTCTTCGGCTGGACTTTATTCTTTTTAAATAATTTTTCAATTTCTTTGTGATAAAACTTTATACTTTATACTCAAGTAGATCTTGTCATAGTTATCTAAAGGTTTTAACAACATGCGAACTAATGTATTTGTTTTGCCAGATCCTGAATTACTACATATAAGCATTCTAAAACAACAGTCAGGCATAACGTTCCATATCTGTTTGAAATTACCATTTTCTGTCTTCGTATCATAGTTTGAATTTTCCATATAATATATGGCAGATTTATTATTATTACCTAATATTTTATTATTATATATGTCTAAAGTTTATTGCGGAATAACAAAAACAATCCCGTATGGTAAAAGACCTAGAACACAAGAAGAATGTTTCAAAGCTAATCAAGTCAGATATTGGTTTGGTTAAAGTAGCTAAAGATGTACAGAAACCAAAGAAGCAAAACCGTCTCCTTTAAGAAAAACACCAACAAAAATTTCAACTGTAGAAAAATATCCTAACAAACTATATATTATAGGGATAAGCATAGTACGTAAAGGAATCAATAATAAATTGAAAAATGCAAAGACAAAAAAGTAAGTAATACAGCTAAAAAAACAGACATGCAAATAAAGCAGAAGAAGAGAAATAGGCAAAGGCTTATATTGCTGCAATAGAAAAAAAGGACTCAGCTTTTAAGGAGAAGAAACCACCAACTAAAGCAAAGAAACAACCAGCTATAAAAACAGTTAAATATATATATTTTATTAAAATGGAAAGAATTAGGATGTAAAATGCAAACATCAAGTAATCTTGTTTAAGAATATGAAAAAAGATTACTCAAAAAAGAATAGAAAAAGGAGCTAGTCGGGATGTGTACAAAGAAGTATTTAAACCGGTAACTAGCAAAATAAAAGATCAGTAAGAACAGTTAACTAAACAGTTAGCTACTCTTCCAGAAATAAAGAAGGATACAAATATCGGACAGGGAAAGCAGCATGCAAACGACATCACAAACACAAAAGGGTTGACAACAGGGCTACCGCCTTGGAACGGTCAGTGGCAAATAGGCCACTGGGGCTTTAAACCGGTTCTTGGGTGCACCAAACCTCACACTTACCCTACTGTCATCCCATTAAAACAGGACAGCCTGTAAATAAAGAAATCCCCGCCATGATTTAATCTCTAACCAACAAGGCAGTATCAATAGGCAATATAAGTAAAACATAAATATGCTCGTGTAAATATAATACAAAAAAACAATAGCCTAGAAAGCCACAATGAAGGTACTCATTGACTTGGCAGAAGCCATAGCAACAAGAGAATAAACCATTAAGGGCACGACAGGACAGATTATAGACAAACATCAAAAACCACCGTCCCAATGGGCTTTAGGTAGGCGTCCTCATATTGTCCACAGCCTGTCCGGTCATCGTACAATTAAAGAGGAAAGCATAGTGGCGAACTGTAAAAGGATCCACCACCAAGCATGCAGTACGTTGCAAAATGATAGGGTCATAACCTCTTTTGATAAACTTTTTAACAAGTTTAACAAAGATAGTATGAAAGTGATCATGACCAAGAATCTTACGAAGTTTATAAATCACATCACCATAGAAGTCAGGTTGTGATAGTCCTTGTCGCAGAAGAGTTCTTAAATTACTTTTATATTTGGAAAGAAGATCAGGGTTACGATAATACAATTTTGCAAAGATTTTACGAAGTTTATGGTAACGGTAACCCTGATTGAGTAGCTTTTTAGTTATACAAAGATTACGAATATTAAAGTCCTCAACTCGAGTACAAGCTCTTGAAAAACTAATAAGTTGAGACACATACACCACATACGAAGTTGCTCGGGGAACATCCCCATCAAAGTTGGTGCAATTAACAATGTCAAAATTAAAATCATCTCTCTTGTCATAGATTTTGCTAGCAATTAACTACTCATCCTAGAGCTATAGGTAGGGAAGCGTCCGAAGAACACGAGTACCGAGGGCTACCTCATCTATTTGACGAAGCATCTGGAAAAAGAAATAGTTAGTACAAATCATGTAATTACTACTGGAGATCTAGATGCTGGTATCGATAGAGCTGTGGTGAAAGCATATAAATTACCCTTACCATCGTAGGTTTCTAAAGATGTAGATATTTTGCGGAGATTAAATAATGACATTGTTGATGTACTTTTTAAACCTGGCCTAGAAAAGGCTGCTCTGACTAAACAAATGAAAAAGGAAACGGTTACAATAAAAAAGCAGCACACAAACAAGAAAAAGAAACCGATTTATTAACGTATTAAAGTAGAATTAGAGAAATGCGTGAGTATGCTTCTGTTTTTTTTCGGGATTTATTTACAACAAAATATAATTTCTTATAAAGTTAGTAAAGATGGACATTATGGTATGTTACAAAGTGATTTGCTTGAACTTAATGGTCGTCAGACGTAAACAATATTCCATCATTTACTATACATCACAAGAGTATCCTGGTGAAGAGTTAGTAAAAAGGAAAGGTGTTTATCCTTATGTTTACATGGATAGTTTTAAACTATTCGAAGAAACTAAATAACATGATAAAGATAGCTTTTTTAAATGCAGATTATGAACTGCTAAGCAAATATGGAAAGCGTTTAATATTAAATGCATGGGAGAATATCATGACCTATATCTTTAAATGGATGTGATGCTACTAGCAGATGTTTTTGAGAACTTTAGAAAGATGTGTTTTGAGTTTAACAAATAAGATACTTGTCACTACTTTAGTAGTCCTAGATTTAGTTGGAATACTTGTTTTAAGATGACTGGAGTTCAGCTTGATTTAATAACTGATATTGATCAATATTTGGTCATAGAAAAAAGACTAAAAGGTGGAATATGCTATATTGCAAATAGATATTCAAAGGCTAACAATAAATATATGAAACATTATGACAGTGAGAAAGAAAGGAAATACATAATATAACTCGATGCAAATAACTTGTATGGGTGGGCGATGTGCCAACCACTGCCTACTGGCAACTAAATAGGCTCAGTAAGATTGAAAAAGGAAAATCAAACTATATTGTTGAGTGTGATCATTGTGGCTTTCTATGCTATTGTTTTTTTGTATTATACATGTATTTACACGAGCATATTTGTGTTTTACTTATATTGCCTATTGATGCTGCCTTGTTGATTAGAGATTAGATCATGGCGGGGATTTCTTTATTTACACTGTCCTGTTTTAATGGGATGACAGTAGGGTAAGTGTGAGGTTTGGTGCACCCGAGAACCGGTTTAAACCCCCAATGGCCTACTTTGCCACTGACCGTTCCAAGGCGGTAGCCCTATTGTCAAACCTTTTTGTGTTTGTGATGTCGTTTGCATTTATTATTGCTTTTGCCTTCTTGTTTGTCTGTTTGCGTGTTTGTTTCTGTGTTTTGTGGTTGACTGTCCTCCTTGAATGCTACTTTCCCTGTCCGATCTTTTTGTATTTCTTTGAATATCTTGAAAAAATATATGACTCTCATAATGAATATTATCTTCCTCCTGAGAGACTAAATATAAAAGATGCGTGGTTGTCAGATTATTGTAAGACGTTAAAGGAAAAATTTAATTTAGGATCTAATAAAATAAAGTTAAGTAAGCTTGTCACAAACTAAAGGATACAAAGAAATATGTTGTGCATTACAGAAACTTAAAACTGTATGTACATTTGGGATTAAAGATAACAAAAATATATAGAATACTGCAGTTTGATGAATCAGAGTATGATAAGTACTGATAAAGGTGATCCTTTGAGAGCAACTAACACAATTAAGAGAATAAAGCAGCAGTCTCGGTTTTATTGAGTCTGTTCATGAGAAGTAATGGAGGAAGCAACACTTCTCACGCCCCCTAGCACCGGCTTAAGCGGTATTCTACTTCAAAGCCACCTATATAAATCGACTTTAATGGTCTCCCCGTGCTACGAATCAGTAGTGTTATTTTTTACTGGTTCTTTGGGACCAACGAGCCTAATATAGGTGGCTTTGAAGTAGAATAACGCTTAAGCCGGTGCTAGGGGGCGTGAGAAGTGTTGCTTCTTTCATTACTTCTCATGAACAGACTCAATAAATCCGAGTTTGCTGCTTTATTCTCTAAATTGTGTTTGTTGCTCTCAAAGGATCACCTTTATCAGTATTGTTTAACACTGCTAAAAGAACAGTCGGTAAGAATGCTTTTGAAAAGGATTTCTTTAAACTAATGAACAATTCAGTTTTTGGTAAGACTCTGGAAAATTTGAGAAAGATATTTAATGTTAAATGACTCATGATGAGGAGGTTTTGTTAAAATATGCAGCAAGACCTTAATTGATTTCTTGTAAAATGTTTAATGAAAATGTATTTGCCATAAACTGAATAAAAGAAAAACTAATTTTAGATCGTCCTTGTTATGTTAGCGTGTGTATTTTAGACTTGTCAAAATATGTGATGTATGATTTCCATTACAACTACATTAAAATAATTATGGTAAGAAAGCCAAATTTCTGTTTACTAATACTGATTCTTTGTGCTATGATACTGATTAAAACAAGATATGTGTATACAGATTTGTATAAGGACAAAGAACGTTTTGATAACAGGGATAATGAACCGAAGAATCAATTTCATTTCAACGACAATAAAAAAGTTATTGGTAAAATGAAAGATAAAACTTGTGAAATATCCAATGTTAAATTTGTTATGCTTCGAAGTAAACAATATGCATAGCTATTCGATAATGAAAATCGTGTAACAAAATGAAAGGCGTTAAAAAAATATGTTGTTAAAAGAATATAACGCATGATAACTATAAAAAAAACATTTATATACGGCAACAGAGAGTTGCAATGAAATGAGAGTTATTAGATCTCAACAGCACAACCTGAACAGCTATATTATTAACAAAAAGAGTTTATCGGCATATGATGACAAGAGGTACATTCTTTTTAATGGCCAAGATACCTTAGCATAAAGGCAATAGTACAAAATGAAAGATAACACTGTTTTGCCTTGCAAAACAACCTAAAAATGGATTGTTTCCCTTCGACCTCTTTCAAAATATTAGTATGAGCCAGTTTAACCTCTTTTTGTTCGTATGTAGCCATGCTGCCACTCGCCCTCTTGGTAAATATTGGATTTTTATGCCCCCGAAGGGTGGCATATAGTAGTCGCACTGTCTGTCCGTTCGTGATTGTTCGTGATTGTTCGTCCCCGTTCGTCGGTACAATCGTGTCCGCTTCATAACTCTGACAATATTGGACGGATTTTCAAATAACTTCGCACAATTGCTCACCACAACAAGACGATGTGTCGCACACAAAATTCAGGTCCGTGGCTCCAAGGTCAAGGTCACACTTAGAGGTCAAAGGTTATCCGTTCGTCTGTACAATCGTGTCCGCTTCATAACTCTGACAATAATGGATGGATTTTCAAATAACTTCGCACAATTGCTCTAAACAACAAGACGTCGTGTCGCGCACAAAATCAAGGTCTGTGGCTCCAAGGTCAAGGTCACACTTAGAGGTCAAAGTAAAGTGCTTTCGTGTCCGGTTAATAACTCTGACATTCATGGGAAGATTGTCAAATAACTTGGCACAATTGCTCACCACAACTAGGGTGTCGTGCGCAAAACCCAGGTCGGTGGCTCCAAGGTCAAGGTCACATTTATAGGTCAATGGTCAAATTGTATCCAGTCAGTAACTATATTTGTGCATTCCTGGACGGATATTCAAAAAACTTGGCATAAGTGCTCAGCACAACCAGACGACATTTGAATCTTCAACATAGGGAAAACGCTTCGGCTGATATAGCTGTCTCTTACGCTGCTTCTCGTTCATACAAATGTATTTGAAATTTAATCTCACTAAACATGCTTGTTTGAGTACGGGGCGTTATTTCATAACTTTTGAATGTTTGCATTAACGTCTACTTCATAGTTGTAAAGGTGTTTTCACTTGATGTCCAGTCCGCTTTGCATACAGTTTGAAATAACTGATATTGTAGAATAAGAAATACAACCGTTAGGTACCCTAACTTAAGAGGGTTTCTTTTTGTGGAGTGTCGAGTAGCGAGTAAGAAAACGCGAGTTGCGGGTAATCAAATGCGAGTTGCGAGAAAAGAAAAAGCGAGTTGCGAGTTACAAAAAGCGATTTGCGTGTAACAAAATGCGAGTCGAGTTACGAAAAGGCGAGTCGCTAGTAAAAAAAAGGGAATTGCGCATTACAAGCCAAAAACAGTGACTTGCGAATTACAAGCCAATTGTTACTTACAAATAGCGAACTGCGAGTAACAAAATGCGAGTTGCAAGTTACAAAATGCGAGTAGCGAGTAACAAAAAGCGAGTTGTGAGTTATAAAAGAATAATAAATAAATAATATTATAAAATTAACAAAAATCAATTAAATAGATACATAATCTTAGAATTTTTAGAATATATATTGTTGGTGAAAAGAAAAAGTATTGTTCCTTTTGCCTTTATACAAAAATAAACACAAATCTTCTGCTAAACAGCTATGAACAACAATAATAGCAGAGATATATTTCTTTTCTTTTAAAATAAATAAATAATTGGTGAAAGGGCAAGGATGCTTTGAAATAAAGTATCCCTACATTTCAGTGTTGTTAATTTATACAACTGCCAACAGACCACTGGTGGTGGTGTTTTAGGCAATTAAGGAATGACACGCAGAACGGTGTATCAATGATATCATCAATTAATTGCTTATCAATTAGCTTCTCTAGTGTCAAAAGCTTAGAGTTGTCAGGGCACACATGAATTGATTGTTTATTGCCAACTGCCTTTCATTCTTTTGCAAATCGTGGAAAATAAAAAATACAAAATATAAAGAAAGAATCAATGAAATGGGGTTGTACATCCCGTTAAAACATCATATTAGATTATATTGGACAGCGACCGCAGAGGGAGATGAGATGAAGGATGTTCTCCCATCATAGATGCCTCCGCCAGGGAGTGAACCCACGTGGGATAGAGGTCTGTAGCTCTTAAGCCATGGCCTTATTCCTTGACATTAAGATGTTTATAAAATAGCTCATATATTAAGATATTTGATAAACATTAGTAGATATTTATTCATTTATTTTATCTTAATATACCTTATTTAATATCTTATATATTATTTAAGATATCTGATATAGTTCAGTAGATACCTTTATTATTCTTTTCAAATGATATCAACACTTACACAATATATCTACTAAGTTTTTACAGATATTTATTAGTTAATATCTGATAAAAATTAGTAGATATCTTTTATGATTATGATATATCTACTAAGCTTTAACAGATATATATTAATTAAGATCTGATAAAATTTAGTAGATATCTTTCATGATTATGATATATCTACTAAGCTTTAACAGATATATATTAGTTAATATCTGATAAAAATTAGTAGATATCTTTTATGATTATGATATATCTAATAACCTTTAACAGGTATATATTAGTTAATATCTGATAACATTTAGTAGATATCTTTTATGATTATGATATATCTACTAAGCTTTACAGATATATATTAGTTAATATCTGATAAAAATTATTAGATATTTTTTATGATTATGCTATATCTACTCAGCTTAAACAGATATATATTAATTAAGATCTGATAAAATTTAGTAGATATCTTTTATGATTATGATATATCTACTAAGCTTTAACAGATATATATTAATTAAGATCTGATAAAATTTAGTAGATATCTTTTAGGATTATCATATTTAGCAGATTTATTTTATAAACAAAATTAATACAGATACCTCCAAAAGGTGAGTAGACATATATTAATTCAGAAATTTTAAATATTTATTAAAATAACTGATACATTTTAATAGATACCTTAATTCATTTTATATATAAGTTATCAACAATATATAATAATTTACTAAACATATCTGACAAAAAGACGGGAGTCGATTTGGAAGAATACTGGATGTCAAGCAAAACCAACAATTTGTGTTAGTTCCTGCTGATAAAGCATCTAATAATGTAATTATTGTTTGACGCCTGCATTACGTCAATGTTTTATCTCTGGAACTCAGTAGCACTTAATCGTATACTCCAGTTCATTCTATTGAGGATGATGTTGTTTCCACACATATCACTCGGTGCACTACTTTCGAGGCTGGGGTTGACGAAAAGCAGAACAAACAATGTACTGGATTCCTGAATTACATAATAGTCTGTATAAGGCCCGCTTTATGTTGTTGAAGCCTTTAATGATACCTCTCGGTATCTGGATGACATATTGAACATTGACAACCCTTTCTTTCCAACAATGGTCAATAATATTTATCCTAAAGAACTTCAGCTTAACAAAGCTAATATACCTGATAATAAATTAGCAAAATAATTAGCAAAATCTATGAAAAGAGAGATGATTTTAATTTTGATATTGTTATTGGGATGTTCCCCGAGCAATGTCTTATGGGTTGTGTGTGTCTCAACTTATTCGTTTTTCAAGAGCTTGTACTCGAGTTGAGGACTTAAATATCCGTAATCTTTGTATCACTAAAACGCTACTCAATCAAAGTTACCGTTACCATAAACTTCATAATATATTTGCAGAATTTTATTATCGTAATCCTGATCTTGTTCCCAAATATAAAAGTAATTAAGGACTCTGCTGCGACAAGGACTATCACAACCTGACTTCTATGGTGATGTGATTTATCAACTTCGTAAGAGTCTTGTCATGATCACTTTCATACTATCTTTGTTAAACTTGTTAAAAAGGTTTATGAAAAGTGGTTATGGCCCTATCATTTTGCAACGTACTACATGCTTGCTTTCCTTTTTAATTGTACGATGACCGGACAGGCGGTGGACCCTATGATGACGCTTACCTAAAGCCCATTGGGATGGTGCCGTTTGGTGTTTGTCTATGATCTTTCTTGTCGTGCCCTTAATGGTTTAATCTCATACGGCTCTGGCTTCTGCCAAGTCACTGAGTACCTTCATTTGTGGCTTTCAATGCTATTGTTGTTTTTGTATTATATTTACACGAGCATATTTGTGTTTTACTTATATTGCCTATTGATGCTGCATTGTTGGTTAGAGATTAGATCATGGCGGGGATTTCTTTATTTACACTGTCCTGTTTTAATGGGATGACAGTAGGGTAAGTGTGAGGTTTGGTACACCTAGAACGGTTTAAACCCTAGTGGTCTGCTTTGCCACTGACCGTTCCAAGGCGGTAGCCCTATTGTCAACCCTATCGTTTATATTTATTATTACTTTTGCCTTCTTGTTTATCTGCTTGCGTGTTTGTTTCTGTGTTTTGTGTTTGATTGTCCTCCTTGAATGCTACTACATTTTTTTTTATTTCATTATTTCGAAATGTAGTGCATGCACCACCACCACAAACATCTGCAAATTATTTTTTTTGGTTTTTAATACTTTTATTTCAGACACATTGTGTACTTACATATACAGTTGCATTCATATATATATACATAGCTGGTAAAACATGTTAAACGGAAAGAATATATAATACAAACCGGTCAAGATAAATGAATTTCAAAAAGAGCAAAAACCAAAATAACGAAATAAATGAAGTCAGTATAAACTTAAACTAAATTAACTATTAATATTACATACTTATACATATATACATACATATATATATACATGCATATGCACACATACATACATATACCTAGATATACCAAAAGGGGTAATTTTACTTGACTATCCTAATTAAACAGTTGGCTAATTATGTTCCATCTCACCTTTATGGCATTAGATTAATTCCAAGTGTTTATATCTTTTTAGATGTTCAATAAAAAACATCATAGTTTGGGAGACATTTTTTCAATTTGCTTGAATAGACATAACTTTTATAGACAAGGAAACAAATATTAATAATCGAATTTAAAACATATTCATGCTGTTTAAAACCAAGGAGGACCTCTTCGGGTCTTAATTCAATAGGAATTCCGCAAAGATTCTTAATTTGTTCAAACAATCTTAGCAGTATATTCTTTGAATACATACATTCAAAAAATAGATGTGAAACAGTTTCTTTTGAGTTGTTGCAAAAAGTGCACCGTTCTGTTTCTGACATTTTACATTATTACAATTTGGTATTGGTAAACAAAATACGATGAAGTATTTTAAATTGAAGACTTTGTAGGTAAGTATCATCGGTTATTTTAAAAGTGTGTTGATATAGAAATTTCCAGTCTTCGTTTGTTAAGGTTATTCCGAGTTCTTTGTTCCATTTTTCTTGCGAGTTATTGGGTGTTAAGCTTACTGATTTTAAAAAGTCTTCATAAAACGATTTTTTGCTGATTTTAGTTTATGAATACTTTTATTTAAAGGATTTCAATTCTAGTTTTATTCTTAATACATGTTTTCCATTCATTAGGGATTGCATTAATTAGTCCATAGTAAGATGTAAATGGAATGCGTGCATTGTATTTAGTTGAGAAATCATTAAAAGATAAAAACTCACACCGTTCATTTACAAGATCGTTAATGAAGAATACTGAGTGTTGACTTAACACTTAAAAGAGGTTTAAGTCCCAGTTTAACACAATATTTGAATTATAAAATATAGGTTCTGATAAAATATCTGTATGTGTGTTTTTGGTGTTTTCACTATCTAAAAGTGCCCAAGATTTTATTACATTTTGCCAGAAACTGTTCTGATAACTTGCTAGTTTAAGGAGTCCGTCTTTATGGAGATACCATAGTTTATATTAACCACCGAACTGTTCTAGCTCATTTAAAATAAGGGTTTTCCATGGTAAGAATGTTGCTGGGTCTATAGGTTTTTTCACTAATAAAAGTTTCAATGAATGACTTAATGATTTGATATGTGGCACTTTTAAACCACCAGTTTCAATCTGATTTATCATGACTGTTCGTTTAATTTTGTCATTTTTACCAGACCATAAGAAATTAAACAATGTAATTTGGAATTCATCAAATATATGTTCCGGTGGGTCAGGAAGAACAGTTAGACAATCAATAATGATTGGAAGAGCGAGTGTTTTTATAGTCGTTGTTTTGCCAATAAGGGTAAGATTTCTGAAGGACCAATCGTTCAACATATTTTTAATTTTTGTTAGTTTAGTGAGGTAGTTGTTTATAAAATAATTGTCTTTTTCTAAGTTGTATGTTATCCCTAATAGTTTAAAATTGCCTTTGAAGTTCCATATAACTGGTTTCTCAGTACGGATTTTGTCACGACAACCTTTTTTTGAGCCTATCCATATAATTTGAGTTTTATCGAAGTTTGCTTTTAATCCTGAGCAAAGGTAAAACTTATCTACTAACTGAAGTGCAGTATTAAGAGAAATTTCGTCATCTTCTATAAATAGAGAGAAGTCATCCGCATATTGATTTAATAAATATTCTGAATCTTTTATTCGAATACCTTTAATATCAGGGTGATTTTTCAAGGCAGCACATATGATAAAAAGATATGGAGAAAGAGGATCTCCCTGTCGGACACCTCGTTGAATATGGAAAAACTCAGAACAATGGCCATTATTCAGGACGCAACTCGAAACATTATTATAAAATGTATAAAACCAATTTAAAATGGACTCTCCAAAATTAAGAAAACGTTCCAAGAGAATTTATAAAATTCCGCTGTAAAGCCATCAGATCCAGGCGATTTATCATTTTTCATATTTTTTAAAACATTTAAACATTCACGTACACTAAGATGTCCTTCTAATGAATCCCGTTCTTCTTCGTTAAGTTTATTTAAAAATGGATTATTTGTGTCAAAAAAAGATTCTTCGTGTTCCTGCGATGTAGAAGGTTTAGAACTATAAAGAGTTTCATAAAAGTATTTCTGTTCAGTAAGTATTTCTTTTAAGTCCGTTGTTTCATGTCCATCATTTTGGTATTATTTTTTCTGTGTATTGTCTCTTATCTAAATTACAAAAATATTTAGTGGATTTTTCTCCTTCAACTTTTCATTTCGCTTTTGTTCTTAAAATAATTCCTCTTATTCGTTCATCGCGAATTGTTTTTAATTCTATCTGTAACTGATCAATTTCATTATTAACTGAGAAATCACCATTGTCTATTAAAACATATAACCTTTTGATTTTAGCTTCTATTTCATTTTATTTTTTATTTGTTTCCTTTTAAAAATGAAGCAAATGAAATAGTTTTACCTCTAATCATGATCTTAAGAGTCTCCCAAAATAGTTGGTCATTTATGCTAAATTCAATTTCTTCTGTTCATTTTCATTATCCAATCTGTATTGTTCTATGGTTTCAGCAATAGTTCATTTGATAGTATTAACATATTCAATGTTTGTTAGTAGACTGTTATTGAATTTCCATGTGCCACGGCCTCGTTTTTGGTCAATGAATAAAAAATTAACTGAAATTGCTGAATGATCCGATTTATAAGAAATATCAATTGAACATTTTTCGACACAGTCTTGAAAGTCGGATGATACAAGAAACTAATCTAAACGTGCCATCTTATTAAAAGGCCCTCTCCAAGTATATATTTTAACATTGTCATTAAATATTCTCCAGATGTCATGTAAGTCTAAACTTTCAATAATACTTAAAAGTGTTTTATTTGATTTTATGTTATTTTTGTGTTTGTAATTGTATGTGTCCATATCATAATTTAGTGGCACATTCCAGTCCCCACCAATAATATAAGAAGTGTTACCAAAGCTTTCAACAACAGTAAAGAAATCATGAAAAAATTGGGGCTTGTCTTCATTTGGTCCAAGGGGCGTCCGTGGCCGAGTGGTTAGAGTCTCTGACTTGCAATCACTTGCCCCTCACCGCTGTAGGTTCGATCCCTCAGTGGCCTAGGAATCTTTATGTGAGGAAGCTATCCAGCTGGCTTGCGGAACGTCGGTGGTTCTACCCAGGTGCCAGACCGTGCACAAAAATTGCCCGGAGGGGCACCTGGGGTCTTCCTCCACCAGTGGAAGCTGGAAAGTCGCCATATGACCTTAGCTGTTGGTGCGACTATAAAATCCAATTCAATTCATTTTGTCCATACACTACAGCTAAAGTCATTCTTTGCTCCTGAATTGTAATATCTAACACTATGAAATTTCCCAAATTATCTATGAATTCATTGTTAATTTTGTAACTAAATTTATTGCTTAACAATACTGCGGTACCCCTACTTGAGCTTGAGAATGAAGAAAATATTGCATCTCAGCCCCATTCAGTCCTCCAGTTGTTTTCTATCTCTTTAGTTGAATGTGTATCAACAAGAAAAGTAATGTCATATCTATCACTACACCTTGAAAAAATGTCCCTCCTCTTTACTTGATCAGAATATAAACCCCTACAATTCATACTTCCAAATTGTATATCACTCATAATTTAATAAATAGTGTAGGTTAAATGTATAGTTTGTATCGACTTCATGAATATTGAATCTTAAAAGCTTGATATTCCATGACCTGTGTCTGTTTTCTTGATTGCATATAGTAACTGTATAAAGAGCGCTTTCTTTACTATTGACTAAAATAACAATGTTCTAAATAATGTACACAACAATGTCTGTTTTTCTAATATGACAACAGCATCTCTTTTTCATCTCTTTCGTTCTCTGGCTGTGTTAAACTAAGTGATGGACTCAGTAAATACTGTTATAGTAAAGATTATTGTAATCAAATTTTAATATTTATTATTTTATCCACATCCAACTATAAATATTGAGTATCTCAATTACCAAACCTTGACATTCAAGTGAAAGTGAACTAATTCGTGTTTATTCACACAAACCCATTTTACCTGGGCAGTCATAATGAATAAAAAAGGATAAAAATATCGGACAGGGAAAGCAGCATTCAAGGACGACAGTCAACCATAAAACACAAAAACAAACACGCAAACAGACAAACGAAAAGACAAAAGTAATAAAAAATGCAAACGACATCACAAACACAAAAGGGTTGACAATAGGGCTACCGCCTTGGAACGGTCAGTGGCAAAGTAGGCCACTGGGGGGTTTAAACCGGTTCTAGGGTGCACCAAACCTCACACTTACCCTACTGTCATCCCATTAAAACAGGACAGTGTAAATAAAGAAATCCCCGCCATGATCTAATCTCTAACCAACAAGGCAGCATCAATAGGCAATATAAGTAAAACACAAATATGCTCGTGTAAATATAATACAAAAAAACAATAGCCTAGAAAGCCACAATGAAGGTACTCAATGACTTTGCAGAAGCCAGAGCAGTAAGAGAATAAACCATTAAGGGCACGACAAGAAAGATCATGGACAAACATCAAACGCCACCGTCCCAATGGGCTTTAGGTAGGCGTCATCACAGGGTCCACAGCCTGTCCGGTCATCGTACAATTAAAGAGGAAAGCATAGTGGCGAACTGTAAAAGGGTCCACCACCAAGCATGCAGTACGTTGCAAAATGATAGGGTCATAACCTCTTTTGATAAACTTTTTAACAAGTTTAACAAAGATATTATGAAAGTGATCATGACCAAGAATCTTACGAAGTTTATAAATCACATCACCATAGAAGTCAGGTTGTGATAGTCCTTGTCGCAGAAGAGTCCTTAAATTACATTTATATTTGGAAAGAAGATCAGGGTTACGATAATAAAATTTTGCAAAGGTTTTACGAAGTTTATGGTAACGGTAACCCTGATTAAGTAACTTATTAGTTATACAAAGATTACGAATATTAAAGTCCTCAACTCGAGTACAAGCTCTAGAAAAACGAATAAGTTGAGACAGATACACCCCATAAGAAGTTGCTCGGGGAACATCCCCATGCAAGTGGGGATAATTAACAATGCCAAATTAAAATCATCTCTCTTGTCATAGATTTTGCTAATTATTTTACCATTTTCAATCGAGAGATCTAAATCAAGAAAAGAAGCGTTATTATCAGATATATTTTCTTTATTAAGCCGAAGTTCTTTAGGATAAATATTATGAACCATAGTTGGAAAGAAAGGGTTGTCAATGTTCAGTATGTCATCCAGATACCGAGAGGTGTCATTAAAAGCTTCAATAACATCTGCCCGGTTATCTGGTGAAAGACTCAACATGAAATCCCTTTCATAGCAAAATAAAAACAAATCTGCGACAAGTGGTGCACAATTCCTACCCATAGGGATACCAACAATTTGTCTATAAACGGTGGTACCATACCTGACGAAAATATTATCTAATAGGAAGATGAGTGCTTCACAAACTTCATAGCAAGTCCACATAGTATAATTGTCTATAATGCCGTTAGTGAAAGACGCTTTAATATTATTACATGCCAAAAATGTAGTATTTTCTCTAGCGAATGTTTTTTGAATAAGAGAAATTAGCTTGTCTTTAATAAGATGATGTGGTAAGGTTGTATGTAGTGTAGAGAAGTCATATGTACTTAATGATGAAACTTGACCTTTATTGAAAATTTTATCAAGAACGTCTCCTGAATATTTTATAGACCAAAATAAATTAATTCCAGAGATTTCATAAGTTTTATCACAATATAGTTTAACGTGATCTTTAACGGCAGTAAGACAAGAAGTTAAAAGTTTGGAGATGTTTGTTGTCGTGCAGGCACTAGAATTAGAAATAAAGCGAGCCTTATATGGATTTTTATGTAATTTAGGAATCCAGTACATGGTAGGCAGTTTATTTTGCTTATCGCTTACACCAGCCTTGAAAGTAGTGCACCGAGTGATATGTGCGGAATTAACATCATCCTCAGTAGAATTAACTGGAGTATACGAATTGGTGCTGCCGAGTTTCAGAGATAAAACATTGACGTAATGTAGGCGTCAAACAATAATTACATTATTAGCTGCTTTATCTGCAGGAACTAACACAAATTTATTATGAAATTCCTGAATTCCCGATTTTAGATTACGAAAGGAAAACCTAGGTCTCGGAGGTAGTAAAGAGGGGTTAGCATTATAAAAGTTAATACGTGTATCTATAATTTTAAGAATAGACTTTTTCCAAGTAGAAAGCGAGTTTGGGTCCGCATGTTCTCTACGACACCATTTTATACTAAAATCTTCAATGTAGTGGGCGATCTGGGCACGACAGGCATTAAAATCAATAGTTGAAGGTAATCTATATTTAGGACCTTTCGAAAACAAATGCCGAATACGTTTATCAACAATATCAAAATTACCAGTGATGACATGACCTGCTGGAGCATAGCAAAATTTTGATGTGTTGCATTCACATTCCTTAGGAGTATTAAGTACTATATTAAGGTCAGAAACTATTTTGTTGTAGTTGAAAATAATATTTCTAATAGGCTTTTTATACTTATAACAAATTACAGGACTTTCGGAATTTTTGAAATATTTTGGGATAGAATCAACTACACGAGTATCCCGAAAAATACTAGGCATGTCAATGAAATCAATACCTTTATTAATATATAGTAGTTTTAGAAAATGCCTGACGTGATGAAACTCCTTGTCAATATGGGGTCGGATAACATGTTGTGTGTTATGGAAGCAGTGTTATACAAGAGATCTGTACGAATGAAAATTTTGTCGGCTTCCTCGTCGATCAACTTCAGTGAAGAAATAGACAAAGATGTAAGCCGTGAAAGCATAGAGTGCTTTCCAGACTGTTTAAAAATAGTATGAAAATCAGCGACAGAAATAATTACACGCGATTTACGTTTGATGTTACCATTACGCCTAAGACCATGAGACCTAGATTTACGCTTTCGAATAGAAAATATAGAAAAAATGTCAATATTAGGATCTTTAGAAATATTTCCTTCTTGGTAAATATTGTCATTAAGGCCTAGTGGATAAGGCGTCTGTAAGTTTTTCATCCACTTAAGTTCTGCAATGTGTCTAGCTTTTATTTTGAAGCTTTTAGTAGCGCCATTATCAAAAAATAAATATCCAACTGGTTGAACAGTTACGTAATTAAAATTATGACCTGACTGACGAAAGTGTTAGTACAAGTAATTTTTTAACTTTTTAGGATTACTTACATTATATTTGTGTTCACGAAAGCGAACTTTTAAGGATCGACCTGTTTGTCCAACATATTGTATACAGCAAAGTGGTTCATTTCAAGTCAGAACATAAATGACGTGAGTAGTACGTCAATCAACATTTGAAGCTAGACATACATTAAACAATCTACCATTAACAGCTGATTTAATGGTGGACTTGCACGATAAAAAATTGCAACAACTGCACCTCTTAGCATTGCACTTATAAATAGAGGGAAACACCCTGCGTCTTGAATGAACTAAATGATTTCTGAAAGGAGACTTTACATGGTATTTCCTCAAAACAGGAGATCCTAGAGGAGTTACTGAAACTTTTGAGCCATTATTAAAAATCCTAGTAATATTATTAGAAGGAACATGAAACGAGGTTGCCGAATGAAAATTTAAATGTGTAAGGCGTACATATGGTTTAGTTCTAAGAAATGAAGAGTTATTTTGTGGAATTTGTATTGATGACGCAGAGTGTAACCGAAGAGGTGAAAGATTTATTTTTAAAGTTTTAGCTAAAAGACTCATAATTGTTTTTAAGGAGAGTAATACCATTCTGTGAAAAGCGAAATAAGGGCCAATAAGGATTTATTAGAGATACGAAATAGAATCGTATCAAAGATCCATAAGAAATAATATTAGTAAACTTACGGACTGTTAAAAGAGGTCCAAAACTCACGTCCAGTGTCTAATGCAAGATAATGAGGAAAGTTAAGGAAAACCCTAATAAAATGGGCCAAAATGTCGATGAGCACAAAACCTTCAACACGGTATATAAAACACACGTGTTTAAGGAAAACTGGATCAATGAATGTCCTACAATCACTGTAGGATGTAAAAAAAACAATATTGATTGGATGTACGGGGAGACTTTTTACGGTCGCCACACGGCACAAACAACACAATTGTGCATATAAAAAAGGATAAAAATATCGGACAGGGAAAGCAGCATTTAACAATGAATCCAAATGTTTAAGATTATGACTTATTAAGTTGAAACATTGAGCTAGTATTATAAAGTTGAAACATTAAGCTAGCATTATAAACTTGAAAACTTAAACTAACATTATAAAGTTTTAAAAAAAAAAAAAAAATCTGCAATTTTTTAACTTCTTGTCTTACTGCCGTTAAATATCAGGTTAAACAATATTGAGATAAAACCGATGAAAACTCTGGGATTAATTTGTTTTGCTCTATTAAAAATTGAGGAGATGTTCTTGATACAATTTCAATAAACGTCAAGTTCATCTATTAACACTTATGAATTCTCTACGCTAAATACAACCTTACCACATCACTTTATCAAATACAGGCTTATTATAGCACAGTGGCGTTGCTTGTGCAGTGTGGCGGCAGTAAAACGTCTCCCCGCGCTTGCAATCAGTACTGTTAGTTAGTTATCTTAGGTACATTTTCAATTTTTTTTGTTTTCTTACTTAATTTTTGATTCGGTGGTTCCACTACTCCGGCCGATAAAAGGCTCTGGGTATTGTTTAACCACTCATAGGATATGTTGTCTGCTTTTTATAAGCAGGCTTCATAACCGCTGCTCCCAACTAAATTCCATTATGTTTATTTCGCTCTTCGGGGCATTTCATTTTATTAGATACTGGGACCATACGCCGTACGACATGGGGAATACATTTAAGAAGGGTGACTCCATGTCCACCGCCATATGCATGCCATCTTCGGGATGGTTTACATTTTGTGCTGTTGATTTTATTAATATTGAGTTCTGCTCAACCCGGGGCTAGAGGGCGTGAGCGGTAGCTAGCATATTTCACTACCACTCATGAACAGTCTTAATCAAACCGAGACTGCAATATTTCATTTGTGTCGTGCTCGGCCGTTTCCAAAGGTCCATTATCATACTCTTTTTTATTGCTCTTATTAAAAAAACATTCGCTAGGAAACGTTTTTTACTAACGGCAGTTTAGACAATTACACTATGAGGACTTGCCAAGAAGTTTGTGGAGCACTCATCTTCCTATTAGATAATATTTTCGTCAGGTATGGAACGACTGTTTATTGTTGATATCCTTATGAGTACGAACTGTGCACCCCTTGTCGCAGATTTGTTTTTTATATTGCTATGAAAGGGATTGCATGTGTAGTCTTTCAACGGATATCCAGGAAGATGTTACTGAGGCCTTTAAGGACATCTCTCAGTATCTGGATGACATATTAAACATTGTCATTTCTTTTCTGCTATGGTTTATATATACCTTAAAGAACTTTAACTCAGCAAAGCTAATATTTCTGATACTAACGCTTCTTTTCTTGATTTACATCTCTCCATTCAAAATGGTAAAATAATTAGCAAAATATATTGCAAGAGAGATGATTTTAATTTTGATATTGTTAATTATCCCCATTTAGATGCGTATGTTCCCCGAGCAACTTCTTATGGGGTCTATGTGTCTCGACTTATTCGTTTTTCTAGAGCTTGTACTCGATTTGAGAATTTTAATATTCGTAAGCTTTGTATAACTAAAAAGCTACTCCATCAGGACTACCGTTACCGTAAAATTCGTATAAACTTTGCATATTGTATTATCGTAACCCTGATCTTCTTTCCAAATAAAAAAGTAATTTAAGAACTCTTATGTGACAAGGACTTTCACAACCTGACTTCCATAGTGACGTGATTTACAGGCTTCGTAAGGTCCTTGGTCGTGATCACTTTCATTCTGTCTTTGTTAAACTTGTTAAAAGGTTTATCAAAAGAGGTTATGACTCTTATCATTTTGCAACGCACTGCATGCTTGGTGGTGGACCCATTTACAGTTCGCCACTATGCTTTCCCCTTTAATTGTGCGATGACCGGACATGCTGTGGACACTATGATGACGTCTACCTAAATCCCGAAAGGACGGTGACGTTTGATGTTTGTCTGCAGTCTTGTCTTGTCGTGCCCTCAATGGTTTATTCTCGTGTTGCTCTGGCTTCTGCCAAGTCACTGAGTACCTTCTTTGTGGCTTTCTATGCTATTGTATTTTTGTAATTATATATACACGAGCATCTATGTGTTTTACTTATATTGCCTATTAATGCTGCCTTGTTGGTTAGAGAATAGTTCATGGCGGGGATTTCTTTATTTACACTGTCCCGTTTTATTGGGTTGACAGTAGGGTAAATGTGAGGTTTGGTGTACCCTAGAACCTGGTTTAAATCCCAAGCGGCCTTTTCTGCCACTGACCGCTTCAAGGCGGTAGCCCAGTTGTCAACCCTTTTGTGTTTGTGATGTCTTATTTGGCCTTTTATTCATCTTTAAATGTGTTTTTTTTGTTTCTGTGTGCTTGTGGTTGACTGTCGTCCTTGAATGCTGCCTGTCCTGTTCGATGTTAACATTTATATTCATAATTTATATGTAACTATGTCTACTTTTACTGCATCTATGTGTATGTAACGTAATGTATTATGGTTACTGCATCTATTTTTATGTATAACGGTGACTGCTCCCTTTATATGTTACTATGTAAAATGGTTACTCCATCAGTTTATTATACTATACTGAAAGAAAAAATGGATTTTCTGTTACAATAAGGAAAAAGGATTTATGTTTTGACAGAGAGCCGGAGCGTTTGGTACTCTCAGTACTCTGACAAGGCTATGCACTCAACTGTCTATGAAGCTGACAAATTAGCAATTCGGGGACCAATATCCCCTGACATGGATATCCCTCTGAGGATGTATTGAAGACAGACGCCATTTTCCTGCGAGAGAGTCAGGTCTGTCAACCGTTTTTCTTCCTGCTTTTTACTCTATATTGCATTATGTTCATCTATTTCATTCTTCATCTAGTTGCATATTACGCCTTACATCGTGTTCGATTGAAGGTATTAACTGGTTCTACACAAACTAATCGATTTATCGAGTACTTATGCGAAGTATACGAGCTTGTGTTCTCCAGATAAAAGAACGTATACATATACTGTATTTGCAGTATATACATTAAAACAATGTGGTAACACTAAGGTACAAATTAGGGCGTCTGAATTAATTGGTTTTAATTGGGGATACTAGTATATCTTTTTATCATATCTACACTTTCCTACGGTGGCATAGACGTGACATGTGAGACAAATAATGTATCTCGTGGCCACGAGTTATTAAGTCGTGGCCACTACTTATTATGTCGTGGCCACGACTTATAATGTCGTAGCACGACTTATTTATATCGTGGCCACGACATAATTAGCCAATCAGAAGTGCTGAAAAAATCGCTAGAAATCGCGACTTTTCACCCATATTGGTGTATGGGCTCCCTCTCTCCCTACCGGCGCCCCATGGCCACGAGATAATAAATCGTGGCCACGAGATAAATAAGTCGAGGCCACGACATAATAAGTCGTGGCCTCGAGATAAATAAGTCGTGGCCACGACTTATTATGTCGTGGCCTCGACTTATTTATCTCGATGCCACGAGTTATTATCTCGTGGCCACGATTTATTATCTCGTGGCCACGACTTATTTATCTCGTGGCCGTGACATAATTAGCAAATCAGAAGTGCTGAAAAAATCACTAGAAATCGCGACAGTTCACCCATATTGGTGTATGGTCTCCATCTCCCCACTACTGGCGCCACCCCCACCCCCACCACACCCATCCGGCCACGCCAACTTTTTTTTTTTTACATATTGCTGATTTGTTTTTGGTCTGTTCATAGACGTATAGCTATGTTGCCTGCCCCCACCCCCTCCCTCCTCTGCCCCACCCACCCCGCCTAACCCATCCCGCCTAACCCACTCGAAACCCGATGTTTTTTTACATCTTTCTGTGTTGGTTTGGTCTATTCACAGATTATAGCTACGTTTCCCCCCCTTACCCGCCCCCACACCCACCCTCCGCCTAACCCACTCGAAGCTCGATATTTTTCTATATTTATAGCTATGTTGCCCCCCCGCCCCGCTTAACCCACGCGAAACCTGTTTTTTTCTCTTATTTTACATATTTCTGTTGTGTTTTTGGTCCATTCATAGACTTAAAGATATGTTGTCCCCACCCGAACCCCCCCCCCCCCCCACCATCCCCACATCCCCATGCCCAACCCACTCGAAACCCGATTTTCTTTTACATATTTCTGTGTTGTTTTGGTCTATACATAGACTTATAGCTATGTTTCACCCTACCCACTCTCCCACCACCCCCACCACACACACCCCACTCCGCCGGGGGAAAACGTAGCTATAAGTCTTTGAACAGACCAAAACAATACAGAAATATGTAAAAAAAAAAAAACATCGGGTTTCGAGTGGCTTAGGCGGGGTGGCTTAGGCGGGGTGGGTGGGGGCGGAGGAGTTGGGCAGGCAACATAGCTATACTGAGTCTATGAATGGACCAAAAACAATTCAGCAATATTTAAAAAAATAAAATTGGCGTGGCCGCATGGGGGTGTTGGGTGGGGGCGCCGGTAGGGAGAGAGGGAGCCCATACACCAATATGGGTGAAAAGTCGCGATTTCTAGCAATATTTTGTCAGCACTTCTGATTGGCTAATTATGTCGTGGCCATGAGATAATAAGTCGTGGCTACGAGATAAATAAGTCGTGGCCACGAGATAATAAGTCGTGGCCACGACTTAATAACTCGTGGCCACGAGATAAATTATTTTTATCACATGTCACGTCTATGCCACCGTACTTTCCGCAGACTTACTAGCACGTTGTAAATAGTTTTTCACAATTGGTCTAATTTTAGATTTATCTCAGACAGCGGCTTACCGCGGCTAATTATCACTGTGTTAGCCATCTGACCCAGTGTGTATGCATGACTAATTGAATATGAATGTGTTATTAATAGGGCATTATTTCATTCGACGTTTATCTAATTGGACTATACCACTTGAGTTATAAAACCTTAATTTGAATGATCGGTTAAAGGTACACTGACTGGTAAATCGGGGTGCTGTGATCTCCGACCAAAATCTGCCTAAGAGCGTGTGGAATAAACTTGATAGTATAGGCTATCGGTCTTTCATTCCAAAATAGTTTTTTTAGATATTGGTAGCAATGACCTCTGTAGTCCGGTTGTATCTCCAGAGACATTAGTGACATATATCTGCTCCTTTGCAAAGAAATGCATTGATGACCCTGACCTTTACAAACACTGACGTAAGGTTGTGTACGATTAACCTTTTTTCATGTTTTTTCTTGTCATGGATATCCCTCCGGGGAGGTATTGAAGACATACGCCATTTTTCTGCGAGAGAGTCAGGTCTGTCAACCGTTTTTCCTAACCTCCCCACCACCCACCTTCATAGTGTGCGTCTGTCGTTGCGTGCCTTCTGTTTCTCCGTCTGCAAACGTCCTTGAAATGTATTTCATTTTTCTTACCTAGTCATTTGATTGTATCTTATGCTGTGTAATTATGTTCATGATTATGTGTGTATTTATGTTCATCCACCATATTGTCAATACCGTTTATAAAGTTGTATATATACACTTTCAATTCAAAGTAAAATAAATTCCGTCTGACTTCCAAGTCCAGTCGAGTACAAAACTATACTATAATTCTTAGTGCCTTGCTTTCCACTTTGACAATAATGAACTCAGGTTACTTGCACTTTTTACGGCCGAAAACGAAACATAAATAAATTTAGCACTGTCTTTTGCATATATAGCTTAAAGAAACTGAATGTTTATTTCATGTTGTGAAGCATTTGATAACTTTGGCATGTCAGAAGGTGTTCTTGTTTTTCACTTATTATGTGTGATTTAAAGTAAGTATCAGAGTGTTCTCTCATTTATATAAAACGACATTTTTTATATTAAAAATAAGAATATTAGCAAGAAAATGGTTAAACGTTATTAAATAACTATTCTGGGTTTCGAGTGATAAAAAACGCAAAAACAATTGACATTAAAGAAGCTCTACATATATCTTTTTGTCCACCAATTGATATAAACTTTACTTGATCATAAAGAGGACTATGAAAAAGATAAATGGCAATAATTTCACCCCATGTAATATGCATTTTGCTGGGAAAAAACAGGATTGAAAAGATCGGATTTTTGAAATTGTTTTAGACAACGCCGATTGCGGAGATTTTCCAATCTTATTCGTTTACAATCGGAACTGCCTCATTGGATGGGCGAAGTATTCCGATCGATTCATTTACTATCGGAACTGTCCGAATAGTTTGTTTTCGATCAAATGAATCGCACTGCGCATGTCCGAGAAAATCGCAAAAACACGTAGTTCTCCGGCAGGAATAAACGGCAGGGCAGCATTTTATTCGAGATGTTTTTTTGATAATAATTAATAACTTACAGAACAGGAATACGAACCATGATTTTTCTTATAATACTCATAAGATAGCTTTGTATACATATAAATGAAGTAATATTGAGTATTTAATATATTACATTAAAAATCGCGTAGATATAGGTAGTGCCTCTTTAAATTTGTCATTATAATAAAATTAAGTTTTAAATTTTAAAATTATCTCCGTTTATATTGAAATTAGAGCGAAATTATAATTTCTGTACAGCAGGTAAATCAAAACATGTTGCTACTTTTTTTTCGCAGATATCGTTTAAAAATAATGTCCTGCATATACTTGTTAATTATGTTAATTATATTGTTAATGGCGGCTGAAGCACATAGCCATGAATCTGCTCAATGGAATTTACCAGGTTATTTATGTACCAAACCTATTTCTTTCAGTAACTATATGTATAATGGTTACTGCATCTATTTAGATGTAACTATGTATAATGGTGACTGTATCTATTTATATTTAACTATGTATAGTGGTTACTGCATCTATTGATATTTAACGTAATGTATTATGCTTAACGCTTCTATTTATAACAGTCTATTAAATCATTTTAGAATTTGTGATTCTTGGTTCTAAAATGATCTAATAGACTGTTTTATAGGTATATATGTAAAATGGTTACTGCATCTAATTACATGTAACTATGTTTAATGGTGACTGCATCTATTTATATTTAACTATGTATAGTGGTTTTGGGTGCTACATATACTAATTTATATGTGTCTTTATTTATTTGGTCATGATCACCATCATACTATCTTTGTTAAACTCGTTTTACAACACGCTGCATCCTTGGTGGTGGACCCATTTACAGTTTGCTACCATATTTTCCTCTTTAACTGTGCGATGACAGGACAGGCTTTGGATCCTATGATGACGCCTACCTAAAGCCCAAAAGGACGGTGACGTTTGATGTTTGTCTGCAATCTTGTCTTGTCGTTCCATCAATGGTTAATGCTCTTGCTTCTCTGGCTTCTGCCAAGTCACTGAGTAGATTCTTTGCGTGTTTTTGGGTTTACTGTGTCCTGTGTCAGTTGCATTCCTGTTCGACTTTTTTACTTATTTGTATAGATAATGGGTACTGCATAAACTATAATGTAAATTTATCTTTATGGTAAATTGGTTCTGTGTATATGTGTGTGTAACTTTATGGATATTGGGTACTGCATATATATGAGACTTTCATGGCGGGGATTTCTTTATTTACACTGTCCCGTTTTACTGGGATGACAGTAGGGTAAATATGAGTTTTGGTCACCCTAGCACCTGGTTTAAACCTCCAGCGGCCTTTGCTTCTAGGCGGTAGCCCTATTGTCAACCCTTGTGTGTTTGTGATGTCTTATTTTGCCTTTTATTCATTTTTATATGTAGTTGTTTTTCCTTTCTGTGTGTGTTTGTGGTTGACTGTCGTCCTTCAATGCTACTTTTCCTGTTCGATTTTTATATCTTTATTTATGGAATATAAATACTGCATAAGGTATATTTATTGCACAGTTTGTAAATGGTTAGTTTATATGAATGATTATTGTTGCATATATTGACTTGATGGGAATATTAAATTTACTTTTAAATAAGTTCCAAAGATTTTATTTAATAACATAGCAATATAATTTATATGCATGCTTATATAATCCGGCAATAGTATATTTTTTTTGATTTATAAATTCATTAATTAATATCTGATCAGATCAAAATATTCCCCTCCAGGTCTTCACAGCCTTAATATAAAATTTGTCCATTTGAGATTGATGTAGAAATTGATTCTCAAGTTATATATTCAATTTTTTTATATATATATATATATATATATATATATATACGGAAATGAGAGTGAAATTTCTATTTCGCTGACCACAGGTCTGACCAGCTGGTATCAATTAGGAAATCGTATGGCTAGAGCTATCAGCTCCCACAATACTCATTGAAATGTGCTAAAGTCACAGGCTTATGGCTTGATGTAGGTGGGAGACGACTGCCTCTAAAATTAGCCCTAAAGACGTAAATAATGAGTACCGATTTGTTCATTTGTGCCGTCTAAAAAAAAATCGGTATATATTAGTAAAATATTTATTAAAAATATACACACACATAGATGCTCTCGACATTTATTGTATACTTTCATATTGTCCCGTTTAGTTTGCATTGAGCTAAGCGTGCAATATTCTACGATATTGCATGCATTGATATTGGACGGGAACTTTTGCTCGTGCTTGCTAAGAGCCGCGAAATAGAAATAAGGAACTACTTTCAAATAAAAATTACGGAATCCTTCCTATAGTGTCAACAAACAAATACGTGTTTTTTTACAACCTTTTATAGCGACAATTGATAAAATAATTCAAATGGTCACTCACCCACTGTTTTTAACGTTATCGAATGGTAAACAAACTTCCGAAAATCGCTTGATGTTTTTAATGACGTCATCCGACGTCGACGTCGTTTTTGCGCAAAATAATCATCTACACAAAATGAAACTGAATGGCAAGATAGGAATTCCATCAAAAGCTATAAAAATAACACAAATACAATGAATAGTAATAGTCATATAGGTTATTGCATTTGCATGGCTAAATATTACTTGGAACGAGTTGTTTTTGATCAATGTTAATTGTATGACTATTACTTTTCATTGTATTTGTGTTAATGTTATAGCTTTTGATGGAATTCCTATCTTGCCATTCAGTTTCATTGTGTGTGGATGATTATTTTGCGCGAAAACGACGTCGACGTCGGATGACGTCATTAAAAACATCAAGCGATTTTCTGAAGTTTGTTTACCATTCGATAACGTTAAAAACAGTGGGTGAGTGACCATTTGAATTATTTTATCAATTTTTGCCATAAAAAGTTGAAAAAAAATCGTAATTTTTTGTTGACACTATAGGAAGGATTCCGTTATTTTTATTTTGAAAGTAGTTCCTTATTACTATTTCGCGGCTCTTAGCAAGCACGAGCAAAAGTTCCCGTGCAATATCAATGCGTGCAATATCGTAGAATATTGCACGCTTAGCTCAATGCAAACTAAACGGGACAATATGAAAGTATACAATAATACAATTAACATTGATCAAAAACAATATGAAAGTATACAATAAAAAGGTTATTGAATTTGTATGGCTAAATATTACTTGGAACTCGTTGTTTTGGCGCAGGACGACTCGCAAGATCGTCGTCCTTTGTCAAAACAACTCGTTCCAAATAATATTTAGCCATACAAATGCAATAACCTAATATATTATTCTACAGAGAATTCTGCCAAATACACCTTTATAGCCAAATGTTGGTGCAAAACGATCTGTTTTATTGCGTCCATAATTATAACGTTATTATACAGTTAATTGTACTTTTTATTGCACAAGTCAATGTTGTGTTGAAAACCTGTATTGAACACGACACCTATGACTTGTCGAACACCTGTATTGGACACGACGCCACAACATTAACGAATAGTCATGCAATAGAAAATCAGTATTGGACACGACGCCCACGACAGGTTTTCACCACAACATTAACGAGTAGGCCTACAATAGAAAACCTCTACTGTACAGTTAACCATATACTATCCTTTTCATTCTTCACCTATATTAATTACATATGCGGACATTAAAGTAAAAAAAAACATGAACAAAAGATTTGGTTTGAGATATTTTATTTTAACAAAATATCAATACAGTAAAAGGGGAAATAATGAAATAACTAGAAAACACAGGTTTGTATGTGAGAAGATGACACGGGGTTCATGGTTCGGGATTCAAGATTCAAACCCAGTTCTGTATTCAACATACGGATATATTTCGGAGTTCAACATTCAAACCCAGTTCGGTATTCAACATTTGGAGTCAGTTTGAAATTCAACTTTCATATCAAATCCGGGGTTAAACATTCGAACCCAGTTCGGTATGCAACATTCACACCCGGGGTTCTACATTCAGAGGGTTCAAGATTTGAACTCAGTTCGGGGTTCAACATTCAGACCATTCAGACCCAGTTCAGGGTTCAACATTCAGACCCAGTTTTGGGTTCAACATCCGAACCCAGTTCGAGGTTGAACATTTGGACCCAGTTAGTTTTTCAACATTCGACCCAGTCCGGGGTTCAACATGCAAATCATGTTCGGGGTTCAACATATTTGGACCCAGTTCGGTATTCAACATTCAGACCAACTTCGGGGTTCAACATTCGGACCGAGTTCACAGTTCATTATCCGAACCGAGTTCGATATTAAACTTTTGGATCCAGTTCTGTATTCAATATTCAGACCCAGTTTGGGGTTTAACATTCGGACCCTGTTCGGAATTCAACATTCGAATCTAGTTCATGGTTCCACATTCGGACCCAGTTCGGTATTCAACATTTCGACCCAGTACGGGGTTCAACATTCGGACCCAATTCGGTACTCAACATTCTGACCCATTTAGGGATTCAACATTCGGACACAGTTCGAGGTTCGAGGTTTAACATTCGAACCAAGATCGGGATTCAATCTTTGCACCCAGTTTTGGGTTCAATTTACGAACCCAGTTCGTTGTTCAATATTCGGACCCAAATCTGGGTTCAACTTTCGAATCCAGTTCTGGGTTCAAGATTCTGACCCAGTTCGGTATTCAACATTCAGATCCAGTTCGATAATGTACATTCGAAAGCAGTTCAGTTTTCAACATTTCGAAACAGTTCGTTTTTCAGCATTCGGACCAAGTTCGGGTTCTAACATTCAAACCCAGTTTGATATTCAACATTCGGATACAATTCGGTATTCAAAATTCAGACATATTTCTGGGTTGAACATTCGGTCCCAGTACGGGGTTGAACATTCGGACCCAGTTCGGGGTTCAAAATTCGAATCCAGTTCGGGGTTCAACTATCGGACCCTGTTCGGTATTCAACATTCGGATCCACTTCGGTGTTCCACATTTTGACCAAGTTCGGAGCTTAACATTCGGACCCATCTGGGTTCAACATCGGTTCCAGTTCTGGGTTCAGCATTCGGACCCAGTACGGTATTCAATCTTCAGACCCAGTTCGGGGTTCAACATTCAGACTCATTTCGGGGTACAACATTTGGACCCAGTTTGGAGTTCAACATTCAGACCCAGTTCGGGGTTCAATATTCCAGTTTAGCGTTTAACATTCGGAAACAGTCCGTGGTTCAACATTCGAACCCTGTTCGGTATTCAAATTTTGGATCCAGTTCGGTATGCAACATTCATACCCAGTTCGGGATTCAACATTTGGACCCTGTTCAAGTTCAACATTCGGACCCAGTTTAGAGGTCGACATTCAAACCCAGTTCGATATTCAACATTCGAATCCAGTTCGGGATTCAACATTCGGACCCAGTTCAGGGTTCAACATTCGGACACAGTTCGGGGTTCATCATTTGGACCTAGTTCGGTATTCAACATTTGGACCCAGTTCGGGGTTTGACATTCAAACCCATTTCAGTATTCAACATTCAGATCCAGTTCGGTATTCAACATTCGCATTAAGTTCGGGGTTCAGCAAACGGACCCATTTCGGGGTTGAACATTCGGACTCAGATCAGCGTTCAACATTCAGACCCAGTTCGGTATTCAACTGTCGGATCCAGTTCGGTATTCAATTTCACACACATATGCATAACTAAGTGCCAACTTTACTGTCATTATTTATTATTTGATTCTGATGAGTACCCTAATGGTTAGAAACAAGTTAATTAATAAAGTTATAAACAATTCTTTAACTACCCGTAATAAATTGCAACGCAATTATTCATATATAGGCCGTGACATTTTGGTTCCACTCGAGCACGTTAAAGAACCATAGGAATCTATTCGATAATAAGTGTAGGGCAGGTTCCCGGATTCCTATGTATTCTTCCACTCTCTCTGGGGCTGCTCTAAATAACCTTTACTGTGTTGATGAGCCGTTAAACAACATTCAATTCAATTCCACTCAAGCTGCCAATTCTAATATGCATTTTCGGAAAGGTCAATGTATTACGCTTCTTTAAAGCCAGGATAGTGTTTTTAGGTCGGTAGCTAAGTGTGTAAAACTATTGTGTTATAAAGGCAGTTAATTTTTAAGAAAATGTTCTAAATTGATATAAAAATGGATGTATGGCATGGATTAACTCCACCAATTTTTTTGTGCATTTGATTGCATTCAAAATGGTTACGTAAGTCATGTAAACATATTGCTATAGTTCAATAGTTCAACCCTTAAAAACGTATAAAAACATATAGACCTTGGGCCAGAACCCCAAAATTGACAATCCGGTACCATTTTGGTGGGCAAATTCTTACTATTGTCAATTTGGGGGCAATTTTATGGAGGTAAGGAAAATGCATTATAGCAATTTCAAAGTTACAGCTTTACATGATTTTAATGCGTTTTTAAACATAACCCCCTTGAAAAAAATGAAAATCACAGAATGTCATAAAATGTCACTCAAAAAGTTATATTTAATAATTTCTGTATTTTCACTATTAATAATTATGTAAAACAGTTAACAGCCCCGAAATATGACAAGTACAATCAGTTTAAATGACCTTGTTTTCTTCTTTTTAGCCAAAAATCTCAATTTTACATGAAAATTTACACCACCCACTTTTAGAGACTTTATACTTAACTTATAGATTTTCTGTTTGTTACATAAGCAATACACGTATGTGTTATTTTGAGACAATAAAATATATACTAGAAGAAAATAACACAAATTCGAGTGTTTGTAATACATTTTTTAAGTAAGCGATGGATAAAAGAACCCATTGAATTCTAAAATGAGTGCAATATTAAGTGATATTTTGGCATTTATAAGATATTACTTTGACATATATCACACTAGTATTTTTTCGAATCTCAGTGATGAAATGTTCTAACAACAGATAAAAGTATGTTCAGTTTATTAAATACTGTTCTGTTTTATGGTCAATTAATGACTTTTCTTTGTTAAATTTGCATATCAAATTGCCCCACCCACTTAGGATTAAGATCAAAAATTATTCAAACGGACAAAGGTAAACATTGATACCAGTTTTAGTGTCAAATGGAAACTGTTATCATGTTCTGAGTAAATGTTCAGGTAAATGGAAATTAAACATGCATAACAATAAATTCTAAATTTCATTACTTAGTGGTATTACGGCTTTACTTGATTTCAAATGTGTTTTATAAGTGTACATGTATAGGGGTAAAATACCAACTTTCCTCAAAAATTATGTCTTCATTTATAAGCAACTGTGGATATATGATTAGAGTTTAAGTGTAAAATGTCAGATTTCTTACAATTTCTTTATAAATAGTATTGTGGAAATTAAGAACCTGTGAAAATAAAAGGAATACTTTAATAAAACCATTTTGGGATATTTGCTTTTGGTAACATGGATATATTGATGATGGCATGACACTACCAATTTCCATATTTACACAATAATATTTATATAGGATCATTCCAGTGTATACATGTATATAAGTGGTTTATTTAATTTATATATTTATTCTAGGTAGAACATGATTAACAATATAATATATATTTATTCTATATAAACATATTGGCTGTTCAAAAAAGTAATTTTACCTAGCTATGGAATTACCCCACCCACCCAATTTATAATGGGGAAGCTCAAGTAAGTGTAAATGTGTATCACTGATTCATTGATTTATATTCTTCTGTTAAACAAATTAAATTACAGATGCAATTGATTCTTATTTTTATTTTTTAACATCTTTACGCACAATTAAACATCAAATTATACTAGAATGAATTACATTATAAAGTGGGTGGGGTAAATTGAAGTTGATTTCTTCACAAAAACATTTCCTTTTGATGTAAATGACAGATGATTCTATACATTATAAAATATTTCCAATTTCATTATTTTAACCAATTAACTTTATTCTGAATACCTTGTCAGTTATTACTATTACAATGACATTTCTTTTATGCAACTTTTACAATAGAATGGGGTGTTTTGTACTTCTTTAAATTCGACCGTACATTTTGAAACCTGTTTTGCCATTTGATTATCTTTACAGCTATTAACATAAAATACTTCCGCATATTTTTTTCTGTGAAATATAAAATGAATAACCATGTTTTGTATGTTTTTACATTCAACTTTTGCGTTTAGGTCACTTTTTCACACACTGTATGCACTAGAACTTTCAAACTTTGCTTATAGTTGTATCTTTGGTGGTATATTGCAACGTGACAAAGCAAATATGGATGTGACCTTGACCCTCCAAGCAAGGGGCAGATAACTTAAGTTTTACCATCAACTTTTGCGTTGTGGTCACTTTTTCACGAACTGTATGCACTAGACCTTTCAAACGTAGCTTTTAGCTGTATATTGAGTGGTACATTGCAAAGTGACAAAGCAAATGTGGATGTGACCTTGACCCTCCAATAAAGGGGCAGATAACCTTATAATTTTTACCTTTAACATTATTTTGCGTTTAGGTCACTTTCTTGCAAACTGTATGCACAACACCTTTCAAACTTTGTTTTTAGTTGTATCTTGGGTGATACATCGCAACGTGACAAAGCAAATGTAGATGCGACCTTGATCCTCCAAGCAAAGGGCAGATAACCTTATAATTTTTACCTTCAACTTTTGCGTTTAGCTCACTTTTTCACAAACTGTATGCACTAAGACCTTTCAAGTGGTACATTGCAACTTGACAAAGAAATGTGCATGTGACCTCGACCCTCCAAGCAATTGACAGGTAACTTAATAATGTTTACCTTCAACATTTGCGTTTAGGTCACTTTCTCTCAAACTTCATGCATTAAACCTTTCAAACTTCGCTTATAGTTGTTTCTTGGGTAATACACCACAACGTGTCAAAAAGCAAATGTGGCTGTGACCTTCACCATCCAAGCAAATGGCAGATACCCGGTAACTTTAATTGTTACATTTACATCATTTTCTCATAGTGCCTCAGCAAACTGTAAGCTCCATTGTTTTTAGTTATTAAAATGTTTACAAACCTTAGTTAGGCGAGACATGTGAATCTGCGGATTTCTTGTTTAACCATGTATGTACATCTTTATTTTTGCCGATATAAATCTATCTATGTATCGTTTTCTAAGATGTTAGGTTTTATATTGCTACACAGCCTTCAATTGACGACTGTCAGCACTCACAAAACGTGATCAAACTAGAAGGCATGGTCAAACATTATTGGGTGAGACACGTCATACAATTTATCTGCGTCTATTACATGTATTAATAGAATGTGTATGGAGATATGTATGCGTATTTATTTGAGATTAAAGCTATGATTTTGCAACTGACATAGCAAATACTAAGTTTGATTTATTTTTAATTGATTATAAAAAGAAAATAGAATATAACTGTATTACCCTATTTGAATTGTTACTTTTAAAATGAGGGATTGCGAGGTGGGGATGGGGCGGCGGCGGAGGGACTAACACACCGAGGATTTGACAGAAATAAACTCCTGTTTGAAAGGAATGAGCTGTTCCAGCCAAACTATTCGCACTACCACCACCCCACCGCCACCCTCTGGATTTAGACCCCGCACACAGCATGTCAACAAAATACCCTTTTTTCTTCAAACATATCCTCAAACAAACCTACACTGAAAAGAGCGTTTATTCAAACCTCGAACTACTTGAAAATCTACAAATACCCCCATCCAGACGACCTCATTACCTCGTTTACCTAAAAATCACCTCCTATAGAAAATATTTTTTTACAACACCCCAGTCCGCTGGAAAATTTCGAAAATATCCCACTCACCAAAAAAAAACTCGAAAACCGGACACACCCATCACCTCACCCCGCCCAACCCTTAATGGGTGATGTTTCCTATGAATGAGTGTTTATAATGATGATGTTGATATGATTTAACATAAAATTGGATTTAAGGGACACTGTACAATTTAGATTAAAGGGACATGTGCCAATAATTTTGGACTTTGTTCTAATAGCGGATTTTAGAAATATTTGATATAATTTATGTGTATTCTGCAAGTGAATATTGTTCATTGTACAATTTAAATAAATGTGTTGATTATAATTTAAAAATTGTTGTTGCTGGTTTTGCACTTCCTTTCCTGTTACTTTTTACACGTAACGGTTAGGAACGGATATTGCGTGCAGAGCCCAATTAGACCAACGATATTTACACCGGGGTACTGACTTAAGACAGAACCGGTACAGTACCAACATTGGGGACTACCCTGTAAAATGTTGCTCCTAGGGTAGAAATTAAACATTTCTCTATTTCCCTGGGTACTCCCGTTGCTGCCACAACCCCATCCCCACCCAGGTGAGTGAAATAAATTATAATTGCGTACTTGCTTTTACGTGTACTCTCCCAGTTATTACTTCTATCCTACAACATTTTCACAGGTACGAACATTCTAAAAAATCTAAAAGAGCACAAAAAATGGAATGGGTGGGGAAGGTGGTGGGGTTCGGAGGGTTTTGTTATTACATTATTTTTGTTTTTCTAGATCTTTTTATAGAACGTAGATCAGACGTTTGGTCATCATCGTGATTGAAATGCGCTTTACGTATTATTACGTATTTACCGTTTGAAAAATCGGCCTGTGACTGTTGCTTGTTTGCGTGAAACGGGACATGCGCAGTGAAGCAATCTATAAAATCGTAACATATGAAAATTGATTGATCTCATCATCATCATCATAATGATAAAATCACAGCATATAACAGAAAAAGGACTTCATATCATAAGAAATGCACCACGTATAAAGCCGTTTGTACCGAATATAATGCAATTGAAACCACCGAATATAAAGACGTATCCACCACGTATATTAACATATATACCATATATAAAGTCAACAGAAGCACTACATATAAATACAAACCTACTTCATATAATGTTCAAAGGACCCCATATATATTAGATAAACTACTGAATATAGCAATAACTGGACAGAATATAATGGTTTATCTACTACATACAATGACTTATCTATCGCATATACTGATTAATCTACTGCATATAAATACTTTTCTACCACATATAAAGATTTATTTAAAACATATAATTAAAAATAAACTACATATCATGAAAGATCTACCACACATAAAGGGAAATGTACTGCATATATTAATCGGCAACATCATAAGACAGTCATGGCGTTCCATACAAGTTCATTGATCAGTATGGCAGATCATTAACACATCAATACATGTTGTGTATAACTGTATAAATAAACGTTTGTATACACACTTGGTTTTATATTTAATATCGTCATATAATGACCAAATTGACACATCAACATCCTTCAAAAAAACTTTATCCAACCATTTACTCTAATATTTCGTCTTCCTCTTCAATTTATTCGTCATCAAAATCTACCTTATGATCAAAGTTCATATCATCTTTTCCTTGGTTGGAACATTCGCGTAGTCTGCAGCAGAGAGGTACATGTTCTGTTATGTACTTTTTATTGTAAAGTCTAATAACAATAAAATCAAATCATAAAGAACACTTTTATTTTAAAAGAAACACAATGAATGATTAATCATATTTCATAAGCATAATTATGTTACAACAAATCATTAAAAGGAAATCACAAGAGATAACCATTTTCACAATTTCCTCAGGTGGTTGTCTCCCTCGGATGAAAAAATCGAGCAGGACTTACCCTATATTATTCCACTGACTAATGTATTTGCCAATATATACCAGTACAACACAGTTTATACTAGACTGAGATTAATTGTGTTAATATGGTAGAGCTACTATTTCAGATTTCATTTTCTGCCACACTAAAATACTAACATTGCAAGGTCATTGACATTAGCTAATGTTCATGAGGTTGGTCTGCTTTTACTTACCTTTACAACAGATATATGCAAACTATGAGATCACTTTGGGTTAAAAACAAAAGATAAAGTTATGAAATTTAATAAGAAACATCTTTACCTTATTTGCTTGCTGTCTTTTTTATTTCATGTTATTTTCTGCAATTGTTTACATTTTTACTCTGCATAATAAATGGGTGAATTTATTAACAAGGGAAGTAACTTTTCAAATACTTCTTAAAGTATTTCTTTTATTTTCAAAGGTTTGTAATTTCCACAATACTATTTATAAAGAAATTGTAAGAAATCTGACATTTTACACTTAAACTCTACTCATATATCCACCGTTACTAATAAATGAAGATATAATTTTTGAGGAAAATCGATATTTTACCCTATACATGTACACTGTATAAAACACATTAGAAATCATTCTTTACCTGAACATTTACTCAGAACATGTCAATAGTTTCAATTTGACACTAAAACTGGTACCAATTTTCATCTTTGTCCATTTGAATAGTTTTTGATCTTAATCCTGAGTGGGTGGGGCAATTTGATATGCAAATTTAGCAAAGAAAAGTCATTAATTGACCCTAAAACAGAACATTATTTAATAAACTGAACATACTTTTATCTGTTGTTAGAACATTTCATCACTGAGATACGAAAAAATACTTCAAGTGTGATATATATCAAAGTAATGTGCTTATAAAAGCCAAAATATCACTTAATCTTGCACTCATTTTAGAATTCAATGGGTTCTTTTATCCATCACTTACTTAAAAAAATGTATTACAAACACTTGAATTCTTGTTATTTTCTTCTAGTATATGCTTTATTGTCTCAAAATAACACAAACGTGTATTGCTTATGTAACAAACAGGAAATCTGTAAGTTAAGTATAAAATCTCTAAAAGTGGGTGGGGTAAATTTACATGTAAAATTGAGATTTTTGGCTAAAAAGAAGAAAACAAGGTCATTTAAACTGATTGTACTTGTCATATTTCGGGGCTGTTAACTGTTTTACATAATTATTACTAGTGAAAATACATAAAATATTTTAAAAAACTTTTTGAGTGACATTTTATGACATTCTGTGATTTTCATTTTTTTCAAGGGGGTTATGTTTAAAAACGCATTAAAATCATGTAAAGCTGTAACTTTGAAATTGCTATAATGCATTTTCCTTACCCCCATAAAATTGCCCCCAAATTGACAATAGTAAGAATTTGCTCACCAAAATGGTTCCGGATATCGTTCTGGCCCATGGACTAATATGGAAGAAAACATTTAACCATTTTAATCATTAAACGCACATTCTATCGAAAGAAGGTAAAGATAACCAAACAAATTAGAATTTATTTATCCTTTTTAAGCAAATTACATGCTAATATAGTTTTTGACATTATATATATACGAAACAATACGAAATAATATAAACGTGTGACTTCTCTGTAATAGTGGTGTTGCTATAAATGGAGATAATAAAGTACATTTTTAAGTTTTTAATTAATCAGTTGATAACAAGCAAGGTTTTACGCTAGCGTAAAAAAGCTGCCTATAAGTAAATAAACATGACTGTTGGCCCGTGAACTGATAGGAATGCAAACAATTGTTAGTATAATTAATGAAAATCTGAGAATTATCAAGCTGAAATAAGTTTTGCTGTTTTTATCAAAAGCAATAACTACTCAGTGGATGCGTCAATAGCGTTCACTGTGAAACTTGGCCTAGGTCTTATTGATATAATCTTTAATGATAGTTTAAACAATTAACAACCCATACTTATAAATGTTTTGGCTGGACAATCTTCCTCATAATTTAATTTTCTGATATAATCATTCAAATGCAAAGTAATAAAAAAATCAAAAATCATTTGAAGTGACAGTGTGGACAATCTGATTTGCTTCTTTTTCGCTTTTTTTTGCATTATAAATAAACCGATATAACGCTAAACTTTGTCGTTATATCTATATATCTATATCTATATACTGCGACACACCCTCACGGGTAGGTTGGAGCAGGTTGCGCGCTTGTGTCTGTTAGTAGACAAGATAAAAAGTTTAAAAGAAAGAAAAAGTGAGAAAATAGTGCGAAAGGTGTGTTAAAATTAAAGTGTGAAAAAGATAAAATCAGGGTAAAAACAACACTACAGCACTTATGGTTTGGTGTGGTTGATGCGACTGACAGCATGCTTAAACTTATTCAAGTAAGGTAGCTGCAGGAGCTGTTCACAAACACAGCATAAAGAGCCGCTTGCCTGACAAGGCTTCTATCTTTTCAGCTGAACTTAAGGCAATTGAACTTGCCTTAAATTATATTCAGGAATCTGATGATGACCATTTTGTAATCTTTTCTGATTCCCTTTCATCTCTTCAAGCACTGGGTAATATGAAACATGATAACCCAGTTGTGCTTCAACTTTTAGAAAACTCTTATAATTGATAATGTTATTATTTTCTGCTGGCTTCCAAGCCATGTAGGAATACGTGGTAATGATAGAGCTGATAGTGCTGCTAAGGCAGCATTAGATCTACATATATCTTATACCAAATTACCTTATACTGATTTTAAAAGTTGTATTAACACATATATTCGTAACTCTTGGCAAACCGCTTGGGATTTGTCAGTTAACAATAAACTCCATTCAATTAAACCGTTACTCGGAGAAAGGCGCTCTTCTAGTAGACCCATTCGTCGAGAGGAAGTTGTCCTAGCTCGGTGCAGAATAGGGCATACACGTTATACTCATTCATATTTATTACAAGGTGAGCCATTACCAGAATGTATACCCTGCTTTGCACCGTTAACGGTCAAACACATATTGCTGGAATGTGTAGACTTTGATCCTATGCGTCAAAGGTACTACAATGTTAATACTATGACCGAGTTATTTAATACTATAGATTTTAGTCTAGTTTTAGATTTCCTTAAGGAAATCAGACTTTATAAATCAGTATAATATGTTCTTGTATATAATTACTTTCTTATATACCCGTTTTCGGGCATTCGTTGATTTACATATATAGTTTATATTACTACCATATCATCCCTTATTTTTTAATAGTTTTATCCTGATATATTTACATTAATTTTTAATTAATCCTTCATTTATTCATATTTCGTCAGTTTTTGCGCTCAATATGACCTATTTATGTGTCGACGTGCCGTAAAACAACATTCATTCATTCATTCAAGTCATGCATCTGGACAACATCTTCCGGCAGAGCATTCCACTGTACTATGGCTAAAGGAAAAAAGGAATATTTGTAATAGTTCACTCCAGTGTGTATTTGTCTGTAAGTGATTGAATGGCAGTATCTTGAGACCCTGTTGTTACTTTGTATATAGGCTGGAATCGGAATAGCTACTAAGCCATATACAATTTTATAAAAAAGACATAGGCGTGCATCTGACCTCCGTTGTTCGATGGATCGCCAGCCCATCCTCTCCAGCATCTCAGTGACGCTTGAGGACTCAACCTGGAAAAGTCATTTTGGGTCCATCTGGCAGCTCGGCGCTGGACCATTTCCAGCCTATCTATATTAGATTGAACGTTCGAATCCCAGACAGAGCAGGCATACTCTAGTTGGGGGCGGACTAGGGCTTTATAAGCACATTCCCTTACTGTAGGTGCTTTTGTCCTAATATTTCTTTGTAGGAAACCTAAGGTACGGTTAGCGTTTGCTGATATGCGATTGACATGGGTATTCCACGACAAGTTGTCTGAAAGGTCTACCCCTAGATATCGAGCGCTGCTGACCGTTTCTAGTACATGCCCATTCAGAGAGTAACTGGTAGGGATTGGAGTTTTCGCTTTGGTATCCTGAACGACTTGGCACTTAGAGATATTAAAGCTCATATCCCACTTGGAAGACCATTTTTGTAATGTGTTTAGGTCGGTCTGGAGTTTGGCGCCATCTGTCAGTTTGTCGTCGATTGTCAGATACACTGCTGTGTTGTCCGCGAACAACCTTACTTGCGAGATGATGCTTTCGGGTAAGTCGTTAATATATACCAGGAACAAAATTGGACCAAGGACAGACCCTTGGGGTACACCAGATGCTACTGATATCATGTCTGAGCTTTCTCCCTCCAGCACTACTGTTTGTGTCCGACCACTCATAAATGCTCGTATCCAGGGCAATATTAGACCGCGGATGCCATAACTGTGTAGTTTGAGGAGCAACTTCTCGTGGTTAACCATGTCAAAGGCCCTGCTGAAGTCAAGCAAAATAAGATCAGTTTGATTACCTTTGCTGGTATTTCTGGCTAAATCTTCCACCAGCATGACTAGTTGTGTTTCACAGGACCTGCGTTCTCTGAAGCCATGCTGGAGGTCGTACATGAGCTTGTTGGTATCCATGTGCTTGACCAGGTTCGAAGCTACAATATGTTCTAGGACCTTGCACAGGATGCACGTAAGGGATATGGGACGGTAGTTTGCCGCAAGAGACTTGTCACCTTTCTTGAGGAGAGGCGCTACATTTGCAGTAGAACATTCCTGTGGTACCTGGCCTGTTTCTAGGGACAAACTGAAAATTACCTGCAGGATGGGTGATAGTAGTTCCTGGAGAACTAGAGGTTTAAGTCTGTCTGGCCCGGCCGCCTTATTTGGGTTAAGATCCTTAAGGAGTTTGAGAATACCTGTAGTGCTTATGTCTATGTCTGGCATGATTGTTGTTTTATTTGATAGTGAGGGTGGTAATGTTGGTATTTCGATGTGAGTTTTATCAATGTGGTTTTGGATGCTAACTTAGCATAGTTGACTGAGGCTGATTGGGGATTTAGGAGTGAAAACAGATTGAAATTGTGAGTTTAAAATGTTTGCTTTCCCAGTTGTGTCTGTGATTAGTTTACCTTCAGATTGTAGAGGAGGGATGCCTTGGTTGTCTTGACGAGAATGTTTCAGAAAGGAGAAAAAAATGGAATTTACCTTGGGTTCTTAAACTTCCTGGTTTACACCAATGATTTCTTCCAAGTATGATTCGTAGGCAGTCTTTATTTTAATTTGCACTGAGTGCCGAAGTTTCAAGTACTTAGCTCTGTGTGCCTCGTTGACTGTCTTCTTCTGCCGGCAGTATAGCTTGTTTCTACTTCTTATGGTTCGCCTTATGTCTTGCGTTATCCATGGTAGAGAAGACTTACCTCTAATAACTTTGGATGGCACACATTCATCAAGGTGTTTGTTAAGGTTCTGGGTGAAGTCATCCCAGAGTTCTTGAACAGACTTACCCAAGTAGTGTTTTAATAAATTGTTCTTAAAATTTTCCATTTTTATTTTAAGGATTTCCCAGTCTGCTTTCCTGTAGATATGGACTTTGCGTGGTTTAGATCTAAGCAGTTTTGGCCTTAAGTTGGCTTCAACGCACACAATGTAATGGTCACTGAGACCTGGGATTATGTCAACTTTGTGTATGAGTGTGTCATTTGTGGTGAGAAAAAGGTCAAGAATGTTGTTCAGTCTGGTAGGTTGAGTCACCATTTGTGTGAGGTTAAAATCATCAATGATATGAATAAATGTTTCATATACACTGCGATAATGGCAAGTTTGGTTGATGGATGGAATATTTTCATCCCATGATAATTTTGGAAAGTTCAGGTCTCCAATTAACCAAATATTACCTTTGTTCTTACTGACTAGTTCTAGTGACTTCCTGAGTTCTTCTAGACTGTCTTCATCATGTTCATGTGACCTGTAATACGCACCTATATGAAGAGGTTGGGCTCCAACAATTTCAATCTTTATCCAAGTAATTTCACAGTTTGTTGTGAATTTCGGTTGGTGTGAGCAAATAAGGCGATTACTTACCAGTATGAAGACACCTCCGCTTCTTTTACCTCCATGAGACCTATCCTCTCTGTGTAGGGTATAGCCCTCTGGTAGAAACTCACTACTTTTAATATCAGGTGTTAGCCATGTTTCAGTGCCAACGAGAATGTCAGGCTTCTCTATGTTTACTAGAGTTTTAAACTCACCTGTTTTGTTGACTACAGATCTGAAATTAACATTTAGTACTTTTATTTTGCGAGAGTGATTTTTTGTATTTGGAGTAGATGTCAGGACTGGGTCCAGGTCATCAAGCACACTGTAGCTGCTGAGAGAGGAAAAGGTGGATGTATCAAAATAACTGGAACTAAAATTTGGTAGCCACCATTTCAAGCACAGCCATGAATAGCTGTCATGGTTAACATGTATATTGTATGTATCTTTTTCCATACTTGAGCATACTCTGTGATACCTACTATCACAACCGTTACATTGAATACCATCCCCGACATTACTTTTCACGGCCCGTCCACAATGTTCACAGGGGTATTTCGGTGGCCTAGGTCCGGGGTTCATTTCAATATCATGCGAGAGAGTAACCAACAATAAACTTAGGTATGCAGGACTCATCTTTGTTTGTCTGCTTTGGGGTGATATGAACCACTGAACGAGTTTATTTACCACGTGTCTGGAGCCGACTATGGGTGACATGAGTGCAAACGGATCGCTTTCTCGGACCTAGGCCTCCGAAATACCCTTGTGGACATTGTGGACGGGCCGTGAAAAGTAATGTCGGGGATGGTATTCAATGTGACGGTTGTGATAGTTGGTATCACAGAGTGATATTCATGGATTCAATAAATTTCATGGATTTTTAAAGAGTTGCACTTATTTCATTCCAATATTTGCGATTTCATTCAGTGGCAATTACGATTTCATTTTGCTCCGTAAACATTCCGGACACATACAGATCCCGGAAACATTGCCGCATTCTACACTGTGTAGACTGATCTACGAAAACGTCAAATCCACAGGCGAAACGGTAACCTCTGAACGTTCAAAAATATGTGTTGATACTATTCAAGATTTTTCTGACAATTTCTCTAGGAATTCAAGTTGTAAAGCCTGCTTATCGCCACTTACATGAGTCACAGTCCGTTAACCATAGACAAATATAAAACCCATATAAGCTGAATAATCCAGTGTCTCATTACAACGGCTTGTTGTATGTCCATCCTATAGCGTTGTGGATTCAATTGGTCAGCTCTTTCCCCATACATATGCATCAGCAACAGTACAACATTTGCGTGCATACCAACGCGTGCAAACAAGGACCTCGGAAAGTCTTACATACCTTTAGAATAGGGATGGTACACCTTGGACTTTGTTATAAGGCCTGATATAACAGATGAACCATCTGTTCCTTTAGATTTCGGAATGTTATCAAAGTATCAAGCGAAACTTACTCTACACTGTACTTGCAGAAAGCATAGACTTCCCTGTGTTGTAACATGGTGTTAATGCAGGAGAGTTAGTTGTAGGTTGTATACCAGATTCAGAATGTTAACATGCGTCAACTTTCGGCAGATGAAAACGTAGTATTCTGTTAAAAATGTTAAGAAAATGTTAAGATCATGATTATCTCTTACAATAGCTTTGAGACGTAATTATTGTCCAGGCTGAGTTTTCTTTAAAACTACGTTTACTTCTGAATTTCATTTTTCTCAACCCAAAACCGAAATATCACTTCTCTTAGGTCTGTTAATTGGCATATACTTTTTTGCAATAGTTTAATAAAAGAAATATTACAAGGGCATTTACGTATGCAATTTGTGAGTTTGAGTTTAATTATCAAAATCGTTTAAAATATCTTCAGTCCATGCATTGCAAATACATGATATTCATGCAATTCTTTTTTTTAACCTATTTTTTTTTGTGTGTGTTCGCTAATTTTTTTCCCATATACACGAACATAATAAGAAAATGTTAAAAACCTTCAGCTCCCGTGCATTTCAAAAGAAATTATTTTTTAATAAATATTAAAGTTTCCGTAAATTTTATTTGCAGTTTTCAAATTACTTCGGAACTTTTTGTGTGTACCTTAATAAATATTTATTTACATTTTTGAAAACTGCTTTGTTTTGTTATAAATAAATATCAAAAAATATTTTATTTCATGCTTTATTTTCGTAGATTTTCTCCAAAAATGTCAGGATGTATAAACATTGTTTATTCCAAAAAAAATTCTCATGTAAATTAATATAATATAATGTTTAAAGAACATTTAACTCCCTTATAATGCAATACAATTGTATTTTAAATGGTCCTGTTTTCGGCGGTTTTGGTTTAAATATCGATATTCTGGACCAAAAGAAATGGCATTTTCAAATCTCTGATCCTTTAGGATTGTCTCTTCTGTAGCTCATGACACCTTTACATTTAAAGAAACACTACAAACGACTTCCGTTTTGCTATATTTTAATTATAATCTAAAATTTCATAACTATTTTTTAAATTAATTTTGTGTTGATTTACACCCAAAATTTCAAGATTTATATGTTTTATTCATTCCAAATATTTGTTTTCATGAACATGTATATGACAGATAAGTTTAAACCTGCATGGCCGGTAGGAGCTACACACAACAGATAAAGGCAGGGCTTACAATGAATAGCTGATAATACACTGAACCCAAACTATTAGTGCTTGCCTCTAAACTGCATAGGTGCTGACCAGCATAGGGTATAAAAAATACTATAATCTCTGATATTTTGTAATGAGACAATATTATCGGCATATTGTACAGAATTAAAATAGCTTAATAACACAAACTTATTCACATTATTGCAGATTGATCATAATGAATAGAATACAATCACTGCAAATCCCGCTAGAGGCAGAGTGGTAGGACCCCTTTCATGTTTATTTTGTCATTTTTTTATCATGCTCAATCAAGGCCTTCTTCAAGACACCGCGTATGCAAATATGGGAACGTGGCTTCATCGTAAATGGACTTGCTACAATGGAATAGAATTGGCAGCAACTCTGCAGTTCTGCAGGTTAGAAGGTTCTAGGCCCATTCTCCATATTTGTATCTAGATGTAAATGAAGGATGAGCCTGGCATGTTTATCCCTGTTTGGTGCCATTCTTATGTTGGTGCGCTGTAAAACCCCAATTCAATTCAATTCTTCGCGTAAATACTTATTTACAGAAACATTTCTGTCGTGGCCATGTACATTGATAGATAAGTCACAGGCGTCAAATTCGTCATACAGCTTTTTGACGCCATTCAATTCATGACGCTGGCTTACAGGTTGTTTTTCTTGCAATTTTCGTTTTTGATTTCTACGTTTCATAGGCGAACCAGAGTCAGATTTCCTTTTGCGTATACTCCTAGAAAATCCATGTTTAACTTGTCTTTAATTCGTTTCAAGGCCTGCATTATGTGGTTCCATTTTTACAGATATACTATTAAATAATTTCCAAATAATGTCTTATCATTATTACAATTACAGTAGTACGAGTAATTAATTCAACTGAATAAAATGAATACCGTACATGTGCATATCCGATGAAGCTTAGTCTTGAAATAATCTTGCTTACATCAAGTTATATAGTACCTGGTTGTAACATTCCAGCCACCTGTTATGTTTATAAGTGATAGTTAGATAATTAGAGAATTAGATAAAAGTCTATAATCTTGCATTGCATCCACATCGATTGCAAATTAATTACACTACATGTACATCATGGTGAGAAGCATATGCAGAACTAGGCCAACTATTCCAAGAGTGCATAGGTAGTCCACTATCATTGACAGTGGGGGCTTTCAGTAATGTGTAAACTAAAATCATGACTGATAATTACTGTGGAACTTACTGTGGAACTTACCAATACTTTATGTAAGGATATACAATTAAAGACAAATATATAAAGATTATTATTTATTTCAATGTTCATATGTTTTATGTTTATCAGTAAGGCATAATCCCCTTCCCTCTCCCCCTTTAATAATGGAACAGACTCGGACCAAGACCTGTTAACATTTCCCTCCAGAAAGTGAGTAGGCCTACACTTTTAGTGATGGCTGAAAAACGAGAAATAACGTTGAATGTCACCAGAGAACAATACAATGGATACTTTATTTCATTTTTTTGAATATAACAATTGTAATTTTGACGAATCTTTAGTTAAATCAAACTGATCAGATGATATACACGAAATTGATGAGAATGAAAGACTGCTGACAGAAGAAGGCCAAGTAGTCTCTGTAGGTGTCACAGATCCATGTGGAGGAAATGCTGCTAATGATGATTATAGTGATGATAGAGATGATAATGATGATAATGCAAGACAGCTATAGCAATTGGTGGATACGAAGGAAAAAGTGATGATTATGAGGACAATAATGATAACAACAGTCAAAATGACGATCAGAGATGTGGACACCGTTTTATTGCCCCATTTATTCATTGGTATTGGTGCAAACCCACACCCTAGAAATAGCAGTATCCGGAAAGGGAAGTACAGGAAGTTTTGGATTAAGATGTCCAATGCTGGAGCCTGTATCTCCCAGAATATATAACAAAAAAGCAAAGACTCCTAAATAGAGAGAGGGATCATGATGACAATGTTTGGACTCTTAGGGCGATTATGCCTTTATGTGTTCTGACAGAGGTCAGAAACCTGTATCCAAATCCATCCGGTCTGGCATATATGGGACATAAGTGGAACTAGATAATATCTTCATGTTTTATGACACCTAACAATCGATTGTCAGGACTAATTCACGGATCCTTAATTAACTATATATATTCTTAGAAAAGTGTCTAATTATATTCTTAATAAAAGACACCTGACATTTGTATTCACTATCAGTTGTATTCACAAAAAGGAATAAAGTTTAAATTGGAAGTATACTGCTTTTATAAAGGGTAAGAACAATATTCACTACACATATCTTCTACTTATATTGACCAATATTCTACTGCAGTAAAGTGTGCCTACTCACAGGAGTATATATACACGAAGCTTGCTAAGAAAGTTGTTTACATCACATGACTAGGGTCAAAGGTTGTTTCAGTTTGAAATTTTGATTTATTCCATGACACTTTTTAAAACTGAATAACTATTTGTGTAGTTTATATGTTTCCCTGCAGTTGTGCATTTTTAAAAAAAAAACATTAACCTAAAAACATGGTTTTGTAGGAAAAAATCTCTAAATTCAACAATGTGCCAAAAAACAGCCACCATTTGCAAATAGGCTCCTCATCTTCCTTTTTATAGAAAATCTTGGTGTTTAAGGACTTTCAATCTCCCTATATTGTAATGAGAATTATATCTTTTAACAGTAATCCCGTTTTTAGTGATTTTGGTTCAAATTTGCAACTTTTAACCCAAAATATACCAGTACAAATCTCGTATCCCCTATAACTCAGGACATATTTCTATTTTGTTTAATTGGAAATGTCAATATTTTTTTAAATAATTATTCCAAAAATCAGCGATTTGTATGCTTTTTTGCTGATTTTCCCCCAAAATGGCAAACTGTATACATTTTTTGCTCATTTCAAATATTATTTTTAAGTTATGTGAATACAGAAAACCATCAGAAGCTTCAGCTCCCTAATATTGCAATGATAATTATATTTTAAAACATATTCAAGTTTTTAGCGATTTTTGTTCAAATTTGCATGTTTTTGCCCAAAAATAATGTGTAAAGCTACCGTTTCAGAAAATATCCTGGCTATTTCTTTTTTACTTAGATATATCTAACAGGTGGTAGCATTTAAAATTTGCCAGCTGAGTTGGTACCGACAAGCTGAGTAGCCCATGTTTTCGTATGGGCTAATTAAAACACCTGACACTATCTAAGTGTAAAATTGAGCTGGCCAGCATGGCAGTGTCTTAAGGTTTTTCCGGGGCGTCAAATCTATAGCTTATAATCAGAAATGGATGTCTGAACATGTACCCTTCATAGAGATTGATATCTCGGACTGAACTTGACAGGCTGACTGATGGACGGACAAGGCGATGATTCTATGATTGCTATCATAATAAATAACGGCAGTAATAGATGTGGGGGCATGAAGTGCGCCTCCCATCCCACACTCACACCATTATCTATAACAATAAGTCCAAGAGATCCTGCACAGCTCTAATGGCAAACAATAAATCCTGTAATAGTTGACGGGTAACTGGAGTCGGATGGTTAATCCCGAACTGGGTCTGAGTGTTGAACCTCGAACTGGGTCTGATTGTTAATTGGGATAAAGATTAGACTATTTTCTTTCATAAAACCATAGTTTTACACTAATTGGGCATGAACAGCCGATACAAGCATCCAACCAGCATCGGCCCCAGAGTCCTTCTCTCCTCTGGGGACATAACTTGGAAACCGTTGAGATCCAACCCTATACCATACATACACTTAATGGGCATGAACAAACAAGCAGCGGCCATGTGGTCTATTATCACCCTTGGGGACATATTTGCCGAGTCATAACTTGGAAACTGTTGAGATCCCACCCACTCCCCCGCACGTATAATCATATACACACTATATACTGAACATGAACAAATGTATACAACCTTCAAACCATCATCGGCCCGGGGTTTGCTCCCACCCCTGGTGAAATACCCCATGTGTCTTAACTTGGAAACCGTTGAGATCTTCACCCTATAACCATATATACATTTAATGGGCATGAAAAGACGGATTGAACCATCCAACCAGCATTGGCCTTGTGGTCAATCCGCACCCTGTGGGACATAGCACCTGGTTGATAATTTGGAAACCAATGATCACCACCTTATAACCTTGCATACCCTTACTGAGCATTACAGATATATACAACCTTCCAACCATCATCGGCCCGGGATCTGTCCACACCCCTCGGTAAATAGCCCCTTGGAAACTTGAAAACCGATAAGATCTCCACCCTATTACCATATGTACACTTGATGGGCATGAACAGGCGGATACGGAAAAGGTTAATATACTGATTGGGACTTACATATGTTTCGTTAGACAAAACAAAGAATATATCGCTCGAACGGCTTTGCCAGATATTGTATTTGTTGCATGCGTAAAAGAACCTCTAGATAGTGCCATTCCTTGATAGTTAAAACAATTAACCTTTTCCATCATAAGTCCATTTATATTCATTACTTTGGAAAAAATATACAATGTTTTTCTTGTCTACATTAACTGTTAGATTCCACTTAGAATAATGTGAATTATTCAATGATTCTTATAAACCCTCTTTTCGATATAATATCACAGCATCATCAGCAAATAATACAAGATATATGGATAATTTTTCGAATTAAATACCAGCATTTAAATATTTTGTAATTGCATTTCTATATCATTTAAGGAAAGAGACAACATGATTGGCGAGGTTATCTCCCCTTGTTATAGACCGACATCACATTAGAAAAAAATATAGTATTCATTATAGAATAATCAGACAAAGCATAGTTATGTCATGCCAGAAAAAAAAGAAATGCAATTAAACTTATACATTCCGCAAAACGAAAATAAAACGTAAAGCATACAAGCATTTATCACATACTTCCCTATAAATACGTTGTTTTTTAATATACGATACGACATAGACATAGCTAGTGATACCAATCAGGATTTAGTAGCCGGGCAATAAAGCTTTATCACACGCGTGAAATAAAGGGTTAAAAAATGGCATATCACGGAAATAACCGAATGTTCTTTATGACTCTTTCATCGTAGTGATACGGAAATTACCGATTAGTTACGATTGTATACGATGTGTCACTCGTATCGTTTGTCGTCTGTTTGTCATCCTGTTTTCGCATAAGATTATTGTCGATACATCTACATGTGTACGTTGAACTGTCATCTTTGACCATAACTCTACGAAAATGACTGCACTAGTAATGCAAAGAAGATGAAATAAAATAGATGATAGATAGATAAAAGTAAAATAAAGAAATAAATAAGACATAAAACACCGACCATAAAGATAGTTTTACAACTTTATAATGAACTCAATTATATAGAACCATCCGTGGATAAAATAATTACTTGTGACCATTCATTTTCTGAATTAGACAATTTCAGAGTCAATGGTATTCATTTTAAATCAAATTTCGGAAAAAATGTCGTTTAGATCTACACAAGTTTACGCGACAAACGTGCATAGACACATAAAAATGGGATTACATCTATTAATAATATTATTGTATTAACCCTGGGAAAAAGCATAGTAAATCAGTTGAATTTGACAGTTCAACAAAGTTCAACAAAGTCATTGCTGAAGTATATGATAAATAGAAAACATGTGTATTTTCATATCACTCCCTATATCAGGCCCTCGACCCATATCAGCCCTCGAGTTAAAGCTCTCGGGCTGATATGGCGTCTCAGGCCTGATATAGGGTGTGATATGAAAATACCCGTTTATTATTCTCTACGTACCAGTGAAAATACAGGCTAAGCAAGGTTTAATTAAAACAAAACAAAAAAGATAATATCGTCATTAAATGCTACATGTGTGGCCTAAAATCGCATAAAACTCTACCTGTTAATACAGAGTACTTATTTTCACTATGTCACATTAAAACGCTATACAGCGCATCTACCTGTAATTACATGGTATTACTGGTAGACAGATCAATGGTACCCTGCATTATACACGCAGTAGACAGATTAATGGTACTCTGCTTCATACCGATTATGTATGTGATGAACGTTGAGCATGGGCGATTTAAGAGGTCAAAAACCGTTTTGCGTTTGCCAGTGACGAACGGCAAACTCGGTAAAAAAAAGATTATTAAGCTGTAAGATATGGGGTGTAAACACCCAACATTGTTTGAACACCGCAAAAGTTTTTAAATAAATATATATATATATAAAAACGTCCCATATCTTGGAACTTTCTTAGAACATCCTTACAGTATTTAGTTATTTCGTATCTTAAAAGTAGCCACCCATATTCAATGCAAGACACATAATGGATGGTTATATAATCAAGAAGTGTATCTCCTGAATATGTTACCTATGCGAAGACTAGACTGAAAGGTAGTCGAATTATAGCGCGGAAGCCGTTTTCTCTACCGAGTCACCGCGAAGTTGACATTTGACCTAGTGGTGTACAACAAGTCACGTCACCGCGAAGTTGACATTTGACCTAGTGGTGTACAACTAGTCACCGCGAAGTTGACATTTGACCTAGTGGTGTACAACAAGTCACGTCACCGCGAAGTTGACATTTGACCTAGTGGTGTACAACTAGTCACGTCACCGCGAAGTTGACATTTGACCTAGTGGTGTACAACTAGTCACCGCGAAGTTGACATTTGACCTAGTGGTGTACAACTAGTCACGTCACCGCGAAGTTGACATTTGACCTAGTGGTGTACAACTAGTCACGTCACCGCCAAGTTGACATTTGACCTAGTGGTGTACAACTAGTCACCGCCAAGTTGACATTTGACCTAGTGGTGTACAACTAGTCATGTCACCGCGAAGTTGACATTTGACCTAGTGGTGTACAACTAGTCACGTCACCGCGAAGTTGACATTTGACCTAGTGGTGTACAACTAGTCACCGCGAAGTTGACATTTGACCTAGTGGTGTACAACTAGTTATGTCACCGCGAAGTTGACATTTGACCTAGTGGTGTACAACTAGTCACGTCACCGCGAAGTTGACATTTGACCTAGTGGTGTACAACTAGTCACCGCCAAGTTGACATTTGACCTAGTGGTGTACAACTAGTCACGTCACCGCGAAGTTGACATTTGACCTAGTGGTGTACAACTAGTAACCGCCAAGTTGACATTTGACCTAGTGGTGTACAACTAGTCACGTCACCGCGAAGTTGACATTTGACCTAGTGGTGTACAACTAGTCAACGCAAAGTTGACATTTGACCTAGTGGTGTACAACTAGTCACGTCACCGCGAAGTTGACATTTGACCTAGTGGTGTACAACTAGTCACCGCGAAGTTGACATTTGACCTAGTGGTGTACAACTAGTCACTGCAAAAACAAAAGGAATCGTCTTACCCTCACGGGGAATCTGTCTATGAATTTGCAAGAACCTAGGTTGAAAGTTGCCGAGTTATAGCGTAGAAGCCGTTGGTATATTAGCAGAGGAAATAACTGATATATTTGGCAAAATAGTTCAAATTGTGATACAAGCATGAACGTTGGCAGAATGATCCTCTAGAGTGTCATGATTATGTTAAGAACCTGAGCCACTTCATTTTCACCTTATTTCAAAATGGTCACGCATTTTCAAAATGGCCTGAAAGCCCAACAAATATGCTACCATATCATTATGCAGAAACTGGTAGTAAAACGTTATTGTATAATGCGTTGTTTATATACTAAAGAAAGGCTATAATCGTTTCAAACAGTTTCTTAGTCGCACTATAATCGTATATATCATAAATTATATATATAATAAATTATATTATATATGTGATTACAATGATAAGAATGATCAGAATAGACCAAACATTAAGGTTTCTTTCGCATAAAAAAGAACATGTTCGGCCGAATTTTTACATTCAAATACAATTATTGATGGTAATACCCATACATAGTACGAATCTATTCTTTAAAATCTCTATCACAACATCACCAGGCATATTTTACAACATATGTACACTGTTTCAAAACCTACAGACGACGAGGTATATATATATATGTAACTTACATATTTTGAGAATACAAACTCTATCGACATTATATAAACGGCTTTAACATGCCAGGCAAAACACCAAAACTAAAGCGCCGAATTTATTTTACACATATTCAATCACAGGTATTTTAAGAACCCGTGAATAAACCTATACTTTTAATCGGCAAATTTACATTATAATATGACCTGAACATCTGCAGAGGTGTAGCAAGGTTAAATTTAATGTGCAGGCCCATTTATCATTTGATCACCAAAGGTGCAAGTTTATTAGGTGGTCCGAAGTCATGGTCTTCGTCATTTTTTTTAACCATTCAAAATTCTGCATTCTGGAGTACCGTCTGTTATAAAATTGCAGTCAATATTGCCTTTAAATGTAATAGTTGTATCATTTTTCTCAGTGGGGAAAAAACAGATTAGCACTGCAAAACCTTAACACAGAAAGTGCTGTGTGTGTGTTCCCCCCCCCCCCCCTCCCCACCCCTCCCCCACACCCCTCATTTATATTGAATTATTTCTAGGAGACTTAAAAAATTTAAAATAAGACTTCTCAGTTGTGAACGTTCTAAAAAAACATAAATACACCTTTTACTGTCGGATGCCGCTTTAAAAGTCACAGCTACCGTAATAGTATAGATTAGTATGCACACTTTAAGGAAAATGTTTTATAGGAAACATTTTATTTTGATATGTACATGTGTTCATTGTTGCGTGGGTAGATCAAACTTAGTAACATGTCATGTGTTCAAAAACATACCTGTTTAATACTATTAGTAACCAGGATATTTTCTGATCAGATTATTAATTGGTCCTCATCTAAGTATTGTAGAGGTACGTAGATAGAAACTTGCTTATTTCACGGAGTCTTCTTCACTTGTTAACGTAGGAAATACAGATTTTAGTTTACAAAATGGTTTAACATCACCTTTTTTGTGAAACAATATGCGCAGTTATCGCCGGTAACCTGGTACCATAAAGATATACAACAGGTTCGCACGCAATTTATATTACGATACGACATGCTTGAGATGCGCTGATCTTATTTACCACTCAAACCTTGTTCCCCGAGCTACAGTACACGCTTTAAGTACCTTTTAAAACTTTAAAGTACATTCCTTTTATACAAAATATACTACAAACTGTGGTTTTGAAATAACGATGTTTTACTCCTTTTTTTTGTCAAGTTATTAAATTTGAATCGATGTGCATCATAACTTTTATGATAAAATCTAAATGTATACCACATTTAATGTACTTTAAAATTGTATAATTTAACATATTAAGAGTTGTTTTTTAAGAGGAAAACTGTGTTTATGAGCATTAAGGATCATTATTATACGTGTGGGGAAACATCAAATACCCACTAATTTAAATTTTATAGACGTTTTCTACAGGATTATTCAGATTTTAGTCAGATAGTTTACTTTCGATGTAAAATAATTAAGAATACGTGGGTGCATGCCATTTTTGTTTGCTGTTTTCCTTTAAAATGAAATAGATCTAAAATCATTATGATAATTATTACTATTGGCTGAGTAATACATTTTAATCCGATTTTTATGACGGGTTTTACGTCTTTCGAAATGTTATGCTCGAGAACAATTTGACAGTATACTGGTATATTATTGTTTGTTTTCATAAACCATTCCTACTGTTCTGGTTAAGCAGTTTACTTGCCTTTTTTAATGGAATTGAAACTAAAACGAATGAGTCATAAACCAGTAAAAGAAATTCCAAGAGCGGACATCCGTTGGTATATACTAATGTTTTGTTGATATAGAGAAATGGGTGGCATATTTGAATAACAATACACTGCAAATACACACAGAAATATTAACACAAATTTGTTGTTAGATCTGTGAAATACACTATTGTTGTGTTTGATAGTATTCATTGTAGATGGTCGGTGACATTTCTTTTGATGAATGCAGAGCATTAATCGTTTACTTTAGGGTAACTAAAGGGACGTGGCTATACCGTACTACAACTACCGGATATTGGAATTTAGAGAACGGTCAATATGACGTCACCGTGTTACTAAGTACACCATGCTACACAAAAGATAGAGTCTGTCCCAGCTCGTTAGTTATTTAAACACCGGGATGGGCTCAGCTCGTTGGTTATTTAAACACCGAGATGGGCGTAGTTACTAGTAGCCCATCTCAGTGTTTAAATAAGCCAACTCGCTGAGACCAGACTCCATCTATTACTTATAGAACTGAAATGAGATAACATATTTTAACATTCATGTTAGGAAATGCAATCAAATTCTATAGCATAATTCTGACATTATTTGTTTACGTCTGTTAAAAACGTTATTTTGGGTATCAGTACGATTCAAAGGGAACTTGGCTGTAATGGAGTATGCAATGTCAGTATCATCTTAAGCTGAAACAATACATACGCAAACAACAGTGTATACCTGATACTTTACCACTCCCCAACCCCAATCACACACACACACGCCTCTAGGCGGGTTTCATCCTTTTAAGTCGCACTATCACAGCGTTATTGCCGTTGTTTTAAGAGCAAGCGCACTCCGTGGCAACAATCAACCATTTTATGGATATGGTCAAGAATGTGGTTGCGTTTCTTATTCCTGTACAAACGACGGTAACAACAGCAGATTTTCCGATATTTGCATTGGCAAATTTTAATTTTTATAATAATGCATGGAATGGTTGCACATCGAAATGGCAATTTTGAAGGTACTATGTGATGTACTGAAATACAATGACTGGATAACTGTCCCCTATGAAGCTCCTATCGAATCAAATGATACAGCCGAATCGTTTATATCTGATTCAAGTTTTTCAAAAACAATTTTAAGACAACCATATAACTGAATGTGCCTTTTACAAGCTAAAGGTAAATATTATGCCAACCATACATTGATATGGCGATACAAAATAATGTAATGTAAATCATTTAAAGAAGGTCCACAATTTCAGCTATGGAGGCAGGTCCTGGATTTTGAAGTACATTTTATTCTGTACTTTGTGCACTCGTACAGAGAAAAATATTCCGCTAGACAAAAAGTGTACTTCAGAACTCATCCTCTACGTGTTTGCCCTTGGTCATGCTGGACGGCTTCCAATTCATTTGATCGGCAACTTGAGTATCCAGTGAGTGCAGCTAAATTCATAACGCGAACATTTCCGAGCATAACCGAAGAACATGTTTTCAGCAATCTATTAACAAGGTTCATGAACAAAAGAAAATGCAAGTAAGGGAGATACGATGCTTGGGAAATATGGTTGACCGATAATCTGCTTTAAGAACAGTTGAGATTCACTATGGTGAAAGTGAAATTTCTCATTCAAATAAAATATGGAAGATACATTTAAAGAATGGAAGGAGATCTATTCCTTGATGATTCTAGCAGCATTTGAATATTGATCAGAAATGAGTTGTAGATAAATGAGTAGCAGACTGTAATGCATCAATGAGTACTTTTGGTTCAAGACAATAACATAACTTCTTTGCATGTTGGTTCTAGACAATAACATAGCTTCTTTGCATGTCTCACAGAGGATTCTGAGACTGATTCAGATACAAAATGATGTCTTTCAATCAAGCCCGGAACACCAACAGTTGTGTATCGATGTAAATGAAATGACTGACTTCTCTTTATTTTTTATTTTTTAGTTCATGTCAAACTCGGCAGTGCGATATCGGAGAGTTCTTTCGAGCAGAAATTGTTTAGATCATACTATGCACATATTAATGCATAGCAGTAGGAGCGCAGTGGAGGAGAAGGAGGGCAGGCACACCTCAATAATCTGACAGGGGTGTATGTTTTCCCCCACTTCCCACCACATATTGTGCCATTATATGTTTTGACCCAACACAAGTGCTTGTGGCCGGCAGAGCATAACACTAATCAATTGACAAACAAAATTGACTTTGCAAAATTTTATTATCGTAACCCTGATCTACTTTTAAAATATTAAAGTAATTTAAGAACTCTTCTGCGACAAGGACTATCACAACCTGACTTCTATATGTCGTTTGCATTGAATATTGCTTTTGCTTTCTTGTTTGTCTGTTTGCGTGTTTGTTTCTGTGTTTTGTGGTTGACTGTCCTCTCCTTGAATGCTACTTTCCCTGTCCGATCTTTTTATATTTCTTCGTAAGCACTTTGATCATAATCACTTTCATGCAATCTTTTTAAACGTGTTAAAACGTTTATCAAAAGAGGTTATGACCCTATCATTTTGCAACACACTGCATGTATAGTGGTGGATCCATTTACATTTCGCCACTATGCTTTCCTCTTTGATTGTGCGATGACCGCACAGATTGTGGACCATATGATGACGTCTACCTGAAACCTTATAGGACGGTAGCGTTTGATGTTTGTCTTTAATATTGTCCTGTCGTACCCTTAACGGTTTATTCTTTTATTGCTCTGACTTCTGCCAAGTCATTGAGTACTTACTTTGTGGCTTTCTAGGCTTTTATTATATTATATATACATGATCATTTATGTGTTTTACTTATATTCTCATTAATGCTGCCGTGTTTGTTTATCGGTGATATCTTTCTTTACATTGTCCCGTTTATTGGGATGACAATAGGGTAAGAGTGAGGATAGGACAGGATAATAGCGAGGATTGTGTGGACATTAAATCGATTTAAGCTAACCTGTAGGCCTTATTGACTACTGACCGTTCCAAGTCGGTAACCCTGTCTTCACCACCCTTTCTGTTTTCATTGTATAATTAATTAAATATTGTTCCTTGTTTGTGCGGACCTACGATGCCATTGCGTTTGGACACTGTGGTTTCTATAGGATCCTATATCTCATTTGTGGTGCACCCTAGAACCTGGTTTCAATGCGGCCCTATTGTCAACTCTTTTGTGTTTGTGATGTCTTATTTTGCCTTTTATTCATCTTTAAAGTTGTTCTTTGTTTCTGTGTGTGTGTTTGTGGTTGACTGTCGTCCTAAAATCCTACTTTTCCTGTTCTATTTGAATTGAGAGGTTATGGATTCGATCCTTGCCATGATTTTTACCTGTGTGCAAAAAGTGCGTAATTGGTTATTCAACTGGGGGCTGGTTGTACGTACGATGAACAAACGATTTGCATACATCTCCAGTATCTTCGCAATTAGATCATATAATTATGTCACATAAAAAGGTTTTGTATCAACACCCCGTGTCCTCGCAAATTTATATATATCATTTACATATGTCAATTGGCAGATTGTCATGGTTATTCATTATGGGCTCTGTTGAGTGATAACAGGAACTTATTTACATTTAAAATAGCGTTATAAAGATATATTGTTTCTTTGTCAAATTGTTTTCACGTTATGCGTTTCTTTACTTGGTTCTATAAAGGTATGGAGATATCGCCATGTTTGTTATTTTTCTTTTTGTGACACAAACTGTAGAATTATTTGGAATACATTCCGGAAATATCACTCTTCTGTTTAAACCACGGTCGTTAAACCCGAACGAGAGTATTTTGTATCACAAATGGCATTATCATTGTCATCATCAAACTCATCATCACCCCCCACTATCGCCATATTCAGCAACATCAATAATGCATTCTACACTATGGTTAGTGCGCCAGTATTTTGGTTTAAACATTATTTCGTAATGTTCACATATATTGTATACAAATTATAATAGTAAGGATCTGAAAACAAGCTTATCAAAACTTATATAAATTCATCTCCTTTCAGAGAAGTCACATTTTGATATGGCTAAGTAACATAAATAGTTTAATCATGAAAAGTGAGAAAATAAAGCAGAACAAAATAATCAAGGATAATGAATCAGAATGGTAGCTGAGTATAGCTGAGCACAAAAATGAGAACGTTAAAAGCTACATATTCAAGGCTGCTATTTTAAGAAAGTTGTTACAAGAAAAACACATGAAAATACATGCGCATACTATTCAACACCGGTGTACCCTAACAGCCCCCACTGCACTGACTGGCCTCTTATTCTACAACTAGGATGCAAATCTGCGGGTGGAAATTATATAGTCCTGTACACTCTTAAATGAATCGGCGTTTAATTGATATGAAAGTTCTGAATAACCAAAAAGGAGATTGTGCTGAGACCGTGGACATGGTAAGTTTGATAGGTGCGTTCGTCTTTGTTCCGTTAAGTTTGGACATACTAGTAGGACATGATTTGTTGTTTCTGGCGTGCCACATGTACATAAAGGACTGTCTATTATTGATTTCTTAAAAAGATGTTCATTAAGCGCGCTGCATTCTAATCTAAGTCGTGTATGTAGGATTTGAGCTTTTCTATCTCCAGTGTCAAAATAAGAAGGTGGTTTAGCTCTGACCTTAAGACGGGTTTTAAATCTGATAAGTGTTTCACAGTCTCTTACACATTGGGGCAATTCTTTCCAGTCACGGATAACAGAAGGTAAGAATGAGTCTCTATAGAGACTCGTTCGTGCGTGCATGATTTGCGTATTCTGACTATTTCTTAAATTATCATTGACGTCGAGGGGAACAAGTTCTGACAGGAAGTTTGGGGTAAGATTATTTTTCATTTTGTAAAATAGAATAAGTTTGTGTTTTTTACGTCGATTAGCAAGAGTTTCCCATTATGTTTCGTCATATAATTTGACTATACTACACAGTTTTGTCGCGCCAGTAACGATTTGTGCTGCTTCGATGTGAAAGGCTTCAATGGAATAACGTTGTTCTTGAGTGGAGTTGCACCAGACAACATCACCATATTCTAATAACGGTCTTACGAAGGAAATTAATATGTGTTCTAATGTTTTGCGATTAAGAATGAATTTCAGGCTTCGAAGAATATAAATACGTTGCCACATTCGGTTAGTAATATATGCAATATGATCTTGCCATTTGCCGTCGTTGGATATTGTTACGCCTAAGTGTTTATGATGTTTGACATCCTGTATATTAACATTGTTCATGAGTAAAGTAGGAAATTTTCCTAGAAATTGTAAGAGATTTTGTTTTGGAAGAATTAAAATCCACCAACCATTGCTTGGACCAGGAATTGATTTTATCTAGGTCATCGTTTAAGGTGTTCGCTGCTAAAGTAGGGTTATCAACAATCACGTATAAACTGGTGTAATCAGCAAATAGCCTTATGTTGGAGTCGATTTCAGAAACAATATTGTTGATGTAAATCAAGAAGAGTATCGGCCCTAAAATATAACCTTGCGGAACACCGGCTGTGGTTTTCTTCCAATTTGATGTTACATTGTTAAGAACAACGCGTTGCTGTCTGTTAGATAAGTATGAAGAAAACCAATCAAGACATTTTCCAGTTACGCCGATTGCTTTAAGTTTGAATAGTAGGCCTTCATGCCAAACCCGATCGAAGGCTCTGGATATGTCGCAAAATACTACTCGGATTTCTTTTGCTTCGTCTAGAGCTTTACATAATGCGTTGTAGAGATATGTCAGTTGGTTTATAGTAGAATCACCTGGAATAAATCCTGATTGGGCAGAGGTAAGTAAGCCGTGTCTGGATAAGAGGTTAAATAAATACTTGAACACACATCTACCCATAGTTTTACTTATACAACTTAATAGTGAAATAGGTCGATAGTTACTTGGGTTACAGGGGTCGGCTTTTTTGAATGTAGGATTACATTTGCATGTTTCCATGGGGATGGGTAGTAGGAGTTCTGCAATGACATATTAAAATACATCGAGAGCGGGATTGAGAGTTCGACAGAGCCTTCTTTGAGTAGTCTGGGGCTGATTAAATTTTGCACGTTTGTGAATACGCTTTCTTTGTCTTATAAGTCTGCGTACGCTGCTGTATAGCCAGGGGATTTCACAAGGAAGGATAGTGACGATCTTGCTAGGTATAGTACTGTTCGCTGCTTCTAAAATGATGTTACTAAGAGACAATGCAATGTCATCTAAGTTTGCGGAATTAAATAGAACGTTCCAATCATTATTTCGTAAGATATTCCGAAATGCGTTATAGTCACCTTGGCCATATTTCCAAACTTTACGTTTAAAGCTATGTGACGTTGGCTTTGTTGGCTTCAGAACTATCACAATCGGGCAATGATAACGTACGAGATTTGGAATAAATGAGTCTCCGACAAAACTAGTTATAACATTATTGTTGTTTTTGACAATAAATAGGTCTAATAACGAAGAATTCGATTCTGTCAAATGAGTAGGTTCAGTAATAAGTTGGTTAAACCCATATGAATTAATAATATTGTTGATCCTGTTGTTGTCTGTGTTAAGGACATTGCAATTAAAGTCTCCAGTGATGACAATGTCTTTTATATTGGTACTGAAAGCTCTGTCGATACTCTCTTCAATAAGATCCCAGTAAGGGTTACCACTGTTAGGAGGCCGATAAAATCCCCCAATTAGGAGTTTTTTATTCGACATTGTCAGTTCGACCCATAGTGTTTCGATTCCAGGTAATAGCAAATCAGTACGTATAGAGCCAAGAAGATGATCACGTATATTATAACCCCACCACTAAATCGGTTTTTCTATCGAGTCTGTATGGCTTTTAAAAATTGGGTATAGCTATTTCGTCATTTGGTATAAAAGATGAGAGCAAGGTTTCGGTGAATATTAGTATATCGTATGGCTGCATTTCTACCTGAAGTAGGTCTATTTTAGGTTTAAGGCTCTGGATGTACATATGTAAAATACCTATCATATGTAAGATATCTAAGGATACAGAAGAGCTTTCATAGCTTGCCGTGGACACATTGATAGAATAACTCGGGCCTGGATTAGGATGTACATCTCCTGATAATATTATTATCATAAGTAATATCCAATAGGTCAGAATGGCCAATGTTAGTACACATAAGATATGATTTGTAAATGTAACATTTTGCCTATACTTGGCTGATGACAGTATCTTAGTAAATGGGGAAATTATCTGTGAGTATACAGACTCGTTTTTATTTAATTGTCGTCTAAGATAATAAACTGACACTTGGTGAAAATATAAATAGAACGCGAGTATGAGTATCACCACAAACCTACATCCTGAAAAGTGTACAGTATTTTCATAAGAAGGATCTACAGAAATGTTGCTATATAACTATTATTTCTATAATTATGTTCATGATAATACAGGTCACTATCGCCATCTATAACTGTCATTATTATTATTATCCCTATCTACATAAAACATAACGTGTAGAAATAGAACTAGGGAGAAATATAGGGAGAAATATTTTCGAACAACCAAGGACAGAAAACTTTATCTCTACATCTTAACACTTTTAACACTGGAGGCACAATTAACATATGATATACCCTCACAGTATACATAGTTTTATAAACTATACGGTATACCCACACATTATACATAGTTTTATAAACTATATGGTATACCCTCACATTATACATAGTTCTATAAACTATATGGTATACCCTCACATTATACATAGTTATATAAACTATATGGTATACCCTCACATTATACATAGTTATATAAACTATATGGTATACCCTCACATTATACATAGTTTTATAAACTATATGGTATACCCTCACATTATACATCATTCTATAAACTATATTGTAACCCCGCACATTATACATAGTTCAGTAAACTATATGGTATACCCTCACATTATACATAGTTTTATAATCTATATGTTATACTCGTACATTATACATAGTTCTATAAACTATATGGTATACCCTCACATTGTTCTAAAAATGGCGCCCTAAAAACTATATGGTATACCTTCACATTATACATAGTTCTATAAACTATTTAACACCCCGCAGAGATTGTATGACATGCATTACATAATTATATAAACTATATTGTAACCTCGCACATTATACATAGTTCAGTAAACTATATGTTATACCCTCACATTATACATAGTTATATAAACTATATGGTATACCCTCACAATATACATAGTTATATAAACTATATGGTATACCCTCACATTATACATAGTTATATAAACTATATGATATACCCTCACATTATACATAGTTATATAAACTATATGGTATACCCTCACATTATACATAGTTATATAAACTATATGATATACCCTCACATTATACATAGTTATATAAACTATATGGTATACCCTCACATTATACATAGTTATATAAACTATATGGTATTCCCTAACATTATACATAGTTATATAAACTATATGGTATACCCTCACATTATACATAGTTTTATAAACTATATGGTATACCCTCACATTATACATCATTCTATAAACTATATGGTATACCCTCACATTATACATAGTTATATAAACTATATGGTATACCCTCACATTATACATAGTTATATAAACTATATGGTATACCCTCACATTATACATAGTTATATAAACTATATGGTATACCCTCACATTATACATAGTTATATAAACTATATGGTATACCCTCACATTATACATAGTTATATAAACTATATGGTATACCCTCACATTATACATAGTTCAGTAATATATATGGTATACCCTCACATTATACATAGTTATATAAACTATATGGTATACACTCACATTATGCATAGTTCTAAAAGCTATATGTTATACACTCACATTATACATAGTTCAGTAATCTATATGGTATACCCTCTCATTATACATAGTTATATAAACTATATGGTATACCCTCACATTATACATAGTTCTAAAAACTATATGTTATACACTCACATTATACATAGTTCTATAAACTATATGGTATACCCTCACATTGTTCTAAAAACGGCGCCCTAAAAACTATATGGTGTACCCTCACATTATACATAGTTCTATAAACTATTTAATATCCCGCAGAGATTGTATGACATACATTAACATCCCACAGAGATTGTTTGACATGCATTAACATCCCACAGAGATTGTATGACATGCATTAACATCCCGCAGAGATTGTTTGACATGCATTAACATCCCACAGAGATTGTATGACATGCATTAACATCCCACAGAGATTGTTTGACATGCATTAACATCCCACAGAGATTGTATGGTATGACATGCATTAACATCCCACAGAGATTGTATGACATGCATTAACATCCCACAGAGATTGTTTGACATGCATTAACATCCCACAGAGATTGTATGGTATGACATGCATTAACATCCCACAGAGATTGTATGGTATGACATGCATTGATATCCCACAGAGATTGCATGTCCACAGAGATTGTATGACATGCATTAACATCCCACAGAGATTGTATGACATGCACAAATCCACTTTTGCCTTACGAATGCTACTTTTCCTGTTCGACTGTTATACCTACGTTTGGTATGGAAGGAACCAGGTGAAAACGCACGGATCATCCCAACGGAGTGCACGACCACAATACATTCTTACTTCAATCGAATCCGAGCTCGCTACCACATTAGCATACGTAGCTTGAATGAAAACAATTCAGATATGCCGCCCAATATGAGATGTTGTGTGTATTACGGCTTCTCTGTCGCATTAAAAGTGGGGATACAATTTAATCTTGGTCACCCGTTGTGAGGCCGTTGTGTGTTGATGCACCTTAAAAATGTATTATATGTATGTATTATCTTTATGTATTATTTTAATGTAACAGCAGCAAAAAACGTCGTATGATCTTGATGTACATAAACTGTTAGTAGCTCTAGTACAAATTTAAACAACATAGTTGATTAATTCATAAGACAGTACGAACAGATGGTAAGTATAATAAATATTATAATAAATAATAAAATACTATTACAAGCTTTTAATAGATAGTAAAACATATATCAATATATGAATAAATCATAAATTAATCATACTTGATCAGTTTGATTTTAGTTTTATACATTTAAGTATGTTCACATAAGTTCAAATATGTACCAGCAAACTTTTCACTCATTAAACTTCGTCTCAGGGATAGACTGTTCTTGTAATTAACTTAAAGCAGCTATCCCGCCAACAGCAACCAAATTTTAAACATGTGTTCGCCGTTTATAAATGACGAGGTAAATAGATAATTTACATATTTTGAGAACACAACGGCTTTATAAATAGGCCGGCCAAACCCCAAAACTGGAGAGTCGAATTTAGAGTGACCAACTCATAATTCATTTTATGCATATTCAGTCACGCGTATTTTAAGAACCTGTATATATACTTCTACTTTTAATCACAAATATACATTATTATATGACCAGAACACATATACATTATTATATGACCTGAACACATATACATTATTATATGACCTCACATATACATTATTATATGACCTGAACACCTGGAGAGAGTTTTGATAAACGGTTTTATAGTGTAATTTCGTCCTTAGTTAGAGGGTTTTAATTTTCTGTTCCACGAAAGAAAAAAAAGTATAATTACTAATATAAACCACTCATAATGCATTACATTACCCGGATATTTGGCAACATTCAAGGATAGTGGATATAGTTGATTTTAATTTTGCAGATCAGACAGATACCTCCAACTCTTCAAACCATGAAGTGATTTATAATGTCATGACTGTAAATAAATGACGTTAGCAGATATTTATGACTTCCTTATGGTATAATTAGATGAAATGAGACGATCCTTGTATTGATAACATCTTTAACTTCAGAATTGTATAATTTGGTTTTAAGATGAAATCACACAAAAAATTTAATATTTCTTATTGAGATATCTAAATAAATATCTTTATTAGAAGTATAAATAAATTGACAACAAAATCGAGAAGCGTCCTTCTAATAAAATTGATATCCGATGTTCGTGAGTAATTTAAAATTAAAGGTAATTACCAAAAAAGATAAAGGCAAAAAAGTACACTATAAAATCGTGTGTGCAAACCCTATCCAGGTGTTCAGGTCTTAAAAAATGTATATGTGCCGATTAAAAGTATAGATTTATTCACGGGTATTTAAAATATTCGAGATTGAATATGCATAAAATTAATTATGAGTTGGTTACTATTAATTCGACGTTCCAATTTTGGGTTTTAGTTGGGTTGGTTAAAGGCGTTTATATTGCGTTTATAGAGGTCGGATTATTAAAATATGTATGTTATATATATATAACTCGACGTCAAAAGGTTAAGAAACGGTATACCTGTCTTGTAAACTGTGCCTGTTGATTGCGGCATAGGGGCATTATATATCACAGTAGCGTTGCCTGCGCAGCGTGGCAATGGTAAAACGTCTACCCGTGCTTGCAATCAGAAGCGTTATTTATTCCGATCTTTGGAGATCGGTGAGCCCGATATTTGCATACAAACATCGGTGGTACATTCTCAGATACTTTGTTCTGTTACTTTAATTTCGAATAGGTGGTTCCACTATTCCAGCCTTTAAAGGCTCTGAGTATTGGTTTATCACCCTTTGGATATATTATCTGCTTTTTAATTTAGTATTTTGACTGTTGCTTGTGATACGCAGGCTTTATAACCTATGCTCCCAATTAAATTGAATTTTGTTTATTTCACTCATTGTTTTCTCGTTTAGGGAAAGCAGTTGGAGATTTGCAAAATCTTATATTCATGACAACTCAAAATATCTTGTATAATTGATACTGTTGTATACCGGTATGTCATCGAAGAGTATACAGTAATAACAAATATATTTGAAAATACAAGTAAAACTCAGTTTAAACACATATTTTTTTTTGTTGTTGTTGTTTTTATTATTATCAAAAAATATATATATATTATTATTATTATTATTATTATTATTACATTTCCAGCGCACCCTGTTCTGTTAAAGCATTGTAAAGGTTTTTTGATAAAACTTAAGGTCACAGAAATGCAACGGTGTTTTATTTTGGAAATATTTTTTTTATGTATTTACGCTGTATTTGTTAACAATTTCTTTAATGTCATGCAAGTGGTTACTTACTATTCAGTATCCACAGTTATCCGCTATTCTGGTGTTTTCATCTTGAAAGATATAACTTTATTTTATAGTTCATAGAATCTGCAGTGACCGTTTAGTTAGCACGTGTTGCTCAATCCAGAGGTTACGGGTTACCAAATAAAAATAAAGGCCTAAAAAGCCACAAAGCAAGCACTAATGACTTTGCAGAAGCCAACGCAACAAAAGAATACACCATTATGAGTACGACAGGAAAATATTGGAGACAAAGATCAAACCTTACCATCCGTTCAGGGTTTGGGTGGAGGTCATCATAGGGTTCCCGATCTGTCCGGTCAAATTGTTAATGGGTCAACCACTAAACATGTATTGCGTTGCAAAAAGAAAAGGGTCAAACCTATTTTGATTAACTTTTAAACACGTTTAATAAATATTTGTGAAATTGATCATGACCAAGGGTCTTACGAAGTTTGTAAATCACGTTACCATAGACACCATCAAAGGGTCCACAATATGTCCGGTCATCGCACAATCAAAGAGGAAAGCATCATGGCGAACCGTAAATAGGCCAACCGCTAAACATGCAGTCCGTTGCAAAATGACAAGGGCATAGCCTATTTTTTAAACTGTTTAACAAGTTTAACAAATATTGTATCAAAGTGATCATGACCAAGGATCTTACAAAGTTAGTCAATCACGCTACCGTAGACGTCAGGTTGTGTACAGTCTTCGTCGCAAATGAGTTTTTAAATTCCTTTTATATTTTAAAAACAGATCGGTGTTACGATCATTAGCGGTTTAGTTATACAAAAGTTACGAATAGTTAAGTCCTCCGTTCGACTACAAGCTCGGGAAAACGAATACGTTGAGAAAAATATACACCAAAGATGTAGCTCTGGGAACATGCCCGTCTAAGTACGGAATTAACTATATCGAAAATAAAATCAGCTCTCTTGTCATAAATGTTGCTTATTATATTTCCATTTTCAATTGAGAGATGTAAATCGAGAAATAAGCGACATTGTGAGAGTTCAGTTTGAGTACATGTTTCCAGCAAAAAACTACAAATATCGTCATGCTTAAAAAATATCTGGTTAATATTTTGTCATAAATGTTTACTTTCAAACACTTTAGGGAAACTACCCTTATATGACTATCCAATAGAAACGTCGATTTTACTATATTTAAATATTTGATATGTATATTGCACTTTTAAATTACACGCTAATTTGCACGCTTATAACCGTAAACGAGTCAAAAGATATCCTTAGCCGGGTAGATATCAAAAGACAACCTTGGTCGGGTAGATCTGATTCGTAGCTTTTATCCATAATCAGTTAAACCGCAAAGAAATGCAGTTTTAACATCAATGTAGGCTTTTTTTAAATAAATTCAATGGAGAACTTTAATTTGTGACGCATTATATCTGATGCCACGTGTTACTATTCGAAAATAAAAAGAGTCCGAGAAGGATTTATAAGACATGCTTCGTTATTAGAGACACAGGTTCGACATAACTAGTCGTTATTAGAGACACAGGTTCGCCATAACTAGTCATAAATACGGAACTAGCACATAGTTTGCTGCAGCCGGTGTTAAAATTAACTATTAATTAATTGTGTAGTAAAAGCCGACGGGTTGTTTACAAATGTATGATGTTTTATTTTGAGTTATTTATATAATTATATAACAGTTTTAAATATTACACGTCGGTGAATGTTTACAAAGGTATGATTTTTTGTTTTGAGTTATTTATATAATTATATAACAATTTTAAATATTACACGTTGATGAATGTTTACAAAGGTATGATGTTTTATTTTGAGTTATTTGAATTATATACCAGTTTTAAATATTAAACGTCAATGAATTTTTACAAAGGTATGATGTTTTATTTTGAGTTATTTATATAATTATATTACAATTTTAAATATTACACGTCGATGAATATTTACAAAGGTATGATGTTTTGTTTTGAGTTATTTATATAATTATATAACAATTTTAAATATTACACGTCGATGAATGTTTACAAAGGTATGATGTTTTATTTTGAGTTATTTGAATTATATACCAGTTTTAAATATTAAACGTCAATGAATTTTTACAAAGGTATTATGTTTTATTTTGAGTTATTTATATAATTATATGACAATTTAAAATATTACACGTCGATGAATGTTTACAAAGGTATGATGTTTTGTTTTGAGTTATTTATATAATTATATAACAATTTTAAATATTACATGTCGATGAATGTTTACAAAGGTATGATGTTTTATTTTGAGTTATTTGAATTATATACCAGTTTTAAATATTAAACGTCAATGAATTTTTACAAAGATATGATGTTTTATTTTGAGTTATTTATATAATTATATAACAATTTTAAATATTACACGTCGATAAATGTTTACAAAGGTATGATGTTTTGTTTTGAGTTATTTATATAATTATATAACAATTTTAAATATTACACGTCGATGAATGTTTACAAAGGAATGATGTTTTGTTTTGTTTTATTTATACAACATAAACATGATTACACCATGCAGCATTGTAATAACGTTTGATGGTTAACATGTAATGGCATCTATGCTGAGAATAAAAGTAAAGCAACCATCAAGGATGCTGCGGGGAATATATACTTATAAAATAATTAAAATTAAATTGACTTTATCTCGGTAATAAGAACGCATGCAGTAGATTAAACGATTTAGAACTCTATAAAACGTGTCACCGTTTTGTTGTTAAAAGGCTGCTCTTAAAAAAATGAAAAAAATAAAAATTCAATTACTGTAACCTAAATTTTAAAAAAAATATTTAACAAATATAATAAAGCATTTATTTCAAATTAGAAAGCACTATTTACCCAGAACAAATGATAAACGACATTTTCAATAACGAATTCTCAAATAAACCAAAATTCTAAATGTGCGAATATCGTAAATAGCGCGCGACCTTTATAACAGAATAAGTTGCCACAATAAGCCAGGGACGTAGTTATGTTACATTGAATGTGCAGGACCGGTAATTGTTTGAGTATCGAACGTGAAAGTATGTTAGGTCGATCAGATGGCTTGCATGAACGGCGATTATTGTGTTTATCGATAATTAAACGTGTGCATTCTGGAGTACCTCCTCTTTCCATTTTTTTTATAAAAAAAACAAATTCTCCTCTGAGTAAAACGCATTGATGTAGTGCGTTTGACGATGCACCAAGGCATCTAACACCTTACTGAAAGAACATTCAAGTGTGCATCGAGATATGGAATTCATAATGTACATACAGGGCTTTCTCACCCACATAACTCAGTAGAGTCAATTCGAGTTCTGACTGTAGTCGTCACGCAATTGCCTAACACAAGAGAAGCGACAACTCGTTAGTCTCTGTTTGGCTACCAAGATTTAAAGGGCAAAGTTCACAGGAAAAAAGAGAAGAATATGATCAAAATAGGGCATTAAAGAAGAAAAGGGGGCTCAGGGAAGATTCTGTGCTAACCGGGCTTCTCATGCAGTTTAATATATGTTAACTATATTTTAAGAGACACATTATTGTAACAAAATAACAGAGTTTTTTTCATTTTAAGATCATTAACAAAAGAGGGCCTTAAGGAAAAAAGAGGGCATCAGGGACGGTTTTGTTACTAACCTGGTCACTGTCTTAATATAGCTTATATGCAACTTAATATATGATAAAATAGTTTAAAAGGAACCTATTATTGCAGCAAAATACTCTAGTTTTTTTTCAATTTTAAAAAATTAACAAAACAGGGCTTTAAAGAAGAAAAGAGAGCCTCATGGAAGATTTTTGTTACTAACTTGGTCAGTGTCTTATAATAACTTTATAAAAGCTGAGGTGAAATGAACCTAGGTGATGATGTTGAAATGTTTGACATTATCAAACATGTACCGGACACCATCAAACATGTATGGGTCACCTGATCAAACATGTATGGGACACCATATCAGGTATATTTGAAAAAATAAAATAAAATCTGACCATCAGTTTGAGTTAAAATCAGTAGATGAATAAAAACGAACAAATACGTTTTCTATTTTTTCCCCAGAAACTTAGGAACCTACCTATGTCAACAAGAGCGGCACTAATGCTGCCGTTTCTATTTGGACACATGGCACGTTCAGTTTGTTTACATTTTAAATTAGTTTTGGCCTCGATCCATCTTCTTACGACGAGAATATCAATGCATGCATTGCATTATACGGTGCGCATTATATAAAAACAAAAAATCAACATTTTAATTCTTTGCAGCAATACAAGAACAGCAGTTAACAAGTAAATTGTATTTATCTGTGCATGCATCTTGTAAAATATCAGTGCAAGCTAACGTTACATGTTATTTAACTAGAATATAATATTTTTTTATGTGTATCAGGTAAATATCAGAAAGTCCAACACAAGGTATAATTGTTTTCATCGGAGGCTCCGCCGAGATTCTGATTACAACAGTTATACCGAGGGTTGACCAATCCCAGTTTAATAGACTCGGACCTCAGGATAAGATTTAAATCCACGCATCAACAATGGGAGAATGGTTTCGTTCCCTAGATAACTCGAATAATTATTTAAAAACTCAAAATACCCCCCTCGACACTAAACTAATGAAGATTGAGACTATCTCACGTATTCCGGGCTACCAAGTTCAATTTCTGATCGTGTAGACTACCACGAAAATTCAAGATTTGTCGGACCCTGGAATCGCAGGACCACTTCTAGTTTAATAATATTGTATTGCAGATATGTAACAATATATCAATTCAACATCACAATATTCCCTTGGAAGCAACAAACATAAACAAGAGAGAAACGTAGCAGACTCGGTTTAACTGAGTCATTTTAGATAATATAAGATGCAACACCTCTCACGCCTCCTAGCACCGGCTTGAGCGATTTTCTACCTTAAAGCAACGCAGAAATGGGCTTGATGATCCCAAAGGACTAGTAAATAATAACATTACTGATTTGTAGTCGGGGATGACATTTTACGGCCGCCACACAGCACTAAACAAACGCTAGTGTGAATGTCAATGAATACTGAAAAGGTCATGCCATGGAAGCAACAAACACAAACAAGAGGGAAAAGTAGCAGACTCGGTTTGATTGAGTCTGTTCTTGAGAGGTAATTATAAAATGCAACACCTCTCACGTCTCCTAGCACCGGCCTAAGCGATATTCTACTTTAAAGCAACACAGAATGGGCTTGATGATCCCAAAGGACCAGTAAATAATAACACTACTGATTTGTAGTCGGGGATACTTTTATGGCCGCAACACAGAACTAAACAAACGCTAGGTGAATGTCAATAAATACTGAAAGGATGATCTCTTGGAAGCAACAAACACAAACAAGAGAGAAAAGTAGCAGACTCTGTTTTATTGAGTCTGTCATGAGAGATAATTATAAGATGCAACACCTCTCACGCCTCCTAGCACCGGCTTAAGCCATATTCCACTAAATAACCTAAATAATATTATGTTGATTATGAATTACGCAACAATTAAAGAATTGTAACTTGTTATTGTTTTCTATTCCTAACAGTGTTATTGTTGAGTTCTTCATATATACATGCATCTAGTGAATATATTATCGTGTTTTTTTTCTAAATGTACAATCTGGAATTATTATATGACACCATGTAATGTATGAAAGAGTATGATAATGGACCTTTGGAAACGGCCAAACACGACACATACAAAATATTGCCGTCTCGGTTTGATTGAGACTGTTCATGAACGGTAGAGAAATATGCTAGCTACAGCTCACGACCTCTAGCGCCGGGCTGAGGAGAACTCAGTATTCATAAATCAATAGTACATAATTTTAACCATCCCGAAGATGGCATGCATATGGCGGTGGACATAGAGATTTTCCTCCCCCATGTCCCAGTATCTAACAAAATACTATGCCCCGAAGAGCGAAATAAACAAAATGGAATTTAGTTGGGAGCAGCGGTTATGAAGCCTGCATATCACAAGTAACAGCCAAAGGACTAAATTAAAAAGCAGACAATATATCCTATGAGTGCTTAAACAATACCCAGAGCCTTTTATCTAAATATAAGTAAGTATATTTATCATTAGAATTCTAGCATGTAGCTAGTATGGTTACAACTAATGATTTGATTTGTGACAAAACCGCCCATTATCTCTGAACATGTCATTGTTTAGCTTTTTCTGCCTTATAACTATTATAATAGTCAATTTAAGATTTAAAAGCACTACTGACTCTTACATGGCCGACATGACCTGTCATCAGATTTTTGTATGTTCAGTATTTTATACTGAGTTTTTGCTTCAATTCCAATTATCCATGATAATTTATATTCAATTTGTTATTTCTTATAATGACACATGTCAGCCTTTTGCAGGATTTAGTTACACACATTTCATATTAACAAACATTTGTATATTTCAAAGCAAATATCGTATTAATATCAATTTGCATCAGGAGCACTGTAAAACTAATGAGAGAACAAATAATCTATAAATGACCCTTATTTATAATATTATATAAAACAGAAATCTATATTATATAACATTTTATGTGAGTAGGCCTAAAGTCAAATGTGATACTTCATTAGTAAATTTAGGTCCTAATTTTAAAGTTCCATTGCCGTGTCTCTCTACAGTATGAGTAGTGGAGCAATTACAACAATATGATATAAATGTATATTATATATTCTGTGATGAATTATAGAAATTTCCCAGTTTGAGAAAATCTATAACATATCCCTTCCTCTACTTTGCTATCTCGCCTAGTGTGCAAGATAGCACAGTAGCCAAATGTTATGAACTAAACGATAGACGTCACGATATTACGTCACAAATTGACGTCATGATATTACTCCGCGCTGTCGCCAAAGGAGTGACAGAAGAAGGAATACTTGTGTCAAAAGACGATTGGAAAGAAATTCATCACAGAATATATATTATATAGTTTAATTAACATTTTTGTCGTGATACGGAAAATAATTCACTCGTGAGAAATATTCTTACGGTATAGAAACTCGTGCAAAAACGCACTCGTTTCTATATCCCAAGAATCTTTCTCACTCCGTATCACTTCAACAATGTTAATTAAACTCTATTTATTTAATGAGATAACTCATTTGATATTAGTCAGTGATCCATGTCAAACATAATCCGTTGATAACATCAAATGTCTTTCTCTATTACATATCAATGTTGCATGTAGTTAATTTATATAAAAATCAGAAATTTTATTTCTATAATCATGTCTAACAAGGCAGATAAAGCGAGATATTATATTGCCCTGCATACTGGGGAAATAACATGAATAGCATTAATGTTTAGCTTCACAACAGTTATATGTTACAATTTTAGAAGCATGTCAAGTTGGAATAGCTTTTTATGTTTAACCTAAAAACTCAATGAAAAACATATGAAGTGACATTATAAAAGAAAAAAAATAGTGAGCATTAATGGCGTAAATGGAGAAATCTTTCTTTAACATTTTATTTCAAATATCAAGCGTACATACATTCTTTTGACATACAATACAGACGTGATTGTTACGACCTCATACAAGTGTTATTTGAACAAAGTGGAATCTTAATATTCAAAAATATAATAGATGTTGGATTCATCAAGTCCAACTAAGATAGTTTTTGAAATCAGGTCCACCATGTTTTATTTTATTTTTTATTTTTTATAATAAAATCATGTTTTTTTCCCATTGCTTTTTAAAAATGTTTTGTTTCATATTCAACAATTAAAATTAACAAATAGATTATTATTGACCGATGTTAGGAAACACTATATACAATTTACAAAATTAATCTTGAACAATGTAATCAATGTTACATGTAGTTCACTTATATAAACATCAGAAAGTATATTTCCATAGTCATGTCTAGCAAGAGGGATAAAGCGAGATTATATTCAGGGGAGATAACATGAATAGCATTAATGTTTAGCTTTACAACAGTTATAGAAGCATGTCATGTTGGAATAGCTTTTTATGTTTAACCTAGAAACTCAATGAAAAACATATACAGTGATATTATAAAAGGGAGAAAAATAGTGTGCACTAATGGAGTAAATGAAGAACTTGTATACAAAGTGAAATCTTTTATTTCAGATATCAAGCGTACATACATTATTTTGACATACAATACAGACGTGATTGTTACGACCTCATACAAGTGTTATTTGAACAAATATACAAAAAACAATAGATGTTGGATTCATCAAGTCCATCTAAGATATGTTTTGAAATCAGGTCCACCATGTTTTAATTTGTGTTTGATTTTATTTTATATTTTTTATAATAAAATAATATATTTTTGCCATTGCTTTTCAAAAATGTCTTGTTTCATATTCAACAATTAAAATTAACAAATAGATTATTATTGACCGATGTTACAAAGTGTTATGAAACACTGTATACAATTTACAAAATTAATCTCGAACAATGGAACTATTTTTAGGGTACTCTGCAGAAGAACGCAACCATGATTTGCCAACTCATTGGTGTGGTCCTGTTAATGGCGTTTGCAGAAAGTGCAAGTCCAGGTAAGATTAGACTGTATACTCTTTACTATAGTAATGAATAATTTTGAAAAGAAAATGAAATTATTGCCATAGAAGTTGAGACTTGAGGCGATCTGAACACATATAAGTATCAATTCAAATTCAAATAAAACCATCCGAATGTGGTTCATATGTATATCCAATGTGCACAGGCCCCTGATCTGTTTGGTAATGAAAATGAATTTAATATAGAATAGATATGAATAAGGTCTACATTTGGTTGATTACTGTTTTATGCAATAATTGTTACTGAAAATACCATTTAAAATCATTGTGTGGCCTTGATTGGCATTATAATGGTAACTGCTACTTATAAATAATACAATACACAACACAAAGAGTGTTGAAGACAGGGTCACCGCCTATTAAGTCTATCCCCAATATGACTATTATGAAAACTTATTTATATGTTAACATATATAACTAGGTGCCAAAGGCGACTTACTGAAAATACACATACTCCAACTAAATTGTATACATGTTTGTCCTCGTTTCTTATATAAAAAACACTTTCTACTTGTATTATTTGCAGATCAATGTTCATATAAGCCAAACTATTTTACAAACGTTTCAATTGCAGGTAATTGCACATATGCTCAATATATAAGTCAGCATTTGGAGCCTGCACCAGGTACTGGATGCACAGCGTTTCTCCAGTGTAGAACATGGCCGAATAACGGATACATATGGACCCAAATGCCATGTGCACCTGGAACGATGTTTAGTGAGCCTCACCAGGTCTGCATCCACGCAGACAGCCATCCTGGTTGCCCAGGTATCTATTCACAACTAGTGCTTGCATCTTTCTTGGAGTAAAATACTGCAAAGAGTAAGGAATGTAAAATAAAACATTTTGTTTGATGATTAGGATTATTAAATAATACACAGCAATGTATAAAATAAATAGAAACGTCTTAAGTTTGTTATTGAAAATTAAAAAAAGACTTCATTCAATGTTTAGTGTTTATTCAATAATTGTCTTTGTTAGGTTATGAAACTACAACCACACAAGGGACTGTTGGTGCAGTAAACGGCAGTAAGTATTAACAATTGCTAAAATATGAATATCGCTAAACTACTATACTTAATTTATTTCAAATACGAGTTTGAAAGTTTAAAGAAAAAGATTGTACATCAAACGTGATTTTTTGTTACAAAGTATACGTCGCTGTGTAATTATACTTTAAACGCTGAAATGTCAAAAGTTGCAATTATTCACCGTTCATAGACAACAATGTTTATTCAAAACATAATTGGAAAATATCAAATATATCCCATATTTTAGCGTGTCAATATGTACGGCATAGTAGGGACATTAAAAAACCACCCACCCACTACCTTGTCAAACTGCTTACTTTAATAATGTAATTAAAACGTATATTCTAGCTCAATGTTCGATATGTGTATGGAAATCAGATGTAACATTTCTTTTTTTAAAGCTATTCGTTTTAAGAATAGTTTGTATCTCTTAATTACAGTATCAACGTGCTCGAAGTTTATTTTTGTAAAAACAAACAACAGTTATATACGTTTGAATGTTAACTAAATAAATTTACTGAACATTTCTATTAAGGCCATTCAATTAAAGTCGTTTTAACAATTTCTTTATACAACATTTGTCTTTAAATATTATATCAATGTATAGGTAGTTGTTTAGATAATTACACTTCATAATGAATTTAATATAGGAGTTTATGTGGAAAAATAGTCAAACATGTCGAAACACTGTAACGTTAGCGTACGCTATTTTAACGTCAACGTCAATTTAAAATGTCTGCGTTTTTAATTTTAAAATGTCAACGTTTTACTTACGCGACGTCGTAACTGACGACGTCATTTCCGTTTTTTTGAAAACAAACGACTTTTGACGTTAACGACGTTCAATAGCGGTCTGAATATTTGTTTCTTTCTCGTTGTTTATATAGAGGATCTTACATGAGTACTCATTCGTTATTGAATTTATTAAACGAGTTGGCAAAATGATATAATGCGAGGCTCTTGCCGAGCATTATTTCAGTTTTGCTCACGAGACTAATAAATTCAATAATGAATGAGAACGAATGTTAGATTCTATTTATCACATAACTCACATATAGACTTGTATTGCATTTTACCTGTCGCTTTAACACGTCAGAACACGTACATTAACGTGACGTCCATAATGCCATTAACGTTATGTTATACCACTAGTGGAATATCGAAAATATTGAATGCTGTTATTACACTCCCACACCGCATGGTATGTGATAAAGTGTCATATAATTACGTTATTATTTATTATTTTATTTATTGTAAATCTAAATGGGCCCCTTTTGCGGGCATTCTCTTCCAATATCAGAACATTTTAATCATATCTTTATGATATCATTTTTTCTAGATTTGTTTTCATTGCAATCGTTGTTAGGTGATTTTCTTGTAAATATACTCCTGAAGGTTTACCACCACTAATTACATGTAAGCCTCCGAGGTGTAGTCGAATGTAGTTCCTATAATAAAACGTAATCCCTTCTTTTTTGATGAAAACGGGCATTATAAGTAGGGGAAAACTGCCCATTCTTATTCGAGTTTGTGGTTTTATGTATAAGAAGCGTATTAATAAGTTTTACTAGATCACTGATGAACATTTTCGAAATTTCCACTGTATGCTTACACTATGTGAGCAATGAAAACAGTCAGTCAATGAAAACAGCTGTACCCTTGACCTGTTTAGTAAACAAACAAGAACTTTCTTACATGTCTTGTGACCCCACCTTTTCTGGTGATTTTTCAAGTGGAAAATTAGTTTTCTATATGAACATTACACTGCTGCATTATCCATACTTGAGTTGAATCTGCAGCAAATCATTAATATGTGATACTTTAACACTGGGGTCTATGGGGAAAATAATTAGTGGTATAATACATGAAAAAGGCGTTAAGCCGAAACCGCTCGAGTATCTATTTTAGCTAGTATACACGCTAGATAAGAGTTTTTTATTTGTTTATAGCCCTGTAAATGTATCCTTTCTGGATCCAGTGTTTTTGAAAGGTGTTCTGTTCACTGTATGATTTTCTCTACTATATATATAGTAATATTTGCGAAAAACCAAGGATAGACACCCTTCGTACGAACCACGGCAGTGCGCCTATGATGAAAGCAGAAATCAAACGCAAGCATTCACTTCCTAAAAAGGATGTGTGTGTGTGTGTGTGTGGTTCTAAGATGTATAGTCCCTCCGCCAACATACTCGATAAGCCTTGCGGTATCTCACCGAGATGGGTATAACAGAGATTGCACTAAAACGACCACTGGTTAGTCTCTGTTTGGCTACCAAGATTCAAAGTGCAAAGGTCATAGAAAAAAATGAAGAATGGTCAACTCCATCTGAGGTACCATCTGAGATACTGTCCCCAAATAAACTTTAACCGAATATGTGTGTCAAATCCCATGTGATAATTGTTTACATGATCAATCCGGTATGACTATGTCTATGAGCATAATTTTGGGGGTGGGAGTAGGGTACAAAGTCGTTTGGGTAGGGTGTAAACGTCGTGTTTTTTGTGTTTTTTTCAAGGTCAACTATTGTGTTCGGGTGTTGAATTCCTCTTCGGTAACCTTAGGTCGATTGAGTGGGATAAATTGATCGACTGTATGCTTAAATTTCTTCTAGAGTAAACGTTCAAATAAACGATAGATATATTGGGGCGAAACCAGGTAGGCGCGATAAGATGTTTTTTCTATTTCGTGATTATTTCATATTATTTGAGGAATACTTTCAGGTCTAAATAGAAGGTAATCTTTCACACTTATCTCAAAACCTTGATTCTTTACTCTATAATTTAGAATTCCAACATAAAAGACAATATTCTGGATAAAAAAGGTAAACAATTGAACAAAATGGACGACACTGTAAGAATCAATGGGCTGTGACGTCGGTCAATCCTGGTAGCGATACGTGATCTGATTGGCTAATTCTTTGTTATATCTTGGTAGGGATACGTTGTTTCATTGGTCAAAACTACCAAGATGTTACCAAGAATGAACCCAAGATTGTTGGTTTATTTGTATCGCTAGCCTAAAACAGATAGCTCCAACACACACTTATAAACTGTATCTCTATATCATTAGCTATAACCCACTCGCCTGGAGGCACAATTAACATATACACGCATACATACATACAATTATAGCTATTATGAGTGGGATCACATTTAAGGAGTCAACCACACAAACGCTATATTTTTAGACAGTGACAATGAAAGGTGCCGGATCACTAGGATATTGTGAATTCAGTAAATGGTATATATTAAAGGGAGATAATTGGAACTCACAGCGGCAACAATCGAAATTTTTGGATGTAAGAGATTCACGTTCACAAAGCAGAATTACATATAGGGAGAAATATTTGCGAAAAATCAAGGACAGACAACCTTCGGACGAACCACGGCAGGGCGCCTAGCTATGATGAAAGACACAGAAATCAAACGTATGCATTCACTTCCTAAAAACAAAGAGTATGATAATAGACCTTTGGAAACGGTCGAAAACGACACATACGAAATATTGCAGTGTCGGTTTGATTGATACTGTTCATGAGCGGTAGTGAAATATGCTAACTATCGCTCACGCTCTCTAGCCCTGGGTTGAGCAGAACTCAATATTAATAAAATCAATAGTACAAAATTTTAACCATCCCGAAGATGGCATGCATATGGCGGTGGACATGGAGTATCTTTCTTCCCCATGTCGTACGACGTATGGTCCCAGTATCTAATAAAATTAAATGCCCCGAAGAGCGAAATAAACATAATGGAATTTAGTTGGGAGCAGCGGTTATGAAGCCTGCATATCACAAGTAACAGTCAAAAGACTAAATTAAAAAGCAGACAACATATCCTATAAGTGGTTAAACAATACCCAGAGCCTTTAATCGGCCGGAGTAGTGGAACCACTGAATCGAAAATTAAGTAAGAAAACAAAAAGAAATGAAAAGTACCACCGATAATTAAATATAAGTATCGCGCTCAGCGATCTCCAAAGATCGAATGAATAACAGTACTGAAAAGGATAGCTGCAACACACGCTGATAAACTGTATCTCTACATCATAACTCACTCGCCTGGAGGCACAATTAACATATACACGCCTACATACATACACTTATAGCTATTATGAGTGGGATCACATTTAAGGAGTCAACCACACAAACGCTATATTTTTAGACAGTGACAATGAAAGTGCCGGATCACTAGGATATTGTGAATTCAGTAAATGGTATATATTAAATGGAGATAATTGGAACTCACAGCGGCAACTTTCGAAATTTGGGATCTAAAGCCCGGTACACACGGTAAGATTTATCTTATAAGATATGTCTTGTGAGACAAATTGCATCGTGTGTACAGGGGCTTAAGACACAATTTATGGCCTGAAGGATGTCTTCTAGAAATAGAACATGCTCTATTTCCATAGGACAAGATCAAAAGCACCGCCATCCAACCACACGTGGCGACAGGCCGAGGTGTACTTTGACATAAATTTCGCAGCATAGGGGCTACATGCATTGTTGATTTGTTCACGCGGGTATTTTAGTTCATACATAGCAACATGGCAGAAAACATATATATATCATTTGTCTATGAATAGGACCACAGACTTGTCTTTGCATATCCGTGTCCTGGTCCATGTCCTGGTCCGTGTCCGTAAACAATCGGTAAAGTAGAGAAAATTGTGGGTATATTCCATGTATCCGTTCCGTTTATGTGTGTATGTGTGTTCGTACATACGTCTGTACGTGTATATGTATGCATCTATGTAAGTAGGTAGACAGGCAGGCAGGCAAGCAAGCATGCAGGGGGGCGAGAGGGTGGTTGGGGGAGAGAAAGTGTGTGTGTGTGTGTGTGCGTGTGCGTGCGTGCGTGCGTGCGTGCGTGCGTGCTTGTATGTATTACTATTATTTATGAGTCACCAGAAAATCCCATAAAATTAATCTCACCGTGTGTACAGGCAATCTCATAAGATAGATTGTATAAGATTTGTCTTATAAGATTTGTCCTATGAGATTTATCTTACCGTGTGTACCGGGCTTAAGAGATTAAAGTTTACAAAGCAGAATTACATAGAGGGAGAAGTATTTGCGACAAATCAAGGACAGACAAGCATCGGACGAACCACAGCAGGGCGCCTAGCTATGATAAAAGACACAGAAATCAAACGTATGCATTCACTTCCTTCCTAAAAAGGATAGCCGCAACATGCGCTGATAAACTGTATCTCTACATCATAACCCACTCGCCTGGAGGCACAATTAACATATACGCGCATACATACATACATACAATTATAGCTCTTAGGAGTGGGAACACATTTAAGAATTAATAAAATCTATTTTATTTCTATGCAAACTTTCGTTGCTTGCAGAAGCAAACTAGCTAACAAGTATAATGTCAACGTGCAATGTCACCGTGCAATGTCACCGTGCAATGTCACCGAGCAATGTCACCGAGAAATGTCACCGTGCAATGTCACCGTGCAATGTCACCGTGCAATGTCACAGTACAATGTCACCGTGCATTGTCACCGTGCAATGTCACCGTGCAATGTCACCGTGCATTGTCACCGTGCATTGTCACCGTGCAATGTCACCGTGCATTGTCACCGTGCAATGTCACCGTGCAATGTCACCGTGCATTGTCACCGTGCATTGTCAACGTGCAATGTCACCGTGTATTGTCACCGTGCAATGTCACCGTGCATTGTCACCGTGCAATATTACCGTGCAATGTCACAGTGCATTGTCTTTTAAACAAATGTGATCGTAAAATGCATCTTTATTTAAAAATGCATTGAATTAATTTTCTGTTTGCAGACCAATGTTCATACACCCAATATGTTTTACAAACATTTCAATTGCAGGTAATTGCACATATGCTCAATATATAAGTCAATATTTGGAGCCTGCACCAGGTACTGGATGCACAGCGTTTCTCCAGTGTAGAACATGGCTGAATAACGGATACATATGGACGCAAATGCCATGTGCACCTGGAACGATGTTTAGTGAGCCTCAGCAGGTCTGCATCCACGCAGACAGCCATCCTGGTTGCCCAGGTATCTATTCACAAGTGTTACTTCCATTTTTATGAAGTAGTATAATGAAAATAGTAAGGAATTTCAAATAATGTCTTTTGTTTGAGGATTGAGATTCTTAAATAATGCATTGCAATGTGTGTATGTTTATTTATCGTTCAAAACAAAATATAAATACATTAGGTTTTTGTTTGAGATTGGAATAGGCAATATTATTGACATTCAATGTTAAGTGTCTTCTCACGCTAGGAGGCGTGAGAGGTGTTGCATCTTACAATTACCTCTCATGAACAGACTGAATAAACCCGAGTCTACTACTTTTCTCTTTTGTTTGTGTTTGTTGCTTCCAAGGGATCACCTTTTCAGTATTTATTTTCAATAATTGTACTTTCCAGTTGATGAAACGACAACCACACAGGGGACTGTAGGTGCTGTAAACGGCAGTAAGTAATATGAATGGCTAAAATACATATTTCCAAATCATATTTAATTGAATTCAAACAGACGTTTGAAGGTATGAGATTGTTCGTCAAAAGAGATTGTTCGTTAAAATACTGAAAAAAGTAAGGCAAGTTGTTGTTATAAGTAATATGAATGGCTAAAATATATATTTCCAAATCATATTTAATTGTTTAATTGCAGGTAACTGCACATATGCTCAATATATAAGTCAACATTTGGAACCTGCACCAGCTACTAGATGCACAGCGTTTCTCCAGTGTAGAACATGGCTGAATAACGGATACATATGGACCCAAATGCCATGTGCACATGGAACGATGTTTAGTGAGCCTCAGCAGGTCTGCATCCACGCAGACAGCCATCCTGGTTGCCCAGGTATCTATTCACAAGTATTACCTGCATATTTATAAAGTGGTATAATGAAAATAGTAAGAAATGTCAAATAACGTGTTTTGTTTGAGGATTAGGATGATTAAATAATGCATTCCAATGTGTGTTTGTTTATGAATCGTTCAAAACAAAATAGAAATACATTAGGTTTTTGTCTGAGATTCGAATAGGCAATATTCTTGACGACATTAAATTGTTAGTGTCTTCTTACGTTAAGAGGCGTGAGAGGTGTTGCATCTTACAATTACCTCTCATGAACAGACTAAATAAACCCGAGTGTACTACTTTTCTCTTTGGTTTGTGTTTGTTGCTTCCAAGGGATCACCTTTTCAGTATTTATTTTCAATAATTGTACTTTCCAGTTCATGAAACGACAACCACACAGGGGACTGTTGGTGCTGTAAACGGCAGTAAGTAATATGAATGGCTAAAATACATATTTTCAAATCATATTTAATTGAATTCAAACAGACGTTTGAAGGTATGAGATAGTTCGTCAAAAGAGATTGTTCGTTAAAATACTGAAAAATGTAAGGCAAGTTGTTGTTATAAAGTATACATCGCTGTTTAATTATTCTTTAAAAGCAGATATGCCAAACGTGGCAGTTATTATCCGTTCAAAGACAACATTTTTATTTAAAGCATATCTGGGAAAATATGAAATATATATCGCCTTGCATACAAAAACATTCTAGCTAAAACGTATAATTATGTCACCATGTGTGTTGTTTTTAAAACGAGTAGTATCGTTCAATGCCATTTTATTTAGAAATTTATTGAAACAGTTATAATTAAATCAAAATATACAATTACTTCTACTTCGTCTGCTTGCAGGCCAATGTTCATACACCCAATACACATTACAAACGTTTAATTGCAGGTAGTTGCACATATGCTCAATATATAAGTCAACATTTGGAACCTGCACCAGCTACTGGATGCACAGCGTTTCTCCAGTGTAGAACATGGCTGAATAACGGATACATATGGACGCAAATGCCATGTGCACCTGGAACGATGTTTAATGAGCCTCAGCAGGTCTGCATCCACGCAGACAGCCATCCTGGTTGCCCAGGTATCTATTCACAAGTGTTACTTCCATTTTTATGAAGTAGTATAATGAAAATAGTAAGGAATTTCAAATAATGTCTTTTGTTTGAGGATTGAGATTCTTAAATAATGCATTGCAATGTGTGTATGTTTATTTATCGTTCAAAACAAAATATAAATACATTAGGTTTTTGTTTGAGATTGGAATAGGCAATATTATTGACATTCAATGTTTAGTGTCTTCTCACGCTAGGAGGCGTGAGAGGTGTTGCATCTTACAATTACCTCTCATGAACAGAATTAATAAACCCGAGTCTACTACTTTTCTCTTTTGTTTGTGTTTGTTGCTTCCAAGGGATCACCCTTTCAGTATTTATTTTCAATAATTGTACTTTCCAGTTGATGAAACGACAACCACACAGGGGACTGTAGGTGCAGTAAACGGCAGTAAGTAATATGAATGGCTAAAATACATATTTCCAAATCATATTTAATTGAATTCAAACAGACGTTTGAAGGTATGAGATTGTTCGTCAAAAGAGATTGTTCGTTAAAATACTGAAAAAAGTAAGGCAAGTTGTTGTTATAAGTAATATGAATGACTAAAATATATATTTCCAAATCATATTTAATTGTTTAATTGCAGGTAATTGCACATATGCTCAATATATAAGTCAACATTTGGAACCTGCACCAGCTACTAGATGTACAGCGTTTCTCCAGTGTAGAACATGGCTGAATAACGGATACATATGGACCCAAATGCCATGTGCACATGGAACGATGTTTAGTGAGCCTCAGCAGGTCTGCATCCACGCAGACAGCCATCCTGGTTGCCCAGGTATCTATTCACAAGTATTACCTGCATATTTATAAAGTGGTATAATGAAAATAGTAAGAAATGTCAAATAACGTCTTTTGTTTGAGGATTAGGATGATTACATAATACATTGCAATGTGTGTATGTTTATGAATCGTTTAAAAACATATATAAATACATTAGGTTTTTGTTTGAGATTCGAATAGGCAATATTCTTGACGACATTCAATTGTTAGTGTCATCTTACGTTAAGAGGCGTGAGAGGTGTTGCATCTTACAATTACCTCTCATGAACAGACTCAAGAAAACCGTGTCTGCTACTTTTCTCTTTTGTTTGTGTTTGTTGCTTCTAAGGGATCACCTCTGCAGTATATATTTTCAATAATTGTACTTTCCAGGTTATGAAACGACAACCACACAGGGGACTGTTGGTGCTGTAAACGGCAGTAAGTAATATGAATGGCTAAAAACACATATTTCCAAATCATATTTAATTGAATTCAAACAGACGTTTGAAGGTATGAGATTGTTCGACAAAAGAGATTGTTCGTTAAAATACTGAAAAAAGTAAGGCAAGTTGTTGTTATAAAGTATACATCGCTGTTTAATTATTCTTTAAAATCAGATATGTCAAACGTTGCAGTTATTATCCGTTCAAAGACAACATTTTTATTTAAAGCATATCTGGGAAAATATCAAATATATATCGCCTTGCATACAGAAACATTCTAGCTAAAACGTATAATTATGTCACCATATGTGTTGTTTTTAAAACGAGTAGTATCGTTCAATGCCATTTTATTTAGAAATGTATTGAAATAGTTTTAATTAAATCAAAATATACAATTACTTCTACTTCGTCTGTTTGCAGGCCAATGTTCATATACCCAATATACATTACAAACGTTTAATTGCAGGTAATTGCACATATTCTCAATATATAAGTCAACATTTGGAACCTGCACCAGCTACTAGATGCACAGCGTTTCTCCAGTGTAGAACATGGCTGAATAACGGATACATATGGACCCAAATGCCATGTGCACATGGGACGATGTTTAGTGAGCCTCAGCAGGTCTGCATCCACGCAAACAGTCATCCTGGTTGCCCAGGTATCTATTCACAAGTGTTACTTTCATTTTTACGAAGTAGTATAATGAAAATAGTAATGAATTTCAAATAATGTCTTTTGTTTGAGGATTGAGATTCTTAAATAATGCATTGCAATGTGTGTATGTTTATTTATCGTTCAAAACAAAATATAAATACATTAGGTTTTTGTTTGAGATTGGAATAGGCAATATTATTGACATTCAATGTTTAGTGTCTTCTCACGCTAGGAGGCGTGAGAGGTGTTGCATCTTACAATTACCTCTCATGAACAGACTGAATAAACCCGAGTCTACTACTTTTCTCTTTTGTTTGTGTTTGTTGCTTCCAAGGGATCACCTTTTCAGTATTTATTTTCAATAATTGTACTTTCCAGTTGATGATACGACAACCACACAGGGGACTGTAGGTGCTGTAAACGGCAGTAAGTAATATGAATGGCTAAAATACATATTTCCAAATCATATTTAATTGAATTCAAACAGACGTTTGAAGGTATGAGATTGTTCGTCAAAAGAGATTGTTCGTTAAAATACTGAAAAAAGTAAGGCAAGTTGTTGTTATAAGTAATATGAATGGCTAACATATATATTTCCAAATCATATTTAATTGTTTAATTGCAGGTAATTGCACATATGCTCAATATATAAGTCAACATTTGGAACCTGCACCAGCTACTAGATGCACAGCGTTTCTCCAGTGTAGAACATGGCTGAATAACGGATACATATGGACCCAAATGCCATGTGCACATGGAACGATGTTTAATGAGCCTCAGCAGGTCTGCATCCACGCAGACAGCCATCCTGGTTGCCCAGGTATCTATTCACAAGTATTACCTGCATATTTATAAAGTGGTATAATGAAAATAGTAAGAAATGTCAAATAACGTCTTTTGTTTGAGGATTAGGATGATTAAATAATACATTGCAATGTGTGTATGTTTATGAATCGTTTAAAACACAATATAAATACATTAGGTTTTTGTTTGAGGTTCGAATAGGCAATATTCTTGACGACATTCAATTGTTAGTGTCTTCTTACGTAAAGAGGCGTGAGAGGTGTTGCATCTTACAATTACCTCTCATGAACAGACTTAAGAAAACCGTGTCTGCTACTTTTCTCTTTTGTTTGTGTTTGTTGCTTCTAAGGGATCACCTCTGCAGTATATATTTTCAATAATTGTACTTTCCAGGTTATGAAACGAAAACCACACAGGGGACTGTTGGTGCTGTAAACGGCAGTAAGTAATATGAATGGCTAAAACACATATTTCCAAATCACATTTAATTGAATTCAAACAGACGTTTGAAGGTATGAGATTGTTCGTCAAAAGAGATTGTTCGTTAAAATACTGAAAAAAGTAAGGCAAGTTGTTGTTATAAAGTATACATCGCTGTTTAATTATTCTTTAAAAGCAGATATGTCAAACGTTGCAGTTATTATCCGTTCAAAGACAACATTTTTATTTAAAGCATATCTGGGAAAATATCAAATATATATCGCCTTGCATACAGAAACATTCTAGCTAAAACGTATAATTATGTCACCATATGTGTTGTTTTTAAAACGAGTAGTATCGTTCAATGCCATTTTATTGAGAAATGTATTGAAATAGTTTTAATTAAATCAAAATATACAATTACTTCTACTTCGTCTGTTTGCAGGCCAATGTTCATATACCCAATATACATTACAAACGTTTAATTGCAGGTAATTGCACATATTCTCAATATATAAGTCAACATTTGGAACCTGCACCAGCTACTAGATGTACAGCGTTTCTCCAGTGTAGAACATGGCTGAATAACGGATACATATGGACCCAAATGCCATGTGCACATGGAACGATGTTTAGTGAGCCTCAGCAGGTCTGCATCCACGCAAACAGTCATCCTGGTTGCCCAGGTATCTATTCACAAGTGTTACTTCCATTTTTACGAAGTAGTATAATGAAAATAGTAAGGAATTTCAAATAATGTCTTTTGTTTGAGGATTGAGATTCTTAAATAATGCATTGCAATGTGTGTATGTTTATTTATGGTTCAAAACAAAATACAAATACATTAGGTTTTTGTTTGAGATTGAAATAGGCAATATTATTGACATTCAATGTTTAGTGTCTTCTCACGCTAGGAGGCGTGAGAGGTGTTGCATCTTATAATTACCTCTCATGAACAGACTCAATAAACCCGAGTCTACTACTTTTCTCTTTTGTTTGTGTTTGTTGCTTCCAAGGGATCACCTTTTCAGTATTTATTTTCAATAATTGTACTTTCCAGTTGATGAAACGACAACCACACAGGGGACTGTTGGTACTGTAAACGGCAGTAAGTAATATGAATGGCTAAAATACATATTTCCAAATCATATCTAATTGAATACAAATAGGCGTTTGAAGGTAGGAGATTTTCGTCAAAAGAGATTGTTCGTTAAAATACTGAAAATATAAGGCAAGTTGTTGTTATAAAGTTTACATCGCTCTGTAATTATTCTTTAAAATCAATCATGTCAAACGTTGCAGTTATTATCCGTTCAAAGACAACATTTTTATTTAAAGCATATCTGGGAAAATATCATATATATATCGCCTTGCATACAGAAACATTCTAGTTAAAACGTATACTTATGTCACCATATGTGTTGCTTTTAAAACGAGTAGTATCGTTCAATGCCATTTTATTTAGAAATGTATTGAAATAGTTTTAATTAAATCAAAATATACAATTACTTCTACTTCGTCTGTTTGCATTCCAATGTTCATATACCCAATATAATTTACAAACGTTTAATTGCAGGTAATTGCACATATGCTCAATATATAAGTCAACATTTGGAACCTGCACCAGCTACTAGATGCACAGCGTTTCTCCAGTGTAGAACATGGCTGAATAACGGATACATATGGACCCAAATGCCATGTGCACATGGAACGATGTTTAGTGAGCCTCAGCAGGTCTGCATCCACGCAGACAGCCATCCTGGTTGCCCAGGTATCTATTCACAAGTATTACCTGCATATTTATAAAGTGGTATAATGAAAATAGTAAGAAATGTCAAATAACGTGTTTTGTTTGAGGATTAGGATGATTAAATAATGCATTGCAATGTGTGTTTGTTTATGAATCGTTCAAAACAAAATAGAAATACATTAGGTTTTTGTTTGAGATTCGAATAGGCAATATTCTTGACGACATTCAATTGTTAGTGTCTTCTTACGTTAAGACGCGTGAGAGGTGTTGCATCTTACAATTACCTCTCATGAACAGACTCAATAAACCCGAGAGTACTACTTTTCTCTTTGGTTTGTCTTTGTTGCTTCCAAGGGATCACCTGTTCAGTATTTATTTTCAATAATTGTACTTTCCAGTTCATGAAACTACAACCACACAGGGGACTGTAGGTGCTGTAAACGGCAGTAAGTAATATGAATGGCTAAAATACATATTTTCAAATCATATTTAATTGAATTCAAACAGACGTTTGAAGGTATGAGATTGTTCGTCAAAAGAGATTGCTCGTTAAAATACTGAAAAAAGTAAGGCAAGTTGTTGTTATAAAGTATACATCGCTGTGTAATTATTCTTTAAAAGCAGACGTGCCAAACGTTGCAGTTATTATCCGTTCAAAGACAACATTTTTATTTAAAGCATATCTGGGAAAATATCAAATATATATCGCCTTGCATACAGAAACATTCTAGCTAAAACGTATAATTATGTCACCATGTGTGTTGTTTTTAAAACGAGTAGTATCGTTCAATGCCATTTTATTTAGAAATGTAATGAAACAGTTTTAATTAAATCAAAATATACAATTACTTCTACTTCGTCTGCTTGCAGGCCAATGTTCATACACCCAATACACATTACAAACGTTTAATTGCAGGTAGTTGCACATATGCTCAATATATAAGTCAACATTTGGAACCTGCACCAGCTACTGGATGCACAGCGTTTCTCCAGTGTAGAACATGGCTGAATAACGGATACATATGGACGCAAATGCCATGTGCACCTGGAACGATGTTTAGTGAGCCTCAGCAGGTCTGCATCCACGCAAACAGTCATCCTGGTTGCCCAGGTATCTATTCACAAGTGTTACTTCCATTTTTACGAAGTAGTATAATGAAAATAGTAAGGAATTTCAAATAATGTCTTTTGTTTGAGGATTGAGATTCTTAAATAATGCATTGCAATGTGTGTATGTTTATTTATCGTTCAAAACAAAATACAAATACATTAGGTTTTTGTTTGAGATTGAAATAGGCAATATTATTGACATTCAATGTTTAGTGTCTTCTCACGCTAGGAGGCGTGAGAGGTGTTGCATCTTACAATTACCTCTCATGAACAGACTGAATAAACCCGAGTCTACTACTTTTCTCTTTTGTTTGTGTTTGTTGCTTCCATGGGTTCACCTTTTCAGTATTTATTTTCAATAATTGTACTTTCCAGTTGATGAAACGACAACCACACAGGGGACTGTAGGTGCTGTAAACGGCAGTAAGTAATATGAATGGCTATAATACATATTTCCAAATCATATTTAATTGAATTCAAACAGACGTTTGAAGGTATGAGATTGTTCGTCAAAAGAGATTGTTCGTTAAAATACTGAAAAAAGTAAGGCAAGTTGTTGTTATAAAGTATACATCGCTGTGTAATTATTCTTTAAAAGCAGACATGCCAAACGTTGCAGTTATTATCCGTTCAAAGACAACATTTTTATTTAAAGCATATCTGGGAAAATATCAAATATATATCGCCTTGCATACAGAAACATTCTAGCTAAAACGTATAATTATGTCACCATGTGTGTTGTTTTTAAAACGAGTAGTATCGTTCAATGCCATTTTATTTAGAAATGTATTGAAACAGTTTTAATTAAATCAAAATATACAATTACTTCTACTTCGTCTGCTTGCAGGCCAATGTTCATACACCCAATACACATTACAAACGTTTAATTGCAGGTAGTTGCACATATGCTCAATATATAAGTCAACATTTGGAACCTGCACCAGCTACTGGATGCACAGCGTTTCTCCAGTGTAGAACATGGCTGAATAACGGATACATATGGACGCAAATGCCATGTGCACCTGGAACGATGTTTAGTGAGCCTCAGCAGGTCTGCATCCACTCAGACAGCCATCCTGGTTGCCCAGGTATCTATTCACAAGTGTTACTTCCATTTTTATGAAGTAGTATAATGAAAATAGTAAGGAATTTCAAATAATGTCTTTTGTTTGAGGATTGAGATTCTTAAATAATGCATTGCAATGTGTGTATGTTTATTTATCGTTCAAAACAAAATATAAATACATTAGGTTTTTGTTTGAGATTCGAATAGGCAATATTATTGACATTCAATGTTTAGTGTCTTCTCACGCTAGGAGGCGTGAGAGGTGTTGCATCTTACAATTACCTCTCATGAACAGACTGAATAAACCCGAGTCTACTACTTTTCTCTTTTGTTTGTGTTTGTTGCTTCCAAGGGATCACCTTTTGAGTATTTATTTTCAATAATTGTACTTTCCAGTTGATGAAACGACAACCACACAGGGGACTGTAGGTGCTGTAAACGGCAGTAAGTAATATGAATGGCTAAAATACATATTTCCAAATCATATTTAATTGAATTCAAACAGACGTTTGAAGGTATGAGATTGTTCGTCAAAAGAGATTGTTCGTTAAAATACTGAAAAAAATAAGGCAAGTTGTTGTTATAAGTAATATCAATGGCTAAAATATATATTTCCAAATCATATTTAATTGTTTAATTGCAGGTAATTGCACATATGCTCAATATATAAGTCAACATTTGGAACCTGCACCAGCTACTAGATGCACAGCGTTTCTCCAGTGTAGAACATGGCTGAATAACGGATACATATGGACCCAAATGCCATGTGCACATGGAACGATGTTTAATAAGCCTCAGCAGGTCTGCATCCACGCAGACAGCCATCCTGGTTGCCCAGGTATCTATTCACAAGTATTACCTGCATATTTATAAAGTGGTATAATGAAAATAGTAAAAAATGTCAAATAACGTCTTTTGTTTGAGGATTAGGATGATTAAATAATACATTGCAATGTGTGTATGTTTATGAATCGTTTAAAACAAAATATAAATACATTAGGTTTTAGTTTGAGATTCGAATAGGCAATATTCTTGAGGACATTCAATTGTTAGTGTCTTCTTACGTTAAGAGGCGTGAGAGGTGTTGCATCTTACAATTACCTCTCATGAACAGACTCAAGAAAACCGTGTCTGCTACTTTTCTCTTTTGTTTGTGTTTGTTGCTTCTAAGGGATCACCTCTGCAGTATATATTTTCAATAATTGTACTTTCCAGGTTATGAAACGACAACCACACAGGGGACTGTTGGTGCTGTAAACGGCAGTAAGTAATCTGAATGGCTAAAACACATATTTCCAAATCATATTTAATTGAATTCAAACAGACGTTTGAAGGTATGAGATTGTTCGTCAAAAGAGATTGTTCGTTAAAATACTGAAAAAAGTAAGGCAAGTTGTTGTTATAAAGTATACATCGCTGTTTAATTATTCTTTAAAAGCAGATATGTCAAACGTTGCAGTTATTATCCGTTCAAAGACAACATTTTTATTTAAAGCATATCTGGGAAAATATCAAATATATATCGCCTTGCATACAGAAACATTCTAGCTAAAACGAATAATTATGTCACCATATGTGTTGTTTTTAAAACGAGTAGTATCGTTCAATGCCATTTTATTGAGAAATGTATTGAAATAGATTTAATTAAATCAAAATATACAATTACTTCTACTTCGTCTGTTTGCAGGCCAATGTTCATATACCCAATATACATTACAAACGTTTAATTGCAGGTAATTGCACATATTCTCAATATATAAGTCAACATTTGGAACCTGCACCAGCTACTAGATGCACAGCGTTTCTCCAGTGTAGAACATGGCTGAATAACGGATACATATGGACCCAAATGCCATGTGCACATGGAACGATGTTTAGTGAGCCTCAGCAGGTCTGCATCCACGCAAACAGTCATCCTGGTTGCCCAGGTATCTATTCACAAGTGTTACTTCCATTTTTACGAAGTAGTATAATGAAAATAGTAAGGAATTTCAAATAATGTCTTTTGTTTGAGGATTGAGATTCTTAAATAATGCATTGCAATGTGTGTATGTTTATTTATCGTTCAAAACAAAATACAAATACATTAGGTTTTTGTTTGAGATTGAAATAGGCAATATTATTGACATTCAATGTTTAGTGTCTTCTAACGCTAGGAGGCGTGAGAGGTGTTGCATCTGATAATTACCTCTCATGAACAGACTCAATAAACCCGAGTCTACTACTTTTCTCTTTTGTTTGTGTTTGTTGCTTCCAAGGGATCACCTTTTCAGTATTTATTTTCAATAATTGTACTTTCCAGTTGATGAAACGACAACCACACAGGGGACTGTTGGTGCTGTAAACGGCAGTAAGTAATATGAATGGCTAAAATACATATTTCCAAATCATATCTAATTGAATACAAATAGGCGTTTGAAGGTAGGCGATTTTCGTCAAAAGAGATTGTTCGTTAAAATACTGAAAATGTAAGGCAAGTTGTTGTTATAAAGTTTACATCGCTCTGTAATTATTCTTTAAAAACAATCATGTCAAACGTTGCAGTTATTATCCGTTCAAAGACAACATTTTTATTTAAAGCATATCTGGGAAAATATCATATATATATCGCCTTGCATACAGAAACATTCTAGCTAAAACGTATACTTATGTCACCATATGTGTTGCTTTTAAAACGAGTAGTATCGTTCAATGCCATTTTATTTAGAAATGTATTGAAATAGTTTTAATTAAATCAAAATATACAATTACTTCTACTTCGTCTGTTTGCATTCCAATGTTCATATACCCAATATAATTTACAAACGTTTAATTGCAGGTAATTGCACATATGCTCAATATATAAGTCAACATTTGGAACCTGCACCAGCTACTAGATGCACAGCGTTTCTCCAGTGTAGAACATGGCTGAATAACGGATACATATGGACCCAAATGCCATGTGCACATGGAACGATGTTTAGTGAGCCTCAGCAGGTCTGCATCCACGCAGACAGCCATCCTGGTTGCCCAGGTGTCTATTCACAAGTATTACCTGCATATTTATAAAATGGTATAATGAAAATAGTAAGAAATGTCAAATAACGCGTTTTGTTTGAGGATTAGGATGATTAAATAATGCATTGCAATGTGTGTTTGTTTATGAATCGTTCAAAACAAAATAGAAATACATTAGGTTTTTGTTTGAGATTCGAATAGGCAATATTCTTGACGACATTCAATTGTTAGTGTCTTCTTACGTTAAGAGGCGTGAGAGGTGTTGCATCTTACAATTACCTCTCATGAACAGACTCAATAAACCTGAGTGTACTACTTTTCTCTTTGGTTTGTGTTTGTTGCTTCCAAGGGATCACCTTTCCAGTATTTATTTTCAATAATTGTACTTTCCAGTTCATGAAACGACAACCTCACAGGGGACTGTTGGTGCTGTAAACGGCAGTAAGTAATATGAATGGCTAAAATACATATTTTCAAATCATATTTAATTGAATTCAAACAGACGTTTGAAGGTATGAGATTGTTCGTCAAAAGAGATTGTTCGTTAAAATACTGAAAAAAGTAAGGCAAGTTGTTGTTATAAAGTATACATCGCTGTGTAATTATTCTTTAAAAGCAGACATGCCAAACGTTGCAGTTATTATCCGTTCAAAGACAACATTTTTATTTAAAGCATATCTGGGAAAATATCAAATATATATCGCCTTGCATACAGAAACATTCTAGCTAAAACGTATAATTATGTCACCATGTGTGTTGTTTTTAAAACGAGTAGTATCGTTCAATGCCATTTTATTTAGAAATGTATTGAACCAGTTTTAATTAAATCAAAATATACAATTACTTCTACTTCGTCTGCTTGCAGGCCAATGTTCATACACCCAATACACATTACAAACGTTTAATTGCAGGTAGTTGCACATATGCTCAATATATAAGTCAACATTTGGAACCTGCACCAGCTACTGGATGCACAGCGTTTCTCCAGTGTAGAACATGGCTGAATAACGGATACATATGGACGCAAATGCCATGTGCACCTGGAACGATGTTTAGTGAGCCTCACCAGGTCTGCATCCACGAAGACATCCATCCTGGTTGCCCAGGTATCTATTCACAAGTATTACCTGCATTTTTAATAAACAATATAATGAAAATAGTAAGAAATTTCAAATAATGTCTTTTGTTTGAGGATTAGAATTCTTAAATAATGCATTACAATGTGTGTATGTTTATTAATCGTTCAAAACAAAATATAAAAACATTAGGTAGTTGTTTGAGATTCGAATAGGCAATATTATTGACATTCAATGTTTAGTGTCTTCTTACGCTAGGAGGCGTGAGAGGTGTTGCATCTTACAATTACCTCTCATGAACAGACTCAAGAAAACCGAGTCTACTACTTTTCTCTTTTGTTTGTGTTTGTTGCTTCCAAGGGATCACCTCTGCAGTATTTATTTTCAATAATTGTACTTTCCAGTTCATGAAACGACAACCACACAGGGGACTGTTGGTGCTGTAAACGGCAGTAAGTAATATGAATGGCTAAAATACATATTTCCAAATCATATTTAATTGAATTCAAACAGGCGTTTGAAGGTATGAGATTGTTCGTGAAAAGATATTGTTCGTTAGAATACTGAAAATGTAAGGCAAGTTGTTGTTATAAAGTTTACATCGCTCTGTAATTATTCTTTAAAAGCAGACATGCCAAACGTTGCAGTTATTATCCGTTCAAAGACAACATTTTTATTTAAAGCATATCTGGGAAAATATCAAATATATATCGCCTTGCATACAGAAACATTCTAGCTAAAACGTATAATTATGTCACCATCTGTATTGTTTTTAAAACGAGTAGTATCATTCAATGCCATTTTATTTAGAAATATATTGAAATAGTTTTAATTAAATCAAAATATACAATTACTTCTACTTCGTCTGTTTGCAGGCCAATGTTCATATACCCAATATACTTTACAAACGTTTAATTGCAGGTAATTGCACATATGCTCAATATATAAGTCAACATTTGGAACTTGCACCAGTTACTAATTGCACAGCGTTTCTCCAGTGTAGAACATGGCTGAATAACGGATACATATGGACCCAAATGCCATGTGCACCTGGGACGATGTTTAGTGAGCCTCAGCAGGTCTGCATCCACGCAGACAGCCATCCTGGTTGCCCAGGTATCTATTCACAAGTATTACCTGCATATTTATAAAGTGGTATAATGAAAATAGTAAGAAATGTCAAATAACGTCTTTTGTTTGAGGATTAGGATGATTAAATAATGCATTGCAATGTGTGTATGTTTATGAATCGTTTAAAACACAATATAAATACATTAGGTTTTTGTTTGAGATTCGAATAGGCAATATTCTTGACGACATTCAATTGTTAGTGTCTTCTTACGTTAAGAGGCGTGAGAGGTGTTGCATCTTACAATTACCTCTCATGAACAGACTCAAGGAAACCGTGTCTGCTACTTTTCTCTTTTGTTTGTGTTTGTTGCTTCCAAGGGATCACCTTTGCAGTATATATTTTCAATAATTGTACTTTCCAGGTTATGAAACGACAACCTCACAGGGGACTGTTGGTGCTGTAAACGGCAGTAAGTAATTAGAATGGCTAAAACACATATGTCCAGATCATATTTAATTGAATTCAAACAGACGTTTGAAGGTATGAGATTGTTCGTCAAAAGAGATTGTTCGTTAGAATACTGAAAAAAGTAAGGCAAGTTGTTGTTATAAAGTATACATCGCTCTGTAATTATTCTTTAAAAGCAGACATGTCAAACGTTGCAGTTAATATCCGTTCAAAGACAACATTTATATTTAAAGCATATCTGGGAAAATATCAAATATATATCGCCTTGCATACAGAAACATTCTAACTAAAACGTATAATTATGTCACCATATGTGTTGTGTTTAAAACGAGTAGTATCGTTCAATGCCATTTTATTTAGAAATGTATTGAAATAGTTTTAATTAAATCAAAATATACAATTACTTCTACTTCGTCTGTTTGCAGGCCAATGTTCATATACCCAATATACTTTACAAACGTTTAATTGCAGGTAATTGCACATATTCTCAATATATAAGTCAACATTTGGAACCTGCACCAGCTACTGGATGCACAGCGTTTCTCCAGTGTAGAACATGGCTGAATAACGGATACATATGGACGCAAATGCCATGTGCACCTGGAACGATGTTTAGTGAGCCTCACCAGGTCTGCATCCACGCAGACAGCCATCCTGGTTGCCCGGGTATCTATTCACAAATGTTACTTCCATTTTTGTAAAGTAGTATAATGAAAATAGTAAGGAATTTCAAATGATGTCTTTTGTTTGAGGATTAGGATTCTTAAATAATGCATTGCAATGTGTGTATGTTTATTAATCGTTCAAAACAAAATATAAATACTTTAGGCTGTTGTTTGAGATGGGAATAGGCAATATTATTGACATTCAATGTTTAGTGTCTTCTCACCCTTGTAGGCGTGAGAGGTGTTGCATCTTACAATTACCTCTCATGAACAGACTCAATAAACCCGAGTCTACTACTTTTCTCTTTGGTTTATGTTTGTTGCTTCCAAGGGATCACCTTTGCAGTATTTATTTTCAATTATTGTACTTTCCAGTTCATGAAACGACAACCACACAGGGGACTGTTGGTGGTGTAAACGGCAGTAAGTAATATCTTAATTGCTAAAATAAATACATATTTCCAACAATATTTAATTCAAGTAAAACCCGAAAATTTCAGATATTTATTCAAAGGTGATTTGTTGTTAAAATATCTACTCTGCTGTATAATTATACTTTAAAACCTGAAATGTCAAAAGTTGCATTTATTCACCGTTTAAAGACAACCATATGCATGCACATTATCAAATTTATTTTAACGTGCAATCTACCTGAAAGTATAATCTTGGTCATTTTTTGATTATTTTTTTCGAACAATAGTTGTGTCGCCATGTATTGTGTTATAAACAAATATTTTATCCCAACTCCGATTTAGTCATTCTTCCAGATTGCATTATGATACACCTTCAAGTTGCGCACACCCATACAGTCTCATACAGGCCATACTTCTGTAACACGTTCAGTGTTCAGAACATAGAGGAAGGTTGCTATCACGTTACATGTACGAATATATCCCACGTATTTTACGTAACACAGAAGCAGTGTCTTCAAGTCTCACATTAACATTGCACGAAACATAGATGCAGAAAGCTTGAAGTTGCCCATACCTACGTTTGGTACGGAAGAGGCTTCAAGTTACCCACACTCCTTCAAATATCTGTCTATTTACAAGAAAGTATATACCCACATGTTGTTCAAAGGAAAACAGTGACAGTGGGCTTCAAGTTGCCCTAACTCAAACAGATATAGACCATACTTATCAGTTAACACATATACATATATACCCACTTAGTGTACGAAACAAAGAGGCAGTGGGCTTCAAGTTGCCCACATCCAAACAGATACACGCCATATATGTCATGTTACCGCATATAATGAATATAGATGCAGAAGGCTTCTCAAGTTGCGCACACACATGTATTGTAAAGAACGCAGAGGCATCAGGCTTCAAGCTATCCACACTCATACAGATACAGGTGATACCTGTCATGTTACCTGTAAGTATAGAGCCACATATTGTAAGGAACATAGATGCAGAGGACTTCAAGCTGCCCACACCCAAACAGATATAGAGCAGACATGTTGTGTTACACTTAAATATACAATCACATATTGAACAGAACCAAGAGAAAGCGGGCTTCAACATACCTACATTCGTAAAGATACATGTCATTCTAGTCGTGTTACACTTCAGTATATAACCCCGTATTGTAAAGAACATATTTGTAGATACAGAAGACTTCATACAGATACAGGCCTTTCCTATCATGTTAGGTGTAAGATCACAACCCCATATTGGACACAACACTGAGACAACGGGCTTCAAGTTACCTATACGTATACATATATACAGACCATAGATGCCAGTCCTGTTAAATGTAAGCCCATACCCAAGTATTGTATGGAACACAGAGTCAGAAGGCTTTAAGCTACTCACACTCAAAATGATAAAGGCCATACCATACACGTAAATATACACCTACATATTGTACAGACGAACATAAAGAGTTAGAAGACTTCAAGTGGCTCACACTCATACACATACAGGCCATACATGTAATGTTACACGTAAGACTATACCCACGTACTGTACAGACAATCACACTAATACATGTGCAAGCCCATACCTGCACATACTGAATAATTAGAAGCCCATACCTGTAATGTTACAAGTAAGTACACACCCACTCATTGTAAAGAAAGAACCTAGAGTAGGGGCTTCACATTACCCATTCGCGCACTGATTCAGGTCATACCTGTCATGTTCCACGAACGACTACACCTACATATTTGTACAGAACATAGACACAACCGGTTTCAATATACACACACCCATACGTGTACAGGCCCTACACCTGGCATATTACTCACAAGACCGCACCCAAGATGACTTATATCTAACGTTCCCTTCTTAAATAAGGATTTTAAAAAAAACACAGTCATAACGGAAACTACTACAAATATGTTTTTATTGAATTATGGCAAAAATCAGCAGTTTTAGTTCTCTTTTTTTGCGTTATTTTGGCAAAATACCCACATGTATCCCTTCATTGATTTATTTATTTATTTATTTATTTATTTATTTATTTATTTAACTACATGAAAGGTATTATTACACCGAGTGTGATATAGGAAATAGGGATATTCTGACATTTCATAGTAATAAATAAAATAATGAATAAGCATTTAAAATATACGTTTATTACAGAAATCAACTTTTGTATTTAGTTTTTGACCCCAAAAATACATTAAAGGAGTCATGAGCCTTTGGGGACCCTTTTTAAAACTAGAGAAATGTATAAAATATCATTATACCTAATATGGTAAATGAAAATAAGCAATAAGCTAAAAGTATATTTTTATTGAACTATTCCAGAAATCAGCAGTTTTAGTATTTTATTTTTACTCTTTTTTCCCATTTTTTGACAAAAGACCCACATTTATTCCTTCATTTATTTATAAGTTCATTGATATATATCAATACACTTTAATGGGTAAATAAAATAATGAATAAGCATTTAAAATATATTTTTATTGAATTATTCCAAAAATCAACAGTTTTAGTTATTTTTCCAACATGTTGACCAAAATATAAATACATTAAGGGATTCACAAACCTTTGTGGACCCTGAAAAATTAGTCGAAATGTATAAAATAGTATTATACCTAATATAGTAAAAGAAAATAAGAGATACGTTAAACAGATTTTTTTTATTAAACTATTCAATAAATTAGCAGTTTTAGTGTTTTTTACTCTTTTTTTCCATATTTTTTTCCAAAATACCCATATATATGCCTTTATTTATTTATTTGTTCATACAAATATATCATTACACTTAAATGGGTAAATAAAACAATGAATAGCGTTTAAAATATATGTTTATTGAATTATTCCAGAAATCAGCAGTTTTAATTGTTTTTCTAACATTTTGACCCAAAAAAAAATACATTTAGGGATTCACAAATCTTTGGAGACCCTTTTAAAAATGAAAGATGAAATGTAAAAAATATCATTATACCTAATATAGTAAAAAAAATAATAAGAGATATGCTAAAGAAATATTTTTTTATTGAACTATTCCTGAAGTTAGCAGTTTTAATGGTGTTTTTTTGCCAAAATACCCATATTTATTCCTTTATGTATTTATTATGTCATAGTTATACTATCATTACACTTAAAGGTGAAATATGGCGTGTCTTTTGAGTATATATGCGGAAATATATATATATAATATACAATCTGTTCAAATCTTATACTTATTGGTTGTCCCGTTTTCTCACAGTAGCCAATTTTATCCCATAGCGCACACGCTTCGAGTTTCGCCCTGGTAAGTGTCACGTGATCCTGTGACGTCATTGGTACCAAACGATTAGCCGTGTCGCATTGAGTTGTATAGTATTGTCTATGTAGGATTACATTTTATGGTACTTGTTAAAAATGCCGTGTGCTGTTGCTGGGTGAAAACGTTTGCATAAAGAAGGACAAGATAATAACCTAAGTTTCTTTCGTTTCCCTAATCGAGATAATGATATATTAAGATCCGAACTGTGGTTAGACCGTTACCGAAGAAAATCGCCCCACTCGTCGAGAAAGTGGGAACCTACGAAAGACGCGCGAGTTTGTAGCAAACATTTTGAGTTGACTTCGTGGGAAGTCCATCCTTTGGTTTCATTATCTTTGAATTTGGAGAACAAAAGGCCATGCATATTAAAATCAACAGCGGTACCAACGATATTTGACTATAAAAATGAGAAGTGCATTACCCCGCCGTCTCCAAGCAAGTTGTATTCGCCTATTCGACCGGCGTTGAGGAGGAAATTCATACAGGAAGTAAGATTGAAATTTATGTTCAATTATCTTAGCACCTCATCGGGTATGCGCATGATAAATTGAAGAAAGGTCTTAGATCTTTATATAGACCGTGAATGTTTAGCTGTTGAATTAGAAGCATGCGTCTTTACGTGAATCAATGAAGAGTTGACGGCGCTAATAATATGTAGCCGTCATTTTTTAAAATATTGCTAAGAACGTTCAGCATATAAATTTAAATGAATCCGGTGAAATAAACACTGTGTCTTTGTTCCCAATTTTTTATTTTAATAATTTTAAATTATAAACCCCTTCTGCCAATAGTGTTATAAATATATATTATCAACATATATAGGTCTATGGATTTGAAAAAAAATACAAAATGTTTCATGAATATCTATTACAAGGCAGAAAATTAATAATATTACTAGCTTTTATATTAATTCAGTAATGTTTTATGGCAAAGCAACAACAATAACGCCTCTTAGCTCGTGCAATAAGTAAAACAAGTATAATAGAATAATATACTTTATATTATGGTAATTTCATATGTTTGGTCTGTTTTCGATCTGTATATCAGGAGTAAGTATACATGAGTAAGTATACTTACTAACTGTCTATATCGTGCTCATAATACATTTGGCTATATTATTTAAATCATAGTATTTTTCTGTCTTTGTGCGCGACAATTAGAGCTCGCATATCATGTGATATATCCGTCTTGTGCAATACGCGTCTGCCCTCGGCGGTATTACACCGCTCAAGTAATTGCAATAAACAGGAAATATATGATAAAACTAGGTTTCCCTAAATGGTGCGTGCTTTTGTGATATACCGACGTATGTACCCTAATTAGGCTGTACTTCAATAATGCACCGCAGTATTTGATTAGTCTGTATTGATATTTGGGGGCAGTGGATAATATCTAATAAATATATTTGTTCCCTGTCTACTTATCGGCAAAAAAAATCTGACGCTCGTATTTAGACCAGGTCCATTCATTCGGAATATACTACATTTCGCGGTTATTGTGTATGTACCAAGATATTGCAGTGTTGCGGGTGACTAACTGTCAGATTTGGATAAAAACAATGTTTACGTTGTTTTTTGTTTGTTGTTGCTGTCAGTGTATAAAGACACTATTTTGTTAGATTAGTGAATAGTGTAATGAACCGCTGAACGTAACGAATGACATGACACGATAGTCTTTACAAGCTCTCCATTTGCACCGCGTTCGACTTCATCATCAGTTGATGAATCCGATGTATTTTTGTCCTCAGACACGTATTCTGGCTCAAAATCGTAAGGTTGCACATTGTGTAACCGTCTTATCACGGCCATTTCCTCTGAGTCGGTATCATGATCGCTTAATTCTCGCATTTTCACACAAGGTATACTGTTTTGCGTTCAGTCCCAGTGTAAACAAAAAGTAGTTTGTTCCCAATGACGTCACTTCCGGTAATTCGCGCAAGAGTTTTTCCCCTTAGATTTTTTTCGATATTTTAGCAATGCCTGTTCGCCTGTTCGATTTTTATCTTTAAAAACATATTTTTACAGAACGTACATCAATAGCATAGTAATAATCGTATTTATAATGATATTTAATACTTAAAAACATATCAAAAGCGGATTTGTTGATTTAGGACCAAGTTCTGCTTTAAATGGGTAAATAAAATAATGAATAAACATTTAAAATATATTCTTTATTGAATTATTCCAGAAAACCATTTCGGGATTCACCAACATTTAGGGACCCTTTTAAAAATATGGAGAAATAAAACAAAAACATTTGAATGAATGAATGAATGAATGAATGAATGAATGAATGAATGAATGAATGAATGAATGAATGAATTAAGAATGAATGAATGAATGAATGAATGAATGAATGAATGAATGAATGAAGGAATGAAGGAATGAATTAATTAATTAATTAATTAATTAATTAATTAATTAATTAATGAATGAAGAATGAATTAATGAATGATGAATGAATGAATGAATGAATGAATTAATTAATTAATGAATTAATGAATTAATTAATTAATTAATTAATGAAGAATGAATGAATGAATGAATGAATGAATGAATGAATGCATGCATGAATGAATGAATGAATGAATGAATGAATGAATGAATGAATGAATGAATGAATGAATGAATGAATGAATGGTGTTGAGAAAAGCTTGATGTTTTTGTACGGCGTGTCTAGTTTGGGTCCTAATACCTGTGTTTTGGTCCATAGCCAAAATGTTGGTTTCAAATTACAGCCAGTAGCATATAATTATGTGTTTACTGACTCACATTATTTAAATAACGTTTTTACTTGAACATTACGTTTTGATTTGTATAGTCACTCTAGATATGACAATATTACAGGTAGATGTTCGCCAACCCAGTGGGAAGAAGGTCACTTGAAACCAGTTCCAGGTTCACAGTGCAATAGATACTACAAGTGTAAAGTCGTTACCACGTACCCGCTCGGAGTTAAGGCATACTACTGGTTAATCGTTGAAGATTTGCATATTTGCCAAGATGACAGCCAGTTCCAGTGTCAAGGTAAATGTGAAAACTATAAAAATCTGATCTTGAATGAAAATTTGCCTACTTTACCATATATGGCATATTGGTAAATATCATTTAAAGCAAAGGAAAACTCTTCTAATGAATGCAAAATCCTTTATGATGCATTATAACACTTTAGTATACTTTTTTTTAAATACATTTGTTGTGATTTTCCTTCTATAAATCAGTTAATTAACGTATTCAATATATGGTCATTTAGAACTGTGATGTCATAGTTCTCAAAATGGCGGCTTCCATATCCGTCTCAATAGAACTTTCAAATGATCATAGATGCACAGCGTTTCTCCAGTGTAGAACATGGCTGAATAACGGGTACATATGGACTCAAATGCCATGTGCACCTGGAACGATGTTTAGTGAGCCTCAGCAGGTCTGCATCCACGCAGACAGCCATCCTGGTTGCCCAGGTATCTATTCACAAGTGTTACTTCCATTTTTATAAAGTAGCATAATGCAAAGAGTAAGGAATTTCAAATAATGTCTTTTGTTTGAGGATTAGGATTCTGAAATAATGCATTGCAATGTGTGTATGTTTATTAATCGTTCAAAACAAAATATAAAAACATTAGGTTGTTGTTTGAGATTCGAATAGGCAATATTATTGACATTCAATGTTTAGTGTCTTCTTACGCTAGGAGGCGTGAGAGGTGTTGCATCTTACAATTACCTCTCATGAACAGACTCAAGAAAACCGAGTCTACTACTTTTCTCTTTTGTTTGTGTTTGTTGCTTCCAAGGGATCACCTTTGCAGTATTTATTTTCAATAATTGTACTTTCCAGTTCATGAAACGACAACCACACAGGGGACTGTTGGTGCTGTAAACGGCAGTAAGTAATATGAATGGCTAAAATACATATTTCCAAATCATATTCAGGTGGGAAGCAGAGTGGTTTTTAGCTCCGACGTCCACTTATCATAGCAACACATGACAACGGAAAGTAGTACGTCATTTTCCGTCAACGTAAAAAAAAAATGAAACGGCCGCCATTTTCTTTTTTTTAAACGCGTAATCTGGAAGATTGTAACAAGTTTACATGATTAAAATTTCAGTTCCCCTTTAAGTTTCGTCATCTTCAGCTGTATTGACTTTTAGATGCTTTACTGCGCGAGAAATTGCGAGATTCACCCATTTAAAATTTCGAAGTGAGGGGAAATAACTCGTAAGAGATTCCATTGTTAAAATGCGTTTAAAATGGCAACACTTGTGTTCTTTTCTAATGAAATACAAGGAGATACTAAAAATATGTTATTTAAGCTTAAATAGTACATGACGTGTACTACATGTTACGAACATCATGGTATTTCTTTATCAAAATTACACGCTAAAACGATAAATTGTTTGACTCGGCACTGTCGGTCAAAAAATATAACGAGTGTCACTGTCAGTCATTGAACGTCTACAGGTGCGTATTCGGTATTCGGTGAAGGGGCTCACGCTAAAGTCTGAAAAGTAGTCTGTAGCAAAAGTATTCTGTAGCCTATATTGAAAAAGGTTGACCGCTGTTCAACTTCTCGGTGTGCATTTTGAATGCCAATCTGGAATGATGGTGGCCACCCGCTGGTGTGTTAACGTTTTTTTTATTTATTTTTTATTGGCGAGCATCACCATATGCAGCCATATTTAAAATCTAAATACTAAAACAAAGCTGCAGTCCAATTTATTTGGTTATCCCAGTGAAGTGGTTATCCCTCACCGGCCCCTCCTGCCCGTCACCACCACCATCACTCACCCCACCCATAAACAAAATAAAAAGGCGGATCTGGTCAGTATAGGCGTCTCATTGGAATCTGGGAAACCGCCCTACTCCTACTTTTGCTTATTAAACATGCTCGGAGAATAGACTTCGATATATGAGGATTTATGTCCCCTTACGATGGACGCGGCTAATTGGAAATGACAAACACACTGAGGAAACTCAGTGGCACCGTTGATTCTTGAACCCGGATCCTGTGCTTTTAAGTGCACCGCACTGTCCACTATAGTCTACACTGACACTTGACAAAACAAATATAACGGCTTAAATATGTCAAACTAGTACAGACATGGAAATATCAGTTTCCAGACTAATTAGTGGAAAGCGGTCACTAAGTCGACCTTGAACTAGAAGTGTGTTGCATCATCCATGAACACTTGCTTCGAGTGCTCACAGTGCTGTTTGCTTATTTCCAAGGTTAGGTTGCAGGTTAGGCTGATAAATAGGGCATAACTCTGCCAAAATGAAGGTCAGAGGCATTGCGCATGTGTAACAACATTCCTTGAGATGAAGATGTGTGTGAAGTTGCATGAACATAATTAAAATACTTAAAATAAATTGATGGCCACGGTTAAGTTGCAGGTTAAAGCATGACGGACGGATGACGGACAAAGTGATCGATAAGCGTCTGCCATCCTAAGCAGTTGACACAAAAATAAGTGTTTAGTTCTCATGTAAATATATCCGTCATGCGGATATTTTTTATGCACTCTTCAACCCGATGAATTTTACTTGACCAGGCTAGACCAGTGACATTTGCTTTATCAGACGAGTACCGCTAAGTACAGCAAAACGTTTCGAGATGCTAATTTCAGTGCCTGATGTACACTTCAAGATTGCCATCATCGGCCCATGTGTCACTTTAATTACAAAAGCTTGAATAAACAATAAATAGATTAAAATGACCTTGTGTTCCCAAAAGGAAGTTTTTCAGTTTCAGATACATGACTGTACGCAAATGGAAACTTTTTTTGTTTTACATAGATCCAACTCCGAACCAAAGAATAAATAATACAATATTTTACTTATATTATATTTATAAACTTAACATCTATTAAATACTACAATAATGAAATTTACTTCATACTTACAACAAAGAAATCAATCGTCATATATGGCCTAAAATATGTTAAAATGATATTAAACACCAAAAGTTTTTTTGAATGTGAGCAGTATGACATTGTATACATTTGGTGTTTTTTTAACAGCTTTACGCATTATATAGTGAGTCTCTGTGAGGTATAATTATGTTCATTTTTTCATTCTTTAAAAAAATAACGTCTGCTCAGTCCTCGGGATTGCCAAATTGAAGCCACCATCATGATCACCATCATGATCAGGCGAACACATCTCAAGCGGGATACGCAGTAACAAGTATACACTGTGACGCATAAGGCCGAAGAAAAATTAACCGCGTTTCTGATTTGGCCTAATTAAATTAATATATTTCCTGGAGTCTAGAATCTTGCGATCACATTAAAGTCAACTTTTTTGGTTAAATCCATGTCTTTCAGGGTTGCATTGGTATTTAAAGAACGAAGGGCATCTGGAAACCAGATGATGTGTCTCTGAAATGAACAAAACAAGTTGTTAAAAAGGATGGTGGTGAAAAATATATAAGCCATATGATATATGCATGGAATTTCACATGAATCGACAGAGTGTCCTTTTATTTTTAAAGGAAATTTAACTTGGGCTATCGAATATACCGTATTTCCCCTAACAGTAGCTCGCAGGCGCT